>OZ005650.1:149646311-149663811 GCA_963930645.1 Salticus scenicus
CCGGTCTCCGACAGCGCATCCCGCGCGCTCGCAAGCGTTTGCGCACCGTGTCCACGCTCACGTGGGGGGCGAGCATCTCTCGGAGGTCCACCGCCGACATGAAGGGGTGTTGGAGGGACCATTCGTACAGCTGCCGGTCCACCTCGTCCTCGGTTTTGCGTGGCCGGCCCCGTCGACGAGGCACGGGTCGCGTGTCTTCTTTCTTCAACCAGTAGTGGACCACCGAAGGGTGGAGATCCAACTGCCGAGCAATCTCGCGTTCGGTCCAATGTTCGACGTGGCGAAGCCGCACAATCTCTTTCCGAGAGTCCATGACTTGATCTAAATAAAGATGGAAACGCGGATGGTTCGATGCAGTAAATGCCAGAGACAAACGGAAACGACGGACGTTCAGAGGTTCGAAACCAAAACCCACCGGCCTTACATCACGGGCCACTGTGTCGTGTGCCACACGCGAAAAAGTGCTTTCATCCCCATGAAGAAAGAGGATGGTGGCCTTTCCAAATCTTATCCACCCTACGCATCCTGAGGCCCTGACTTTGGGACCAGGACCCACGCTGTCGTGTCAGCTGTGCCATCAGTCTTTTGCCGTGTACGACGCCATCACCTCCCCAAACCCCGACGCGTTTCATTCCAGTGCCTTGGCTCAGGCGTATTGCGAGTGGACGGGCGATGACCAGGTGCCTCTGAATTTCCCCCTCCTTCAGCTGGAAGGCATCCATGCCACGACGGTCCGCCGACAGTCCCTGAGCCGAGTGCGGCGGAGCATTCAGTTGCTGAGAGCCTTGAACGCGCCCTTCACCACGCGACCGCAGCAGCACCCCCCGAGGGACGGCGACACGTTTCTCACGGATTTTCTCAACATCCTTTCCGAACACCCAGACGCCTCCAACGAACGAAGGGTGTTGGACGCCTTAATCCGGGGCATGCACGGTCTCTTGTCCGAACTCCCCAACGTGTTGGACACGTATTTCCAGATCTTGGTGCCGTACGTGCACGACTGTCACACGCCGTGGCAACCCTACCCCTTCGAAGAGGAGGAGCCGAACGCGGCCAAAGAGCTCCTCCTTCAACTCTACCGGTCCTCGATGATCCGCAAAACGTTTGGCAAGTATGCCCTGCCTTTCGACGTGATCCACGTGATGGTGAGTTGCTACGCGTGTTCCAGTGACATGGCGGTGGTGGGCAACTGGGCCCTCGATTTCATGGCGCGCCTCTGCCGGGGCGATTTTTTCTGGAAACGGTTCGAAACCTGTCCTTTCGTGCAGGCCTTGCGACGCCTGATCGAGACGCAGATCACCTTCAAGAGCCGACACTACAAGACGCTGCGCAGTTTCCGCGAGGGCGTCTCCGAACACTATTCGGTGATGTGGGAACCCTACCATGCGATGCAGGCTTTCCTCAAGGAAAAATACAAAGTGGCGTGTGCCTCCCAAGACGTGTTGGACTTGGGGTTCGCGCTCCATTTTCCGGCCGTCCTGTTCGAGGACCCCGCCGACCTGTTGGGGTTCACCTTGGGCTATCATCACATTCTGATGGTCATGAGCCGCGGCGGTGGCCAAGTGCCCAAAGGCACGTTCAAATGCGCCAAGCGCATTCACACGACCGTTCAGCGGTTCATTGGTCGCATTCGAGCCTTTGACGTGATCCGACTCGACTGGACGGTGGATACGCTCAAACTCTTCTTGGCGAGTGAGGGAGATTTGGAGAAGGAGATGATGGAACTGATGCAACTGTTGTTGGAGAGTAGTAATAAAGATGGATCCTAACACGCTGCAGACCCAAATTCACGACTTGCTCCATGCCAGTATCAAAGCGTACAACCTCAATGAGAATGACGCGGTGAGCTTGAAATCGCTCAAATTGACCCTGCTCGGACAAGTGGTGGAAGCGCTCGGTCTCAGTTGGGCCTACCTCCTCAATCTCTTTAAAACGCATATCCACGTCCATCCGGAGATTGCCGCGACGCTGAGGAGTGCCGGGGGGGACGAAGACATTGTCTCCGTGTTGTCGCAGGTGTTTGTGAAAACCGACAAACTGGTGCACCTGTTGAAGACGCTCACCAAAAACGGACTCCCGATGGATGCGATCCTGGCGGTGGACGGACTGAACGGGAATTTGAATAACGGCCCCAACTACGAACAAAAGAATTATATTGCCAACTTGCGATACGGACCCACGAAAACGCTCTTTGACAACGATCCCGATTACAAAAGACTCCATGTGCAAACGATCCGAGAAATGTATAAGTTATTGGGGAGCGAGGTCCGGGCTGCCCCCAAGCAAATCTATTACGTGGTGCGGGGATGTGTGGAAGAAATGACGCGCGTGATTTTGCCCGCCGATCCCGAGTTTGCCAAAGAGGATCTCATGGATAAGAAATTACTCTCCAAATGCATTTCTCTGTACAATCGAACGATGGGCAAACAAAATGTCGAGAGTTTGGTGAAAACCTTAAAGTTCCGAGGAGAGAAACGCCCCGCCGAGGAAGAGGAAGAAGAGGATTAAAAAAAAAAAAAAAAAAAAAAAAAAAAAAATTTTTTTTTTTTTTTTTTTTTTTTTTTTTTTTTAGAATGTTCTTTTACAGGGTCAGTGATGGGTCGTCGGGTTCGGTTTCTACAATTTGGTGACTGTATTTTCTGTCGGGGGATATGATGAGGTGAGCGTGTTGCCTCACATTATGGAGCATACTTTCAATAGCCAACCACGTCAAGTCTGGATTCACCATTTTGATGAAAAAATAAAATAATTCCAGTATGGTGATATCGTGTATTAAATGACTTCTACATGCAAACTCACTGGCTAACTCATCCATTATTTCCACTATATTCTCTTTGTCGACACAATCGACAAAGACCTCTATTCCTTGAAATTGAACATCTAATGGGATTAACATGGGTTTACCACTCAGATAATAGATGTATCCAAATTTTTCTTGATTCTCTAAAAGTTTGGAAATATAACTTCGAGCTACGTGTACAATTTTCTTGTTATTCACCAATTCGAGTGTAATGAGGCGAAAGACAGGCCCTTTTCGTTCTTTCATGTATCGGATTTCTTTATCCAACGATTCCGATTTATACAATTCTTTGAACAGAAAATCGATTGGTAGATAGTAAGTAGTTAATTTTTCGTACATCTTTACTTCTTACTTACGAGTCTGTAAAGGGGAGGTCCAACAATACTTAAAAAAAAGAAAAGGGCCAATGCAATGCCTCCGTATAGTAAGTAAGATATCCAGGGAATAACCGCTTTCACTCCGGACCAAACAGTCGAGCCGACATTTTCGGCAAAATGGCTGAGCGCTTCGGCTACTGTCGGTCTTTGGCATTGCATGGTTTCATCCGGTAAACACTGGGCAGTTTCGCAGCTACACAATTTACAACAAGAGTTTTCGACACTCTCATCAAAATGCTCACACACATGTTCCATGTTTGAAATCCCGGTGCAAAAGGAAACATTTTGCAACGGTTTCGGTTGACAGCAACTCAATTCGCGTACTTTGCACACAGTACCATCTGTTGTTTTTTTAAAACAACCCGAATTAGCTTCAATGTAGTCCCAAATACTGGTAACACCGACAGTGACCGCTGTTCCCGTAGCAATGACTGCCAAACTTTTTTTACTAAAAACGACCTTAATCGCTTTTTGTAATTTTTTATTCTGAGAGACGAAACCTCTTAATGCCGTTTTGGACTTTGCAATTACTTTAAAGGGTTTAAAACCTTTCATAATACTACGAGGTTTAAATGAATAGGTACCTTTAGCCATAGAGTACTTGATTCGGCGGATAATAAAGGAGAGGGATATGGCTTATTCAATATGTATATTTAATTCCAAGAGTGCTCAATGCAAAGGGGGTCAAAGGAAAAATTTAACTATGCTAATGTGCGAACATCACTTGAAACAATTTTATGGTTTGGAATTGGGTTACGAGGCTATGGACCGTGGTTCACACATTGCCTATGTAGGTTGTTTTTTAAAACCCATTAAAAATTATAGTTTCTTTAAAAAGGGTACAGTTATTATTCCTGCAAAAAAGTATTTCGATGCCTATTATCGGCCCACCGATCAAGAAGACACCCAAAAAGTTTTAACACAGTATTCTATGAACCCACACATAGAAGAAACGATGCGTCAATATTTGGTGAATAAAAAACCAGATGAGGATGGACGATACGCAATCGAGATATTTCGAAATTTTATGGATTTGACGATGGATGTAGGTCCAAATCAAGAAGATGCATTATATAGTCTTCAAACTTTACTCAACTCCAAAATGATTATATCTTCAACATTAATTTCAAAACAACCTACAAAGAAAATCTTAGAGCATAACAAAGTTTACTTATATTCAAAAACTGACACACTTACAAGTATTACGGAGATAAACGTCAGTCTTCTTATGCAATATGTTTTAGCTAACTGCGTATATGCAGAACAGAGTATAGATTATACGAAGGATGACTATTTACATAATTTGGAGTTTAATACAAAATTTGTACCAAATGTTGGTTTAGTGGCTATTGACGATATTGGAGATCCAATGTATCTAGTTCTGGATGGTCGATGTCTTGGTAGTCAAGTCTTTTTAAACGCCCATGTTACCATATTACCAAAAGAAATGGTTAATAAAATTTACACACTAAAAGATGTCCCCAAACCCTATACTCTGAATATGCAATTGAAATCAGGGAAATTGTGTTGATTATCATTTGGATAGTGTGCAGCTCATAAAGAGATCTTGCTGATCCGTAAAAAAAAAAAAAAAAAAAAAATTTTTTTTTTTTTTTTTTTTTTTTTAATGATAAAGTTTTTTTTTTTTTTTTTTTTTTTTTTTTTTTTTTTTTAATCTATGGTGAACAATCCTTCTTTATCAGGAACAACCTTTACTTTTTTCTTTGGAGGTTCAGATGAAACGAAATACTCGTTGGTTAAATTGTCATTTTCTTTTGGTGTAGGTAAATCTTGGTTCTCGGCTTCATTTTCGATAGGAGTTAATGTTCCTAAATCTAAAGCTTTAACGCAAGATAGTTTGGCCTCGTCAAATGCTATTATATCCTTAATATCTCCACTGATACGATAGCATTTTTCTTCTTGATTGTTCATATAACTATATCGTACATTAATATTTAGATGAACAAGGCCAATAAAGGTTTGTTGGTATAAATCTTCAATATGAGATAAGAAACGATTCAAAATTTTCTCACCGTCAAATATTTTTGTATCCTGTATACAAGGTTGATTTGTTTTACTTAGCTTAAATCCATGTTCTTCAAACTTTGCATAGTTCTTGTTACACTTTGAACAGCCTAACAAGCTGCAGTTTGCGAAAGTAAATTTAAATTCGTTGGAAATTTTTATATCTGGTCCCAAGTCCTTTGTCATTAATTTTGCAATTTTAATCAAAGGTTCAGAACTACCAATAAGGATACTATGACGACTTTTATTGTTATCGTAAGATTTAGCAAATCTACAATATCCCACTAAATATACTTCTAAGGAATCATCGGACGTTTCATAATCATAAAAATTTGATGAGGATCCTCGAAGAGATTTTGAACGAAATTCAAAATCTTGATAAGGTATGCTGTTTTCTAAACATTGTTCCCAATCTTCTGATACGAGGTTGATGGCATTTTTAGGAATCCATTTAACAAATTTCTTTGCCAAACAGTCATTTTCCAACATCCAGGAAACGAGAGTTGTGTAACCATCCATTCTTTATTATTTCAAAAAAAGTAAAGGGATAATAGAAATGAAAAACACAGAATTTATAATTAAAAAAAAAAAAAAAAAAAAAAAAAAAAAAAAAAATTTTTTTTTTTTTTTTTTTTTTTTTTTTTTAAATATATATATTGTTATTATTCAAGTATTTAACGAATGGATTACTCCACTTTAATTGAATTTATTACACAAAATAAAATTCTTTTGAATGCTGTTGAGGACATGCAAAATCGAACTAAATCATTAAATTTAATTTCTGCAGAGTGGAAACATATTTTAGAAGAAAGTGAAGTTTACAAATTACATACGAGCGGTAAAGCTAAATATCTTAAAGGACATGCATGCGCAGATGATAAGGCTTATGTTAAAACTTTAAAATCAAATCGAGACACTTTTACAATTATCGTTGCGGGTGAATGGGCACTAAACAAATGTAAAGACGGTACTCTCTCCATCATTGCCCGAGGATGTGAACCCCTCCAAGCAATTGGTTTCTCTATGCGGGAAAACGAAGAGAAAAAATTAAATGATGGAGGTCGTTTTTTCGTTCTCGAATGTAAGGCTGATATGTGCTCTGCGTGTCGTGAAAATCACAGTAAATACAACGTACCAATTCTAGGAAAAAATTGGTGTGTCAGAAGTTTAAGAATCTTTGATGGAGAAAGGATATATCATGAATTTACCAAAAACATACAGGAAAAAATGCTTAAGCTTAGTAGTTTTATAGGTATATTTCAAATGGTCGTTAAAAATCGAATGACCTATGGAGACGACTGTTATAAAATAGGTGGAAACATTAACGAAATGATCATTTTTCAATTGACAACCCTTTTACCAACCTCTTCATTGCACTTTGCAGAAACTACTGTCCCTTTTATAGAATATCCAGAGGACGATCCAACAAAGTGTGAATAGAAGTAAGGTAACAATGGAATCGACGGCAGCTTGCGTTGCGGTTAGGTTTACAGATCCTATTGAAATTGCTATTGTATATGACTCAGAATATATTACATTTAATAACCCCGAAGACTTTTACCTGTATCCACATAAAGATTTAATTGCTGCTAATCGAGATTCTTATGAATTTTTATTAGTAAAAAAATACAAACCCATTAAAATATTTGATAAAAGTGTTTTAAAGTTCCCTTGTCGAGAATGCGGAAAGAAAAATTGTTTAATAACTATAGCTTTTTTAGGGTGGCGTAATTTTGTAAAAAGAAAAGGTGTAACACTAAAGCATGGAAATGTTAAACCCATAAAATTAAATTCTCCACGTTCAAAAGTAGTATGTATATGCTTAGAATTTGACGAATATTGTAATCCCACTGACGGATGCGCAGTAGCAGATAACGGTTATTTAGATGGAAACATAGAAAATTGGTTGCCAGATTTATTGAAATCAAATATTGTTTTATTAGCTAAAGGTTCAGATACTTACCGTTGGTTGCGAGAACAGTCAGGGTATCCTATATTAGAAGAACATGATTATGAATTGAAATACCCTTGTAAAGAATGTAATAAGAAAACCTGTTGCATGGTTAAAACCTATTACACTTGGAGGAAACAAGCTACTCAAATAAACAGTATAATACACAAGTAAAAAAAAAAAAAAAAAAAAAAAAAAAATTTTTTTTTTTTTTTTTTTTTTTTTTTTTTTTTTTTAAATATAAGTATTGTGGTTATTCAAGTATTTACAGGAAAAAATGGATAACGCTGTTAGTCAATGCTCACTCTTTGATTTAAATTATTATGTTTTAAAGACCCTTTTTAAATATTATATCCCGTTTCATGATAAGAAAACCTTGTTAAGTCTACCTGAATTTAAAGCTTTGTTATTGGATTCAACATTTTGGTTTGTACCTCAGGATCACTTTACCGGATTTTTACGAATGATCAGTGTCGTAAAAGATGGTTACTTCCTAACGAATCACAACAATTTGTGTCATATCACACTAGATGAAAAAACAGCCACTTTGTGTAAACGTCATTTTCAATTTTTACAGTCTGAAAAGGTGATTCACCGATATTTAAAGGATCATGTCCGTATACCTCTTAAAAAGAATAAGACAACAATACAAAGGAGGAAATATGCATTAGAAGAGGCTTGTCGCATTTGGAAATTTGAACAAAATACATACACTCCCATCAATGAGGATGAGATAAAAAATTTCCAAATGTATCGTTTACCTTTTAACAGAATTCTTATCTTAAACTCTCATTCTGATACTCTTCGCTATCCTGGTTCAAAATACTGGTATTACGGTCCTAAATCGATGGTTGAAATTTATAAATTTGATGTTGGCACGAGAATTAACCTTCTTAAAAACAATTCAATACTTTCACGGACAACTACGTTGGATATTAACGAATGTTTTTACAATGAGAAAGACCAAAATTATAAACCCATGACAGGTTATTGGACCGAAACTGAACGTGAAATTTATCGTATAGATTCGAATGATGTATTTTATTCCATGGAGAAATTAATTAAGCGATTTTACAAGAATTGAAAAAAAAAAAAAAAAAAAAAAAAAAATTTTTTTTTTTTTTTTTTTTTATATAGTTCAAACCGCCTGAAAGGCTATTGAGAATGGAGAGTGGCGACTGTTGTGTGTGTATGCACCCTCTGTTTCCCATTGGAACCTATCATCCCCTGGACCTAAAAAGTTGTTACAGGATAGAAAGTTGTGGTCATGTCTTTCACAGAGAGTGCATCCGTCGCACCAAGCAGTTTTCGGCGGGCGCCGTTCGATGTCCGCTGTGTCGTACTCCCCTGTCCGAGGGGTCCATTCAAGATTTGGAACGATTCATGGTACCGTTCATCATCAACCAACCCATGTTCGATTCACTGAATCCAAACGAAGACCGTGTTGTTTTTATGTTTGTTGAAAATAGGAGCACGGGTCAAATTTTAGCGAAGACCCCTTTCATGCTACTCAGCGAATTGGCACCCATAGAAGACTCACCCTGGAAATGTCTCACATTGCAATTTTTAGCGTTTTCCCGTGAAACTTTGGGACTCTATGTTGGTTATTCAACAAAGTTTGAAAAGACTAAAACATCCGTGATTTACTTTTACCAAATCATGAAAATCTATGAGACTAGTGAAATCATAAAGCATTTAGATCGATTCTATCCAGATTGTATTACCTGTTTTGAACAGGGCTATTTTAAATTGTGTTAAAAATAAAAAAATTATTGTATATTGGGTGTTGTTTCTTTTGGATCGGGTTTGGACATGGATACCAGTAAGGTAATGACATACTCGCTCATGGCTTTCATTTGCTGTGTAAAACGACTATGTAAAGGATTGGGTATTTTTACACTTTCCTGATTTTCCAACATTTCTTGTATGCAGTACAGTAAACATTGTAATTCGACGACACAGCCCTCTTCTTCCGTTTTCGAACACGACTGATATTTTTCGTAGGCTATATTTAACTGTTTATCCGACAACACTTTGGTCAAAGTGGGTGAGACGATTTTCTCATGGACGTAGCGAAATACGAGATTATACACCATGTCGAATACGGCATGAAAAGCATTAATTTGTTTGACTCGCATGCGAGACTGAATCACACTTTTAGCCGCCGTAAACATATACTCAAATCCATGGGCTCCATTTTTATTTTGAATAATCTCCACCAACTGTTCTCCCATGGGTATCTGGTGCATCAGTTTTTCCATATAGACTGTGAAATATTGTTTCTGAGTCTCGAAAAGTTGTTTTTCCACTTCGTCTCCTTTCAATAGATTGGCCTGTAAGTCTTGCAAAATTTCTTCCTCATTCTCGTCTTCCAGCTTACGCTTCATCTTGTTCCTTAAAAGTTCACATCGAATCGACCTCTGTAAATAAAATGGGGATCATAGTCTTTGGGGGTCACCGGATAATAGGGTGCTTGGACTTTAATGCTTCGGTAGTAATGGATTTTAAAGGGAAAATCCAAATCTAAAGTCCATCGATTGTGTTCCAATTCATAGTGTAAAACAAATGCATTGTGGGCGTCTACGTCTTCAATCTTTCTCAAGGTCACATGTTGTGGGTTCACTATATACTTGCCCTGATACATTCCGGATGTATCGCGACATACGGGACTCTTGTACAGCACGTTGTAAATGTCTTCCAGTCGGTAAGGTGTATTCCGCCAAAACGACGGGATATCGGAACAGTCCGAGGGTTTAAAGTGGTTTCTATATTTGGAGTCGTAGAGCCAAGTGTTCCAGATATACCTTCGTCTCACCCGTAGAGGGTGAGCGCTCTGGAAGAGATACTGAGCATAATCGAATGTCCACGGTTCCTGTCGGATCATCACTTTCCCATTCCCTCCTTGAAAGAAGGGAAGGAGAAGGTCTTTCGAAGGGGTGTCAAACAGGATGAAGGAAAGGGGGGGTCGTTCACCCAAGTAGAAATAGGTGACCCACTTCACCTCCATCGGGAATCGGGCTTCTTGGGTGAAGATGCTCACGCAGGCGTCGAAGCCTTCCGTGCTCAAATACTGGGGGTGGAGGGTGACGCCGAACAGTCCGAATCGGGGATCACAGACGCAACCCCAGTGGGGTTCGTACTTGGCCCGTTTTAAAGGTTGCCCCGTCAACGCGTCAAAGCTACAAGGCCGCTTCACACATTTGACCGAGGCGAGGCGTTTCACGTAATCCGGATGAAATCCGTCCTCGGGTTGAAGGTGCGACACCTCGATCTCATCGTCCGCGCAAGGCGAGAGGTTCATCGTTTCGAGAATGGGTAATTTTTGACACGTGAAACCGTCGGCTCGGTATCCCGGATCACATTCGCACACGTTTCGACTCGGAAGGTAGCGGCCGTGCACCCCACAACCCACATTAGTGTCGCAGTCTCCCCCAAATACCTTTTGAGAGATGAGATGGGGCTTCCGACACACGCAAATGGCGAAGGTGGCCCCCCGGTATTGGTAGGAGATCCACTGTCCCGTGTCCGGGTTGCACTGGTTACCCCTCAAGAGTTTCGGGATGCAGGTGTGGGAGAGACAGACGTGGGAAGGGGAGGAGCAGTCTGCATCGGTTTGACACTGACTCTTTTCCTCCAGGTCTGGAGGGTGTTTCGTTAAAAGAGGCCAAGGCGTAATTTCAGTCGCCTCGACTTGGCGAGTGGTGTATAAAAAAATTAAACCGATATACAATGTTAAGAGTAACAGAAAGAGAACGAACATGCTTTAGTAAATATAGACAATTTGGAAAACACCTCGAACATAAAGTAAACCGACGGCAGCATCGAGAGCATTCCGATTCTGCAAGTCCTGAAAAAATTTGAGTTTCGTTTGAGCATTTTTTAAATGAGACAACAAATGTTGGACACTATAGATTTTATTCATCTTTATTTACATAATGGATGGGACGTATTTCAGGTAAATCTTTTTCTACGAAATGATACTCTTCCTTGAGGTACTTGCTAGGAGTCAGCAGAGCCCTTTGACAAAAGCACGTATGGGGACCTTCGTCGGGACGAACGCATCGGACACAATCTGTCAAATGCCACTCTTTCGAAGCAGGATGGTAAATAACGTCAATCTCCTTCTCCTTCCCCTGTTGTCGAATATAGATCTGGAATTGAAGGACATTGAGCATCTTTCGGTAGGCCTCATACCACTTGAACACATTGTCTCGGTCTTGAACACAACGACGGTAAAAATTGCGTTGGTTTTCCATGGGATAAGCCTCTAATTCAAATCCATTTCGAATAGGGCCCTCTTCTTCGTCATCCGGATACAATGGGTTGCAAGTTTTTGAAAGCATTTCGTTCATTAGAAACTTTTCCGGAGCATCCAGGATTTCACAACAGGAACAGGTTACAGGAACCTCAAAACTACCGTCGTTTTGAGAATGTAAACAGTTGTTTAAATGAAAGACACCCTTTTTATTTAAAAGAAATTGGAGTCGGCTATTGAAACGACGAGACAACGTTTCAAAATATAAAACTTTGACTCGGAACTGAATAATAGTGAGAGATCTGTTCAAAGTCTCCATCATGGTGAAATGATCCAAGAGGCTGTCGTACCAGCCCTCTTATAACCGTGAGAAAAAAAAAAAAAAAAAAAAAAAAAAAAAATTTTTTTTTTTTTTTTTTTTTTTTTTTTTTTTTTTTAGGATCGTACAGCAGAGGTCAGATTTTTCCATGTCAAGTCAAACATTTCTACATCATTTTCAGTATCCAAATTCATGTATTGGTGAGTCTCATCTTTTTCTCCTGTATTGAGGTTTTCACTTTTTTGCATCACGTGGCCTTTATCATTTATGAATCGGCCAACAACCATTTCTCGGCGACTGCCATCCATAATCATCTTACTAGTTTCCATGACATAATTTGCGCCCAACCCAGACATAATTTGCCCAGACTGATGTATAATTGTATGAACTCTCCTCGAAAGAAATTCAAACAACGGTCTTTTGTCCAGTCGCAACAACTGCATGCTCTCCTCAATATTGTTTCTGGGAGCAAAATAAGGTGATGTAGAGGTATTCATCGTGAGAAACTTGATATAAAGAAAATCTTTATAAGATGTGATAAAAAATCTTTATAAGATGAAAAAAAAAAAAAAAAAAAAAAAAAAAAAAAATTTTTTTTTTTTTTTTTTTTTTTTTATTAAGTATGAGTTCCATTCACATATTGTAAATTGCACAGAATGGATCGACAAGACATTCAAAGAATCTTGAAATCCTCTCTCATAGACTTTTTACGAGATAAAAAAATTCCGATAGTGGAACGTATTGACGAGACTCTTTTAATGCAAGCGGACGGAGCTGTGGCCTTGAAAACAGCGACTATGAAACGTTTCAACGAATTCTACCTAAAACATAAAATAGATGGCCCTGAAATCCGGTTGGCTAAAAATCTGGTTCTGAAGCCGAATTGTATTGTAGTTGTCACTACAAACTTTTGTGAGACGATTTGTGGCACTCGTTTAATTTTTCTTTACTACGATGTCGAAAGAAATGAAGCTGTGTGTAAAAATCCTGAAACGGGTGCCGAAGTCAGAATGTGTCCGTCTGTGCGCACTAAACAATTTCCTATCAGTTTGGGATTTGCCAGACCCCTTCATTATATGTATTCAGAAGGTTCGAATATGGTCGTCAGCTTGGATGGGCATCGAGATTTGTATCTCGTTACCATGGCCTTGAATCGCATGAGTCAAATGGAACGGATCTTGGCTGTAGAACTTTAAAAACCTCTTTTGTCATTTTTTGAAAGAAATAAAAATTATCATGATTTTAAAATTATGTTGTGATGTTATTTATATATTATCATTAAAAAAAAAAAAAAAAAAAAAAAATTTTTTTTTTTTTTTTTTTTTTTTTTTTATAAATGGATGAGGGTGGTTCTCTTTCCATCATGTTTACCTTTCGTATTCAAGTTCGGAATCCAGCTTTGCTTTGGAACCGTACCCTTCTCATTTATTACATTGCGACTTATTTTCGACTGCAGGGTTCGGTCTCCTTCAAACTGTTCCCCCCTCTCGAACCTTGGTGTTTTCGAGGCTCCTTCATCACGCAACGCTTCCCTCTCTATAATTTTATCCATGGTTCCCGTCACGCTCTACGTGCCCGAAAGCGTGCCCAGAGACTTTCTCGATACGGCTGCCGAGTTGGGGCTCGTTGCGTTCGCCCCGTCTCCTTCCCCCGCCGACGCCCTCTTTGATCGCACCGACACCTGTGCCTGTTCGACCCCGGATCATCTCGCCCTTCGACACCGATCCATTCTCGCCACGCAGGACCATCATCTGGTGGTCGGGTTTCCCGTGTACGCTCTGCCTACCGACTGCACCTACGAAGAGACGTGTGTCGTGGTCGCTTGGCTGTGTCGCCATCGACTCCGGACCTTTCAACACCAACTGGGTCCGGGATCTTACAGGAGGGAGCTCCAGACCGACTGTTGGTTCCTGAAAACCCGGCACGGTGCGTGTTGCGTGCGCTACACCCTCGTCGACGATCCGGTCTTCCTGATGGCTCCGAAGGTGTTCTCCTCCTACGACCAAGGACCCACCCTCAACAGCGTGCTCCTACAACCAAGATCAGAATGGAGCACGCGTTGAGATACGCCACTGAACTCACCAAACTGTACGTGTTCGAGGAGTACCAAAAACTCTATCCTCACTATTTCGAACATGCTTTTTGGGAAACGCGCCCGGCCACGCGGGAAGACTATTACGTGCCTCCCTCTCTCGCTGCTCACTGCCTCGTCGTGACGCGGAGTGGGTTTCACGAAACGGGCTGTCAAAGGTTTGCCTGCTATCCGTTCCAAAAAAACTGGGAAATCTGTCGAAGCAACCCCCAATGGGTCCTCATCGGACAAAAATTTCAACTGGCTTGCCAAAAGTCTTGCGAAGACCACGAAATCGATACGGATTGGGAGCAGGGTCGCTGTCTCGTCTCCAACCCCCTCAAGAAAGCGTTGGCAGGGATGCCTGAAAAACTCTTTGAACGCGCTTCCCGGCACGTGTTCCACGGAGGACTCGATGTGGAAGAGGGTCGATTGAAATTGAACCAGCGCTATTGCGAAGCCTACGGACTCGATCTGGTGGACGGCGATTGCGTCCCGTCCGGGGGCCAATCGTTTGGCGAATGGTTGTTGGGCATCACAACCATACGATCGATCAAGACGAGTGGCCAGAAACCGTGGCAAAAACAACCTCCTCCCTTGCCGGCTTACAGTCAGTACCCGGTTCCCAAAAAGAGAAACCGACGCTCCTTGGAGGAGGGGGAGATGGATAAGAAAGTCCGAGAGGAATTGGTGTTGGACTTGGCCAAAGATTTCGGGAGAGATGTGGCGGAATGGGGAGTGGAAAGAACGCTGAGTAAAGTAGCCCCGGATCTTTTAAACAGGTCTCTCGACAACCTGGCCGTGCGAAACGTGTTGAAACACTCGGTCCGTCAAAGTCTCCAACAAAGTGGTCGCTTGGCGTTGAAATCATTGGGGAAATCGGTGAGTGTGACGACGGGGGTACTGGCCCTCTATGATATAGTGGCGGGCATTTTGGATATGTTGGATCCTTACGATTTCAACAAAGTGATTCATAAAAAAACCCTCGAGAAATTGGATGAGGAACTGGATCTCCAGTATTTCAAAGAGAGTTCGGTGCGTCCGGAACTCACCCCGGAACTGATATGGGAACATCAAATTTTATCGGCCGACACCACTCAAATATTACTGTATATGGTGGAAAAAGTAGAGGAATATTTGGCGGCTTTAGACCCGGCAGAGGAACCTCCTCCCCTACCAAAGCCGACCGTTCAGTTTGTGTGGAAAGAGGAGGAAAAGCTATGGTCGGGATACAAATATATTTTGTTCTTTGTGTGGATCAGCCTCGCCATCGTTTTTCATTCCTACATTCATGTATGGAGTAATGTATTATTTTTTATCATGTTGTATTTACATTTTTATAATTGAATAACACTTCAATCAATAAAAACAATTATTTATTAACATCTTGTACATGGAATGAAGTTAATATTTTGGCGACTTGCATTTCCACTTTAGGTCTTCTGGGTACATGTCGAAATAATCTTTCATCTGAAAGGGTGGAGGGTAACTCTTGGAACCTTTTCCTTAAAGCAGCTTTAAACCGTAGTTTAGCCGTTGTAAAATAGTTTTTTTCTTCCGGTTTATAGCGTCCTTTCATTCGATCCCAGTCTTGAAATATGATAGTGTCATTGGTATCCCAATAACCAGATCGTTTGTGTTTCCAACGAATTCTAAAGGTTCCTGATTCTTTATCCACCCACTGTAAGAGATAGCCATATCTCCCATCATCCAAAGCATGTAGAATGAAATCGAGAAGCATCTCCCACCCGAATGATAGAGTTGGAAGCTATATATAGTTGAAAAAAAAAAAAAATTTTTTTTTTTTTTTTTTTTTTTTTTTAAATTATTACATCATTATAATTCCTTTTTGTTCCACCACGTATTAATTCCAAATATTCATCACTGGAAATGGATATTGGCTCTATCAATACAAAACGTTTACATAATGGTAATTCTTCATCTTCATCAGGGATTAAATTTACACAAAAATCACGTGCCGCAGCAACATTCTCATCTTTAGATGACTGCCAAGGTATAAATCTTGTATTGAATACATGTGCTGCAACTGACGTTACATCTTCTCCCTTATATACAAAATCTAGGAGAATAACAGAATTGTGAAAATTTTCCAAAAAAACATATGTTGGTATATCAACGGCCACCAATGTACAATTTTCACAAAAATATTGTTCAACTATTTTTTTGAATTCATTTAAACAACATTTCGAGCAATCCACTTTAAGAGTTTCAAAAGGTGGTTCTGTTGAAGTGAAACTCATACAGCTTGGAATCCTTTTATTTTTGAAAAGGAGATGAATAGTAAAATGCACCATCGTCGTTGTAGAATGAAATCGAGAAGCATCTCCCACCCAAATGATAGAGTTAGAAGCTATATATAGTTAAAAAAAAAAAAAAAAAAAAAAAAAAAAAATTTTTTTTTTTTTTTTTTTTTTTTTTTTAAGCCACACCTACTCTTAAAAAAAAAAAAAAAAAAAAAATTTTTTTTTTTTTTTTTTTTTTTTTTTTTTAGGGTAGAGGTTCAATGGGTGGTCCATGCCATCCCTGTTCCAACAGAGTGGCCAATTGGGCCGCTGTGTTTCCTTTGAAACGATCCTTTCTCTTCCGCAGCACACTCCCGTCCTTGGTTGAAATTTCATAGACGGCCCCTTCTTCCAATCCGTTCAGATCGGTCTTGATTCGCCCGTTGGGTAACTGAAAATATCCTTTCGAATAGACCAAATCGATCGAATTTTCAAATTTGTATTTCAACACGACATCTTGTTGGACGTCGTGTATGATGATGCCGTCCGTTTTCAAGGAGGTAGGCACCAGATTTTTCGAACGCTCATAGGTCTGAACCGCATAGCCCTCCACCAACTGTAATTGGGGTAAAAATTGGGTCAAGATTGTTTTCCTCGACCATTTCGCGGTGTCGTGACCTCGAACATGATACACGTCTAACAAATACACTCGGCCGTCTTCCATCCGTTCGGCGGCAAACACGAGGCCATCTCCCAGACTCACGCCTCTCCTCACCACGCGTTCGTAATCTTCCCATTTCTCTTTGATTTTGTCTCGGTAACTGTACACGAGGCCAAAGGTTCCGTCCAACTTGTGAGCGTACAAGTACTGCCTGCCTTCCGGAATGCTTGGGACACTGGTGACCGGTTTACGGAATAACGCTTCATTGAGCTGGTAGGACGGAGCCTCATACTCTCTCAGCTGTTGGTAGATGTTTCGGTAACGGTCCAGTCGTCCGGTCGTCGTCGGTTCCCATTCAAACACCAACCGGTACTCGTGCACCGAGTGTCGAAACGTGTAGAGTTTCGCCTGAGCGTCCAACTGAATCACGTGTCGGTTTTCCACGGTCAACGGGTCTTGAAAATTGCCGACGGCGTGGAGAAAGAGGAGACTGGTGAGCCGACTCCAGGCTCGATACGGTGTTTCCACGGAATGCACCCACTTGAACCAGAATCCGTCGTGATAGACGGCGTAGACCCTTTTGATGTGTTTGGTTTCCAAGTGTCCGTTCCGATATCGAAAGTGGGGTTGGAAGTAGAGGACGACCTCGCTTTCGATGGGACGATCGAGCGATTGCATCCAGGGGAGAAAGGGGGAGGCACTTTTCACCACCAATCTAAACTCGTATTCTTGCATGATAGATTCGCTCCAAGTGATGATGCAGCCAGATGATCCAAGAAAATCGAAATCGAATGATCA
>OZ005650.1:152193811-152538811 GCA_963930645.1 Salticus scenicus
TTTCCCTTATTTTAATAATCTGGTGTGTCACTCACACGACTTTATCTTACCCTGAAATTTAATACTATAAATACAGCTTGCAGATTAATAGGTAAGATAACGAGTACTGTTATGTAAATCTATGTTAAACAATCCATATTAGGCTTCTGAAGAGTTTTATATGATAATTAGTTCTGTGTGAGGGGGGCTACCGCCCGCCTCAACCCCCCGTTTCATAATTGCACCTACATTTATATAGAATTTAATTCGGTTATTAAAAAATAATTCTCTTTTTAAAAAATAATTTATTAAAATTATTATTAAAAAAATTATCTTTTATGATAAGGCAGACGATTTCCATATTAGAGAAGTAGTATAACACCAAATGTCCAAAAAAAGTCCATTTTATTCTCAATATTTAAAAAAAAAAAAAAAAAAAAAGAAAGAAAGAAAGAAAGAAAAAGAAAAAGTTTTTTTTTTTTTCGTTAAAAGTAAAAAAATCGATAACTTTGCTTTAAATTATCGCAGATCGATGGTTCAACCATTCATTTTAAACGTATTGGCAAGCTCTTTTGAAAGATACCCATCATGAAAATTTACTCCCCTCGAAGGGGGACTTCCCCCCCCCAGGGGGGGGGGAGGCGAGGCTCCTACACACACAATTTTTTTTTCCCCAGTTAACTATCTCTATTACAAAAAATATATATTCGTTTCATTTGGTTTAGTGCAGTCTATAGACGTTAAACTCTACTTTCCTGCAATTTTCCCCATAGACGTAATGTATTAGAATTCTCTTGATTGTCCCTGTACACGAACCATTTGCTTGATCTTAACGAAAAGCTTACTGTAGCGTCCCTATATGATACACATTTAGAATACCAAGTTTGAACTTTCTGCCATAATTTGTTCTTGAGATATGCTGATAACAGACAGACACACACACAGGCATACAGACACACAGACACACAGACACACACACAGACATACAGACACACACACAGACATACAGACACACAGACATACACACAGACCATTTGCTAAAAACATGATTTTCGTATTCAGAGCACCTCAAAACATATAAATATAACAAAATCTCGCGTTCGAAAAATTGACCCCAAAACAATACTTTCTCTACCTTATGGTTAAGAGAAAGTAAAAAAGAGTAATTTTAACATAAAGAATTTATTTTAAATGGTTTAATAATTTTTTGTTTGTTATCAGGTTATGCCACTATTCTTATAAATAATAGATAAGGAAGTAAAAATTATGTATATTTAAGAAAAAAAAATAATAAATATATATTACAGTATAAAATTTATTCTTTTTTATGCTAACATTTTTCGTTTTTTTTTTTTTTTTTTCTGAATACATTAACTTTTAATCTCTACCATATATTATTAATAAATAATATTCAAAATAATTTTCTGAAAATGTTTTATGTTTTTCGTTATAAAATAAAACTAAAATTGTAATACAAAAATGCAGTTGAATAAATCAAAAGATAATTATTTGTTTTTTATTTCATATTACTTAATTTAATACACAATATTTTTAATTTTTAGAATACCATTATTAGGAAATTTCTATTATTTCATTTTTTACTTTACTTTAATTACTTAAATAAAGCTTTTTTGAATAAGATATTCAGTTGCTTTATCTTCAAAAATTTAAACTACTTTTTTAACACATATATTATTAATATACACAATGTTAATTTTTGACTTATTTGTGTGCGTGCGTTTGTTCAATTATCCTAACTATTTAATGGTTTTTATATTAGTCCAATTGTAAAAAAAAAAAAAAAAAAGAAAAAAAAAAAAATAATAATAATAATAATATTAAAAAATTGTGTAACTACCCTACCATAAATGAGTGGATATTTTCCTTTTCATTCGTTTCTTAAATAACAAGAAAAATTCTTGACGAATTATCCTCTAACTCTGTGCATCTAAAAATATGTTATTCTTATATGTTTTTGCAAAAGGTTTGTCTCGAAAATAAACAGTGGACAACTAAAAAATGAAAGAAAAAAAAAATGTTAGGGATCAATCAGTAAAAAGTAACGTTCAAAATGCTTTCTACTTGTTGATTAGAAGGATTTCCTTAAATACCCATATAAATTTTCATATAGCTAGCACATATATTCATGGAAATAAATGTATTTACTTAAAACAATTTAAATATATACATATATATATAGAGAGAGAGATAGATAGATAATACGCATGCTATTAAATTCAGTGCTCAACCACTTTAGAAAACATTTCATACTGCTTCAATAAAATTATAAAAGTATTAATTACCTTATGAAATCTGAGAATTTTTATTAAACATATTTTAACTACATTAGCGCTAAAAAATTGCATTTGCATAATTTATGAGACAAAAATATTGACCTATTTATATGAAAACTTCAAATAAATATCGTGTAAATTCAAAAAGTTATCTCGGTAAATACTGCTAAAAGTTGCGGATGCAAGTATTACAAAACATATAAGAATAACATATTTTTAGCAGTTTTAGCAGTTTTCTTTTGTTCTGCTCCACACAAACCAATAAATTCGGCACCGCTCAAAAATTCTTCACCAATAAATATTTTACCCCAACAGAGCTGAAACTTCAACGGCCTCCAGCTCGATCCTCCAAACGTAATAACCTAGAATTTATCACGAGCATTCTTTTTCCATCTAGTAAGTACCCTAATTTCAATCCTCCTCCCTTCTCAGCTCCCTCGGATGACCCTTTCACGGAGCCTGGGGTTAGGGCTACTCTGCACAGTTTCAATGTTAAGAAAGCGCCAGGTCCAGATCATATAAACTTTAAAATTCTTAGACATACATTCTACACAATTCCCGAAATCATTACTAACTGGACAAACCTCTGTCTTAAATTCCAATATTTTCCAATAATTCTACGAAAAGGAGAGGTGGTGTACTTTCTGAAGCAGGGGAAGCTCCCCTCTGAGCCAACTTCATATAGTCCAATCTGTCTTTTGCCCACTCTAGGAAAACTATTCGAAAAACTCATCGTTACTAGATTAAATTACTTTTTTGAAACCAATAATTTACTGCATACACACCAATTTGGGTTCAGAGAGGGCAGATCGTGCGAAATGCTTTTGGAACAAATCTGGAGCTCCTGCGCCCTCAACGCAAGTGCTAAAGAATACACCACTCTCATCTCCCTCGATATTAAAGGTGCTTTTGATAACATAGAGTGGCCCCACATTCTCAATACTCTACGCGATCTCAACTGCGCGGGCAATATAGCGGGAATCATTGCTTCCTACCTTTCCAATAGAAAAATTTTAATTAATCTAACGGGGGGTAACGGCTACTCAGAAAGATCTCAATCAAAAGGCTGCCCTCAGGGCTCATGCCTAGGACCAACTCTTTGGAACCTCATAGCAAACAAAATCCTGCTGCGCATGAATTCTGGGGGTTTCAAAACTTACGCATACGCAGATGATTTCTCGTTACTTCTCTCGGGCATAATTAGAAAAGATCTGGAGGTTCAGGCCCAGGAGGCTCTCTCTCTTTTCAATAATCTTCTAAAACAACTAGATCTATCCCTCTCCCCAGGTAAAACACAGGCCTTAACATTCTCTCACCCAAGACAATTGAAAAGAATGCCTGTGATGATAATTGACGGCGTCAGTGTCAGACATCTTCCTCATATCAAGGACCTTGGCATCACGGTCGACAGGGGTCTTAAATGGCTAGCCCACATTAAAGAACTTAACTTGAAAACTCTCACACACTATCACAATGCAGCTAAAATGGTTGGAAGGAGGTGGGGAATCTCCACCTCCTTTCTTAAAATACGGTACTCAACAATAATAGAAAAAATATTAACTTACGGGGCTGGCCTTTGGGGGGGGGGGGGTAACCTGTCGGTTGCTGCTCAGACAAACCTAAACTCAATCCAGAGGAACTTCCTCCTCCAATTATCAAGAGGATATAGAACAATCTCCACTGACGCCCTCACTGCTGTTACGAGCATTCCCCACGTCCATCTTCAGCTTCAACAGACATACTTAAAAACAAACATTCTTCAATTAAAAAAAAAATATTTCTTTGGCAAAAACCCTTTTTCCAAACACAGAAATACAACCCACAGTCAATAGTTAGAATATTCATCCCGGCAAAGATGTTGCTTCACAAATAGTAAATTGTAACAAAAATAGCTTTTCTCCTTCTGCTCCTGTGGCTATCTACACTGATGGCTCCAAAACGGACCACGGTGTGGGTGCGGCCTTTTGTGTGATGACCGATGGTTCGGTTGTCCATCAGTGGGCGGGCAGACTGGCCAACTATAACTCTGTTTTCCAAGCGGAACTATTCGCGATCCAAATGGCCATAGACTGGGTTATGGCTAATATTAATAACTATCCCTCCCATAATATTTTCAGTGACAGTCTGTCAGGTCTTCTAGCCATTGCTCGCCACAGGAGTAAACATCCACAGGTTATCTCAATTAAATCTAAACTTATTAATCTGGTTAAACATCTTTCCCTGGCACATGTTTCTACCCACAGGGGAGTTCTCGGCGATGAACTTGCTGATTCACTTGCCAAAGCAGCCACCGAAAACAATTCAATAGATTTTTCACTCCCTGCCCCTCCCTCATACGTTAAACAAGTATTAAAACAACAATTACTTAGAGATTGGCAGGAACTGTGGGATACTTCTGACAGGTCATGGCCCATTTCCATCCTATTTATACAGATTTCATTGCCGACGCTCTCCTCTGTGTCCTTGCGGGGAGGAGGGAACTCCTAATCACTTTTATTATTACTGTAGTTTAACTTCTGCCTTCTACTTAAGAAATCCCACTCCCAGGCCAGCCGATTGGCTGTTTAATATCCTCAATAGAAAAAGCCTGCTTTCTAAACTAAATAATATTTTTGAATTTCTTATGAATATGACTAATCTCACAGATAATCTCACATATGCTTGCTCTTGCTTTAAGCCACTTGCTCTGCCTTGCTCTTATCTTTAAGCCACTTGTCACTTTTCTACCAGCATAGAACATGCCGCTCCTTGTCGCGTGGGAGACCTGTCTCTAGCGGCTTTTGTAATTTTTTTTTTTTTTTTTTTTTTTTAGAGTTTCAATAAACTCCGGAAGAGGGGCATAGCATAGCTGGAATCGCACGACACCGCTCTCAGAGCGGTGAGTTCAGAGCTCTTCCCTGTTAAATAGAAAAAGTTATCGCCGATACAATAAAATAAATTTCTACAGTAAATGTATTTATTATTTTTTTATTTTATTTTTTTTAATATATCTCAATCTCAATACCATTGACTAATAAATTGTGCAAATGAATTTTTTTAAAACGCTCGTGCATGTTTAGTAAAAAATATTTATTAAAGTCTTGAATTTTATTAGATGTTTAATATTTTTATAATTCGATTGCAGTATGTTGTGTCTAATGTACACTACTGCCAATAAGTATTTGTATTTTCTAATTTAGGTGCATGTATGTATATATATATATATATATATATATATATATTGAAAACCTTTTCAAACATTGAATAGATGAAAACCAGAAACATTAAATAAGATGAAACAGAAAAAATACATTAAAAAAAAATAATAATAAAAAGATTGCGAATATACATATTTACAAGAGTCCCTAGATAATTAATCAAAAGCAAACCTAACTCTAATAATAAAGAAAAGCTAAAACACACTTTAACAAAAGCTAAACCAAAATAGATATAGTTCGTGAGGCAGTTAATGTAATTTTGAATTGATGAAATTTATAAAAATGATAAAAGTTCTTTGAAAGTTCTCTCTACAATTCAAGAAAAGGAAAATCAATGCAATATGAAGAAAGTAGTTTTAGAATTAACAATAATACAATGAAAGTAGCGCAAATGCAGCATAACAAATCATGTATTAGTGAACTAAATTTTTTAAATAGAATTTGCCAAACATTGGCAAACAGATAATGAAAAATTTTGCATGCAGAGATAGAAATAAAATCATTCTAAAAGATTCGCGCAATAGCAACGCGTCATAATTTAGAATGTATATATTATATGTATATGTATATATGTCTTCTTTATTGATTATAACACGCAGTGTATAAAACCCAGTGCAAAGCCACTTTTAGTAAACTTCACGTACTACTATAGCCATAGCATTACTGCAATCAGAATGAAAAATGGAAAATATCTTACAAAATATGAGCATTTACTAAATAATTCTTGACTACGCATGCGCAATATATTTTAAAATTTCATTTACATAATTCAGTAGCCAAAAGTACCATGTTACTTATATGAAACTCTAAACAAATATCGTGTAAATTCAAAAATTTATGGAAGATAGAAGAAGGGAATTTCAGTTCCTCTAAAAAAAAAAAAAAAAAAGAAAGAAAAAAAAAAAAAGGAAGATTATAGGGGTCTTTATGAATATTTATATACTATCAGTGAACACTGTATTACAATTTATTGAAAGAAAATAAATATGTGAGTAAAACCTTTTGTACCTTAGCTTTTTTTTTTTTTTTTTTTTTGAGAGAGAAACTGAAATTCCTTCACTCTAACTCTTATCATTTTTGAATTTATACGATATTTGTTTTGTGTTTTCATATAAATAACTCAGTACTTTTGGCTATTAAATTGTGCAAATGAAATTTTTTAAAAGATTGTGCATGCGTAGTTAAGAATTATTTAGTAAAAATGTCATTATTTTGTAAGACATTTAACATATTTGCATTCTGTATGCAGTATGCTGTGTCTAATATAATACCCATATTTCATAAAAATGGCTTTAGACCGTGTCTAATACCCTACATGTTATAATTAATATAACATAATTCGAAGAATTTTCACAGTCATAATAGCCAAAACACATTTCAAGTATTTCCTTTTACAGGATGACCCAAAGCATTTTGGTTTTCGCTTATTTTTTAACTGGTTCCCTTTCCTCTTCAAAACAAACCTTTTGTTGAAATATGTAAGGTATGATATGTGCTTCATACTCCTCAAGATTATTCCTAGAGACTTTTTCTAGATGTATGACAAATCGTATAAATTTGAAAGTGTCGAAATATTTATTGCTACATACTTTAGTATGTTAAGTCCCCCAAAAATATTTTTTCATCGGGTTTAACACCCTGCATATTATACATAAACTATTATGCCATGACCACCACAACACTTGCAGTACATATTATCAATTAAAAACATTTTCCACGATAAATAGACAATTTTTATCACAGCGAAGTGTAACTCTAAATGTATAAAGGAAATTTACTTTATGGTATGCAGAAGATATTTAAAAAAAATTATATATATATATATATATATATATATATATATATATTTGTTAACATTGAAAAAAAAAATCGCTAACTTTGTTCTAACTTAACGCAGATAAATAGTTCAATCATTCATTTTAATGGTATTGATGAGTTCTTTTAATAGCTAATAATAATTAAAATTTTTCATACCCAGTGGGACAAATTGTACATTTTTGGTTGTAGAAATTGGGAACATATTTTTCAGTGATACAAAGTGTACATTTTGTCGTACAAAAGGTGATAATGTATACGTACATGAGGAATAAAGTATACAATTGACATCGGATTTCCCCTGGTGGACCCCACTAAAAGAATCTGAAGATATTTTTTAGAAAATAGCATTTTCGTAAGACATTCTTCAAATATTTAAAAATATTTTGAAGCTTTATCTTTTTCCATAAAATATCTGTAGAAATTTTGAAGACGTTATATAAAATTTTTGTAAAAATTTTTAAGAATAAGCCAAATATCTTTAGATATTCTGCAAATATTCTACAGATATTTTTAGAGAAAATCTTGATATTATTTTTAGTGGGGGGGGGGAAAGCAGTGTCCCTATATATATAAAATTTTCTCTGTGGTTGACCATAGCGATTAAAATTATTTTATTCACATTGAAAAGTTAAAAGAAAGAAAGTTAAAGATATTCTCATTAGGTACATTTATATGAAATATTCCTATACTGCTATAATAAAAATTATACATACATTATACATATGTCATTAATATAGAATTATATTTATTTCGTCTGAAGATATTCGTCTGATATCTTTTAGAAGATATATATGCTGCCAATATTTAAGCAATAACATTCTTTTTTATTTACTCTTAATCATAGGTTCGAAAAAGTATTGTTTTAGGGTCAAATTTTCGAACGTGAGTTTTTGTTATATTTACATGTTCTGCGGTCCCATGAATACGAAAATCATGTTTTTAGCGAATGGGCTGTGTGTCTGTTATCAGTATATCTCAAGAACAAATTATGGCAGATAGTTCAAACTTGGTTTTCTAAATGTGTATCATATAAGGATGCTACACTAAACTTTTCGTTAAGATCAAGCAAATGGTTCGTGTTCAGGGACACTCAAAAGTATTCAAATACATTACGTCTATGGGGGAAATCGCAGGTAAGTAGAGTTTAACATCTATAGACTGCACTAAACCAAATGAAAGGAATATATATTTTTTGTAATACAGATAGTCAACAGGGGAAAAAAAATGTGTATGTAGTTTCCTCGCCTACCCTCTGTATGGGAAGTCCCCCCTCGAGGGGAGTAAATTTTCATGATGGGTATCTTTCAAAAGAACTCGTCAATACCTTTAAAACGAATGGTTGAACCATTGATCTGCGGTAATTTCAAAAAAAGTTTACTTCTATTTTTTATTTTTAACAATATATATATATTGATATATTTATATTGATATGATATATTGATATATATTAGAGAAGTAGTATAACACTAAATATATATAAAAAAAAGTTGAATTTATTCTCAATATTACATTATATACATATATATATATATATATATATATATATATATAATGTAATATTGAGAATAAATTCAACTTTTTTTTTTCTGATATTTAGTATTATACTACTTCTCTAATATGGAAATCGTTTGAATTATCATAAAATATAATTTGTTTAAATAATAATTTTAATAAATAATTTTTTAAAAACAGAATTATTTTTTAATAACCGAATTAAATTCTATATAAATGTAGGTGCATAATGAAACGGGGGGTTGAGGGAGTGGTAGCCACTTTCACGCAGAATAAATTATCATATAAAACTCTTCCGAAGCCTAATTTGGATTGTTTAACATAGGTATACACAACGGTACTCGTTATCTTACCTCTTAATGTCCAACCTGTATTTATAGTTTTAAATTTCAGGTTAAGAGAAATTCGAGTGTGTGACACAACAGATTATTATTGTTAGTGGAAGTTTTTTACTGCAATATATTACCATGTCCAGGAAAGCTGCTCTGGAATCGAATGTAAGTTCTCATAGTCATATGGTAAATAATGTATTTTTTTAAGCTAAATATTCATCGCTTTTTTTTCTTTTTGTATATTTATACGTTTTGAGGCTTCCTGAATACCGAAGCCAAATTTTTATCGTTTGACCTTTGTCTGTGTCTGTTAGAATAGATTAAAAACAAATAATTTCAGTCGATCCAAATGTTGTATATTGAAGTTAATGTGTTTGTTACTTGAAAAGTTTACTCAATATAGATAAGTTTAATAAATGTAATAACAGATTTGAATTCTATATAAATGTAGGTATAGTAGTGAAATGGGGTTGTAGGGAGCGTTAGCCCCCCTTACTCCGAATTATACTTGTCAGTTAAAGTATCTAATATGAATTTTAAATATAGGTTTGCATAACAGTACTCGTTATCTTACACTTTAATCTCCAATCTGTTTTTATAGAAATTAATTTCAGGGTAAGAGAAAGTAATGCGAGTGACACACCAAATTATTTGTTTTCGAATCACCATATTATTGAAATCATACTTCATATTCTATTTTATCAGAATATTCCACTTCACTAAACTTATTGTTTGAGAGTAATGAAAAAAAAAAAATAATCAGGTGTGTCACTCACACGATTTTCTCTTGCCCTTCATTTCAACACTGTAAAGACAGAGTGCATAAATCTTGAGATCGATAACGTAAGATAATAAAGTTCAATGCACTTTAAAAATAATCTAAAACTAGTTTAGGAATAGTTTTATTTCACGTAAAATTATGTTTGAGGGAGGCTACCGCCCCCCGTTCCACAATAGTTCCTACAATTATTTAAAAAAAAAAAAAAGAATAAAGGCTGTTATTAATTTAACTGGAAACTTACCAATCTTGATCAAATTTTGTGGTGGTAACCTAATAAAAACTTTAAAATATCAAATTTGAAAATCTTGCCGTTATTTGTTTTTAAGTTACGATGATAACAGATATAAATACAGATTAACCGCTAAAAATTGAACTTTCGTAATCAGAACACCTCAAAACGTGATATTACCAAATAAATAAGTAAAAAATTCAAATTAAACTTAAAAAATACCTTCTTTACAATGTAAGTATGAAAAATCAATTTTCCTTCTTCAGCAGTGTTTGTCAACATGGTAAAGTGCAGTAAAGCACTTCAATCAATTACATTCATTAGAAAAGAACGTTTAGCTCAATTTTGGGTAGCCCTGTACATTGTCTGTGAACAACATGCACTTTAAACAGTATTGTTTACTTAAATTTAGCCTTACTTGAAAAACATCTAACACAAAATGAAATTCAATTTCAGTAATTTGCAAGTACAACCCAAATACATCCAAATATTTTGGGTAGCCCTGTAAAAGGATCATGAATGTTTCCCATACAATATTCTACACAAAGCGTACTTTTATGCGTATAAAAAATTTTGTTCTTTCCGTTTTGTTTATGTAAGCTTATAGATGTTACAATGTGATTACCCAAAATTTCCCCATAGATGTAATGCATTTGAATACGTTTGGATGTCCCTGTACACGAACCATTTCCTTGATCTTAACGAAAAGCTTAGCGTAGCGATTCTTTATCATATACATTTTGTACACCGATTTTAGACTTTCTGCTACTATTTGTTCTTGAGATATGCTAATAACAGAGAGACACACAGACACACAGAAACAGAGACGAACAACTAAAAACATGATTTTTGGATTCAGGGGACCTCAAATGGGTAAATATAACAAAACTCAATTTCGGAAATTTGACCCAAAAACAATACTTTCTCTAACATATATATGGGTAAGAGAAAGTTAAAAAAAAAAAAAAAAAAACTGTTTGAAATTTGTAAATTTGTTTAATATATGCATTTATCTAAGAAAAAATGCAGATAAATTTTCGGACAATTTATTTAATAAATAAAATTAATATGCACTCAGAATTAATTAATAAAATTTAGTATTTAAAGTTGGGTACAGATTTAGAAACGGCATTTGTCTTTTAAATAATCAAATATTCAATAATATCAATCTATTTTACTTTTATAATCGTTTGACAATAAAGCTTAGCTGTTTATTACGATTTATAAATCTAAATAAGATTAAAATTTCATTATTATTTCCTTTCAAAATTAAATATGCATTTCCATTGAAACCTGTATATTATTTATAAATAATGACATATTATTCATATTTATTTAAAAATTTAATTCATGAATAAACTTTAATTATAATTTAAAATTAAAATATACAAGGTTGATTAAAATCTGTATTTGTTCTGTCATTTATGATATTAATTATGCATTTTTAAAAAATAATAATATTTGATTACTTCATTTGAATGTCATTGTTTTATTATGCATTTTTGTGTAAATTACTGATAAAGTTTTGGAAAATATTAAATTTTGGGAAAATAATATATGGACAGCCAAAAAAAAAAAAAAAAAAAAAAAGCTAACCGTGTTAGATTTTAAAATGTATTTTTGTTAAATAAATTATCGTTGTATATATTGCTGTAGATGAATAATCAATCTCATTTTTAAATTTGTGCTTGTTTAAGATAATTAAAATTACTTCAGTTTAACATTTATATAAATTGAAACAAAAATATTTTCATTGTAAAATTACTGAAATAGCATCAGTAATTAGCTTTTTTAAATGTAACATTTGAGATTAAAATTTAAAATTAAGTTATTGAAATATAACACAACATTGTAAAATTGATGATAAGAATTAGAAAAATACTTTTTAATAAAAAGTTTATTTATATCTTTTTAATATTTGAAGCTTTTTGGCAACGTAAGTAGTATTTAAGCCAAGATTTGAAATTTAGCTTTTACTATATTTACATGTTTTTAGGTCCTTTAAATCCAAAAGTTAGTTTTATTGTTAAAAATAGTGCTTTTTAAATAAATATTGTCATTTGAAAATATTTTCAGTTATTTAGTGTCAATCTCGAAAATATTGTCGATTATTTAATATTCAAAATAGAAGGTAAGTCAAAATGAATATAGCTATTACAAACGGCTGTAATTATTTAATGGCAGCGAGTTTATCGATAAGATTAACATAGAATGTAAACGGAACTCCAAAATTTTGTATACATACGTCATAGATGCTCTTTGTGACTTCCCTTGGTCACACGGACAGCATCTAGACGGTTACCAATTTCACGCCATACATTCTAAAGAATGTCTGCAGTCACCGACGCAAGCGTATTACAAATGCGTACTTTGAGACCTTGCGATTTTTATCTTATGAGTTTATGTGGAAGTTTATGTGTGCTTCCCATGCCAAAAACAATTGAAGAACTCAAAGTACCCAATTGTAATGCGCTTGCGTCGGTGACTGAACAAATGCTTCAGAATGTATGGCGTGAAATGGACTACCGCCAGATGTTGTCCGTGTGACCAAGGGAAGTCACATAGAACATTTATGACGTATGTATACAAAATTTTGGAGTTCCGTTTACATTCTGTGTTAATATTATCGATAAATTATTAGGTCTTTGCATAAATTCGTGCGGTTTTTTATTGCTTCATTTCATAAAAATACATCAAATCAAATGACAATTTTTAATCAAAATACTCTCCATTACTTTCTACAACCTTTGCCCATATTTCGGGTAAAAAATGTATACCAGGGCGATAGAAGCTCCCGACTGTGGAAGCAATAAAATGATCCGCGTCCACACGAACTTTTGCAACGACTTAATATTTTTCATTAAATAGTTATAGCCGTCTGTAATAGCTATATTCATTTTGACTTACCCTGTATTATTATTAAACAACTTATATATTGCCATATATGAATATATAATCATATTTTTTATTTTTTATTCAGTTCAAGATAACTAAATTTAGTTTAGTTGAATATTTGAATTATCTAAAACAAAATTATTTTGAATGTAGAATTATTGAAATAACATCAAAAAATACTTTTTTTAAGACATAAATTTAGCTTAAAATTTAAAATTATGTTGTTGAAATATAACATAACTTGCATAATTGGTAATAATAACTGGAACAATAATTTTTAATAAAAGTTTTTTATATTATTTACCCATTTGAAGTTATACAAAATACTGGATTGAAGTCAAGTTTTCGAAATTTAGTTTTTACAATATGCACATGTTTTAAGGTCTCCTGAATTCAAAATTCAGTTTCTTAGTAGTAGGTCTGTGTTGAATATATTATCAGAATAACTTAAGAACAAATTTCATCAGGGAGTACAGACTCGGTACTACCCTCCATTTTGGTGTAATGATACTTGAAAGTTTTTGTTCAACTGAACAAACATTTTCTGCAGTGGGTCACCCGAAGGATTTTAAAGATATTACGCTTATGGGTAAAATGTCTGGGAGGTAAATTTTAGCATATTTAGAACACGCTAAAAAGTAATGTTCACATATATATTTCACAAACATATAACCATGTGTCGAATAGGATATTAAATGAAATTCCTGCACCATTCATTTACAGTGTGCAGAGAAAAATTCGAATATTTTATCGCTGTATTTGTAAATTACTAAATGTATATTTGAGGTTGTGTAAAATGTTTATCATATTGTGATATTTTCAGTTAAAATATTTAATACGCATATAGATCATATCGAGGACTACCTAAAGCTAAGCAAATACGTTATTTTCTGTTATTCAAATTTTGTAGCGAGAAGTTGTACTTTTTAACCAAATACAAGAAACCTATAACAAATATTGGTAATTTTCGAGGTGTAAAAGTTGTCTTAATAATCTGAAATAAACATATAGATTTAATAACAGCCATAATTTTAATTTATGAACATATGTACACTATTCAAGAGGGCATTTGAGAAAAGCACTATTACCCCGCCAAACTTAAGTATATAAGATTTTAACATTAAAATTTCGTATAATAAAAAAATATTTAGGGTTGCACGCGAGGTTATTTAGTTTTACTATTGCTTCAATGAAAGAATACAATAAAATAAATTACATGTAGAAATTCGTTAGGAAATAGCACAGTGCATGGCTAAGTAAAGTAAACATTTTGTTTTCTATTTTTCAGCAACAAATGAATTTTCATAATTAAAATATTGAGACATTCAGTTAAAGCTAATTTAGAATGTTAGAGATAGAAAATAGGTAATTTGTTTTATCACTCACATTATTATTATTATTTTTTTTTTTTTGTATGTATGTATAATCAAATATATTTCAACTATTTTCTTTTATTTCAATGCTTCATGCTGACTGTTTATATTAAACTATTCTTTTGTCGTATCCTATCGCACTTTGCTGAGCAGACAAAATTGATAAATGTTTTGTTTAACGACATTTATTTTTGAAGATCGTATATATTCGGATTAACTGGTCTTTATTAATAGAATTTAAACTACGAAAACACATTTATTTTGGGAATATTTGCACAAAAATTATATTAAACTCTGGATCTATGAACTAATGTCTTTAAATAACTTATTGTACAATTCTTTTAAATTTATTGTAAAGACATTTGATTTGATTTTCAATAAAGAACGCTTTCAACAAATTATTTTTTTACATACCATTCAGTTACTAAAATAAGCTACCGCTGCAGAAAAAAAAAAAAAAAACTCTAATTAAACATTTTTTTCGTATATATATTTTAAATAAAAGTTTTAAAACACATATATTTTATACAGATATTTTAGGCATGTAAAGGGAATTCCTCATATATTTCAACAAATGTTTTACCTCGAAAGCAAATAGGGATCAGTAAATAAATAAATAAAATAATAATAAGTATTAGAAAGTATCTTGTAAAAATTAATGCATAAAATGTATTCTGGCTGTAGTATGTGATTGCGAGGATTCTTAATAACAATGTTTATTTATATGATATTGGCGCACATATTTATAAAGATATAAAAAGTTTTCTTAAAAAAAAAAAAAAAAAAAAAAAAAAATTTTTTTTTATTAGAATGTACGTGGTATTAAACCTAGTGCAAAGTCATTTTTAGAAAACTCGACAAACTACATGAGATACATTAATTGCTATTAAAATGTAAAAATACATGAAATGACATACAAGCATTTATAATAAATATATAAATAAAATAAAATAAATAGATGAAAAAAAAATAATTAATTAAAATTAAGTAGCTGTGCACGTGTAAGCTTTAACAAAAACTCATTTGCATAATTTATTAGTCAAATGTTTTAAACTACTTTTTTAAAAAACCCGAGCAAATATCGCGAAAATTAAAGGAAGTTTTCGTTATAAAAAGAAAAAGATTTCAATTCCTCCACAGAAAATCAAAGGTATAAGTTGCTTAACACCTTTATTTTTTATTCAATCGATGGGAATATAGTATTCCCTGGTTGTAAACATATACTGTTAAAACACGATATCACTTTTTTTTTTTTCGTCTACTTATGTCGTTCCATTTACATTTCCTGCAGAAGTTGTATTTGCACTGTCTTACGTACAGTTTCATATTTATATTTTAATAATTTTCTTATATTAAAAAAATATTATTTTCCTTAAGTTAATTTATTTTCATATTTTTATTAATCATCTTTTAGGTTACAATGTATCAATATTTTTATTTTATATTCTTTTACTACAGTAATATGGACAAAATTTAAATTTATCAAAATAATACAAATAAAAGTGTTAAAATTACGTTATGTAGTTTGAACAAGGTTCCATTGTAGAAGAAAAAAATGTTGTTACATGTATAAAAGCAAAGAAAAAATTCTAAATTAAATAATTATTTCATACATGGAATCTTTTATTAAAGATGAGTAATTTCTGTTTCAAAATGTTTCTTGGGAGGAACATCTAATTTGAGGAGTTAAAATTAGCATAAAGAATTTAGTAATTCTTTTTTTTTTCTTAAGACACACAAAATGGAACTCAAAATTGAATTAAGCTTAAAATATTTCAACTTTCTTCAAATAAACTCTTTATGTAAATTACTGAAAGGTAACGTAAATTAGTTTTTCATCTTTTTCCAGATACTTAAGTTAATGCGAACATAATAAACATAATAAAAACATTAATGAAAATTAAAAATGGAATGATTTTTTTTTTTATTTAATGCAAGTTTATTTTATTTATTACGATTTTTTAAAGAATTTTTTTCGTTAAATGTTTAAAAAACATTATAAGAGGCGAAATATATATGTTGAACATGATATATATATATATATATATGAGTTACTTTTAACTATCTCGGGTCGGAAAAAAGCAAATTATCATGCAAGTTACATTTACTTCTTTCGTTCTTTCTCTTCTTCTTCTTCTTCTTTTTTTTTTTTTTTTTTTTTTTTTGTAATATATTTTCCCGTGGTTGCTAGATCCAAAAATGACCTCTTTACTGCTTACTACATTCGATGCTTTGTAAAATAATAGGACTTTAAATAAATAATAAATAAATAAATAAATAAAAATCCTTCTAAATTGATTGCATTCAACGTATATTTTCATTCTCATAAAATAATAAACTATTCCATAATGATAGATTTAGTAACATTTTGTATTAACTGTTTTTATCTGTGAAACATTTTCTTCTTTTTCAAGCCCCATCCAAATCACTTTCACTTTTATCCCTTAAATTGTTCCCTCATCTCTATTAATTTCTATCTTTTGAATAATCTTTTAGATTCTACCTCATGCACCTTATCTAATCATTTTTTATTTTTATTCTATCTTTTAAAATATCCTCAGTTTCGACGTTTATAGTTTTCTAAAATTTACCATAAGCCCCGACAGCCCGGTTGATACAGGGTCATCCTCGTAAAAGGAGAGTAGTGAGTTGATAATTAGCCGGCTAAATGTCGTAATCTATATTTATAATGACTGATGCATATAAAATCAATCATGAATGATATTTTCTCCCTGTTCTGTAAAAATAATACCTCTGGTGATTACCTCCAAAGGGTCATAATTGTGATGTCATGTCTCTGGATTTCCACAAGAGGTAAATACCAGACCATCACCCATTGTCCATAAAATAGCTTTTGTGTGAAGTTAGACACACTGTTCCTCAACCTCAATCCTGATTTAAACTTATATGTAACGTTATTCAAGAAAAAGGTATAATCTTTAACACGCGTATTTTAAGATACTTGTTTACCTTTTTAAGCAACAATAATTTTAAAGAAAATAACTCTGAAACGTTAAGTAATATAATTGAATGTATTATGTGCAGCTTTAAAGAAACCGAAATATACATATATGTATATTTTCTTACTTGATATAGAGACAAATTACAGATAATGATTTTCGTAATAAAATCAATAACATTATATTAAAGATATTTTTTAATTAAGTTAACATACATTATTATTAAAAATAATATTACTGCATGTAATATTAATTAATTTGTCACTTAATACTTAAATAATGATGATGCAAAATCTATATAAATAAAGAGAAGTGCGTGTGTGTCTGTGTCTGTCGGTCTATGCTCTGGTGCTCACACTGCTGATCGCAGAGCTACAAAACTTGGCAGATGTGTGCTTGGGATACTGTAGGTGTGCCCCTCATTGAGAGTTTTTCGAATTTCGAATTTGAACACTTTTATTTATTTATTTATTTATTTTTTTCGATTTTATATATTGGCTCAATGTTTCATTTTTCTGAAATTTGTTCTTTCGTTTCAACCTTCTGCGTATCTCAGCAACAGCTATTATGCTTATTCTTTTATTTAATTTATTTATTTGAAGACGACATCTTTTTATTAATATTATTATTAGTATATTTATTGAAAATCAAATGGTAATGCAGTATACTAAATTTTAAAATCTTATTTTTAACAGTTATATTTATGCATATATTTTATAGTATAACAACTTTGCAATTTTTCTTTTTCTAATTAATTCCTTTGATAGAAAAATCTTTAAATATGCATACATGTATATAGTATTTATCCGAAAAAATGCTAATAAATAGCAGATAAGATTAAACAGATTAAAATTTAAGTGTATTTTATTTTATTTTTTATAATTTATTTATTTTTTTTTTTTAATATCTACTTATTTTATTTACTACATCAGTCATAATCATATGGTAATATTGTGTAAAGAGAGAAAGCTATAAAATACATAGTTCAAAAACTAAAATATTTAATAGATTCTGAGATACAGTCACCTTTATAATCGTATTTCTTAAATACTAGCAGACCCACCTGTTGTCGATAAATACCCAAAGTGAAGCGCCCGGCAAAGACCTTTCTGCAGGCATTGGAAACATGGACCCGATGCAGCGCAGGCGAGAAAAGCGCTGGGTACTCGAAGTGATGTTTAGACCGATTTCAATGTCGTTATATATATATATATATATATATATATATAGAAAACAATTGACAGGAAAATATATAAAAATATAAGTTTTACTGATAAGAAAAACCAATAGGAGAATTACAAACCAATGCGCAAGATTGCAGCGAAAGGAAATGCAAAACTTTGATATAGTAATATATAAATACAGAAATATATAAACAAATGAATGAAATTAAATGTAGAAATATAAATACACAAATGAATGAAATTATACCCCAAAAAACACTGAGATCTTCATCAGGGAGGCCCCTCAGTGTAGGGGTGAATGAGAAGTTTCTGAAAGGACAGTAGCTATAAGCTAATAACTATCCTTAGCCCCCAACTTCTCACCAAACAGAAAACCACCAATAACTGAAGAGAAATCAAACATACATATAATGTATAAAACTACTAAAATTATTTTATAAAATTATCAAATTGTAAAAGTTACAAAATTACATCAATTCATTTAAAAATATATACAATACAAAAGAGAATTACCGAAGGTAAACAAGAAAGTATAAAAAGAAATAAAAATTACAACCTTTCAACTGGAACACAAACTATCTTCGGCCAACGGGGCTACTCGTTGGTACTTCAATATCGCCCTTAAATGAGGAAGTAGAACCAACCGAGACAGGAAAACTCTGAAAAGTCACAGTTAAAAATTGTGACGGGAAACAGTTAATTTGCAAGGTATTTTTTAAGTCTTCAAGAGCATATTCTAAATCTTCTTCGTTATTGCAGATAGAATGAATTCTTTTAAGCTGTGCGAACATAATATTTTTTAAAACTTTTCTACTTATATTTGAAAACCAATTAGTAAGACTATTTACTTTAAAATTAAAATCCTTTCTTTTATCATATAATCCAATTAGCCATTTATCTTCATTTCTCTTTATATTTAAATCTAGGAAAGAGATTTTATCGGTATCTGTACGGTTCAAAACCAATTCCTTGGGATATATTTTTTTAGAGATATTTTCGAAACAATTACAGTTAAAAACAATTAAATCATCTATATATCTAAAGAAAGTAATATTTATAAAATTCTTTTCGAAAAAATATAAAAATAAATTTGCGAAAGCACTCGAAAAACTCGTTCCCATTGGGATCCCCCTCCGCTGTAAAAAGTAATCTTTCCCGTTAAACAAAACGTTTTAAAAAATACAAAACCTGATAAGATTAGTCCAATAATTTTTATCACAATTTAAGTAGCTGCCAAATTCATCATAAATGCTTTCAAAAACTTCAATTACCAAGTTATGTGGAATACTGCCAAACAAATTTTCAAAGTCATAGGTATTTACGGAAGTAATGCTTTCTGAATTATTCTTGAAATATTCTAAGACATTCTGGTTATTATTTATAATGTTACAATCATTAGCAGAATTAATTACTTTTAAAACTGAATTTAAATATTTAAACAAGATTTTACCGGCTTTATCATTATAGCTAATAGTACCACAGGTGACAAAACGAAATTTAACTGGATTTTTATGAAATTTTACAGTAACGAAAAGATATGGAAAATTAAAACAATTTCTGCTTAAACTTAGTTTTTTATCAAAGGCCAATATACGTTTTTTGATAATAGAGGGGTTGTCAGTTAATTTATTGAAAGAACTATTACTTGAATATTCCTTTAAAAGAAGATTTTTATAAAAAAAATTTACAAATAATAGCAAAATTACTATTAGCTTTATCAACAGTAGCAATAATAAATTTATCTTTTAAATTTTCAATACTTTTTTTAAGTTCAGCACTATAATTAAATTCATCAAGGTTTAATCTACTATAGTAATTTCTAAGGAAAAGCAATTGTTTCTTAAAAAGGTACAAAAATTTAAATTTCCATTGTTTAAAATCTTCAAAAGGCCAGCTATATTTATAAGAAATTTTTAAAATAAAAATGTCTAAATCTTTTTCTATAAAATCAATGATTTTTTTATGGCTATAATTAAAATTCAACCTGAAGCTTGATCCCAAATTCATAATACTTTTTAGATGATCATCTTCAATTATATTCAAATTTCCTGAGATAATATGACCATAATAAGGATCAATAAAATCTTTTAAACTATCCGTATTGCAATAACATTCATCTTCTTTAATTAAACTAATACATTTACTATATTGATTATAATTGCAAATCAAATTTTTTAAAGTTTTATCATAACTATTAGCAATCCTAATATTGAAACTGTTTTTTAAAGGAAATAAACTTTCACAAGCTTTCAAAACTTTTTTAAATTTGATGGAGTCAAAAATTTTATCTCTGAACGACAAAACCAAATTTTCCTGAGGGTGTTCTTTCGAATTCCCCTCTTTATCCAAATCATAGTTACCAATTTTATGTTTAAATAAATCCAAAATAATATCTTTAATTAAAATATTTTTAAAACAATAGCTTTTTAATTTATTTCTAATGAACCACTTTATATCTTTATTTTTCAAACTGAAGACCTTGGTTTTCATTATATTTATATCACAGAATTTAATATTTTCCTTATTAATTGAATCCAAAGCTTTTAAGATATCGTTGTCTATGTTAATTTTACCTTTTCCTCTACAACCTCTTCTATTATATTTAAAAGTTCTATTTTTTAAACATAATTTGCTGAAAATACAACAGTCCTTTTTATTAGCCACGTTAGTGCCATTAAATTCAGAATTTAACCCGTAAGGATAAATAGTTTTAAGTTCATAGATAAAAAGTTTTTCCATAACAAGTCTTTCATTTTTATTAGAAACAATATCCAAGATATAAATTTTGATTTTTTTGAAATCATGTAATTGAAAATGATGAATTTCTTTATCACAATTATTTTTAATATGGCAATTTTTAATGTCATTTCTATGTCCTGTAACTCTAATATTCAAAGAATTGGAAGTTTGACCTACATAACTAAATTGACAAATACCGCATTCCAATAAATAAACTACATTTTCGGTTTTACAAAACAACTTATTTCCTTCCTCTATCTGTTCCACTCCTGCAAAAGGACAGGTCAGACATCTTTTATCACGACACAGACTAAATTTTTTTAGATTATTTTCAAATTTTAAATTAACAGAAAACATTTGATAGAGTAACTTTTTACCAGAGACCTTCCCCATATCAAAAGAATCTCCAGGGCCCCTTGTTAAAGCACGCGACGGACCTGGTGCTATCTCATTATCTTTTCGTTTTAATTCCATGTATTTGCTAATAAAGTACCTGAAAGGGAAAAAGATTAGTAAAAGAATTCCTACAGTCAAGAAAGTTAACCGAAAGGTTTGAAGCCATTTTGAAAAAGGGGGAAACAATTTTAATTAATAAAATAAAATAAAGTTTTGATATGGGGAAGGTCTCTGGTAAAAAGTTACTCTATCAAATGTTTTCTGTTAATTTAAAATTTGAAAATAATCTAAAAAAATTTAGTTTGTGTCGTGATAAAAGATGTCTGACCTGTCCTTTTGCAGGAGTGGAACAGATAGAGGAAGGAAATAAGTTGTTTTGTAAAACCGAAAATGTAGTTTATTTATTGGAATGCGGTATTTGTCAATTTAGTTATGTAGGTCAAACTTCCAATTCTTTGAATATTAGAGTTACAGGACATAGAAATGACATTAAAAATTGCCATATTAAAAATAATTGTGATAAAGAAATTCATCATTTTAAATTACATGATTTAAAAAAATCAAAATTTATATCTTGGATATTGTTTCTAATAAAAATGAAAGACTTGTTATGGAAAAACTTTTTATGTATGAACTTAAAACTATTTATCCTTACGGGTTAAATTCCGAATTTAATGGCACTAACGTGGCTAATAAAAAGGACTGTTGTATTTTCGGCAAATTATGTTTAAAAAATAGAACTTTTAAATATAATAGAAGAGGTTGTAGAGGAAAAGGTAAAATTAACATAGACAACGATATCTTAAAAGCTTTGGATTCAATTAATAAGGAAAATATTAAATTCTGTGATATAAATATAATAAAAACCAAGGTCTTCAGTTTGAAAAATAAAGATATAAAGTGGTTCATTAGAAATAAATTAAAAAGCTATTGTTTTAAAAATATTTTAATTAAAGATATTATTTTAAATTTATTAAACATAAAATTGGTAACTATGATTTGGATAAAGAGTGGAATTCGAAAGAACACCCTCAGGAAAATTTGGTTTTGTCGTTCAGAGATAAAATTTTTGACTCCATTAAATTTAAAAAAGTTTTGAAAGCTTGTGAAAGTTTATTTCCTTTAAAAAACAGTTTCAATATTAGGATTGCTAATAGTTATGATAAAACTTTAAAAAATTTGATTTGCAATTATAATCAATATAGTAAATGTATTAGTTTAATTAAAGAAGATGAATGTTATTGCAATACGGATAGTTTAAAAGATTTTATTGATCCTTATTATGGTCATATTATCTCAGGAAATTTGAATATAATTGAAGATGATCATCTAAAAAGTATTATGAATTTGGGATCAAGCTTCAGGTTGAATTTTAATTATAGCCATAAAAAAATCATTGATTTTATAGAAAAAGATTTAGACATTTTTATTTTAAAAATTTCTTATAAATATAGCTGGCCTTTTGAAGATTTTAAACAATGGAAATTTAAATTTTTGTACCTTTTTAAGAAACAATTGCTTTTCCTTAGAAATTACTATAGTAGATTAAACCTTGATGAATTTAATTATAGTGCTGAACTTAAAAAAAGTATTGAAAATTTAAAAGATAAATTTATTATTGCTACTGTTGATAAAGCTAATAGTAATTTTGCTATTATTTGTAAAGTTTTTTATAAAAATCTTCTTTTAAAGGAATATTCAAGTAATAGTTCTTTCAATAAATTAACTGACAACCCCTCTATTATCAAAAAACGTATATTGGCCTTTGATAAAAAACTAAGTTTAAGCAGAAATTGTTTTAATTTTCCATATCTTTTCGTTACTGTAAAATTTCATAAAAATCCAGTTAAATTTCGTTTTGTCACCTGTGGTACTAATAGCTATAATGATAAAGCCGGTAAAATCTTGTTTAAATATTTAAATTCAGTTTTAAAAGTAATTAATTCTGCTAATGATTGTAACATTATAAATAATAACCAGAAAGTCTTAGAATATTTCAAGAATAATTCAGAAAGCATTACTTCCGTAAATACCTATGACTTTGAAAATTTGTTTGGCAGTATTCCACATAACTTGGTAATTGAAGTTTTTGAAAGCATTTATGATGAATTTGGCAGCTACTTAAATTGTGATAAAAATTATTGGACTAATCTTATCAGGTTTTGTATTTTTGAAAACGTTTTGTTTAACGGGAAAGATTACTTTTTACAGCGGAGGGGGATCCCAATGGGAACGAATTTTTCGAGTGCTTTCGCAAATTTATTTTTATATTTTTTCGAAAAGAATTTTATAAATATTACTTTCTTTAGATATATAGATGATTTAATTGTTTTTACCTGTAATTGTTTCGAAAATATCTCTAAAAAAATATATCCCAAGGAATTGGTTTTGAACCGTACAGATACCGATAAAATCTCTTTCCTAGATTTAAATATAAAGAGAAATGAAGATAAATGGCTAATTGGATTATATGATAAAAGAAAGGATTTTAATTTTAAAGTAAATAGTCTTACTAATTGGTTTTCAAATATAAGTAGAAAAGTTTTAAAAAATATTATGTTCGCACAGCTTAAAAGAATTCATTCTATCTGCAATAACGAAGAAGATTTAAAATATGCTCTTGAAGACTTAAAAAATACCTTGCAAATTAACTGTTTCCCGTCACAATTTTTAACTGTGACTTTTCAGAGTTTTCCTGTCTCGGTTGGTTCTACTTCCTCATTTAAGGGCGATATTGAAGTACCAACGAGTAGCCCCGTTGGCCGAAGATAGTTTGTGTTCCAGTTGAAAGGTTGTAATTTTTATTTCTTTTTATACTTTCTTGTTTACCTTCGTTAATTCTCTTTTGTATTGTATATATTTTTAAATGAATTGATGTAATTTTGTTACTTTTACAATTTGATAATTTTATAAAATATTTTTAGTAGTTTTATACATTATATGTATGTTTGATTTCTCTTCAGTTATTGGTGGTTTTCTGTTTGGTGAGAAGTTGGGGGCTAAGGATAGTTATTAGCTTATAGCTACTGTCCTTTCAGAAACTTCTCATTCACCCCTACACTGAGGGGTCTCCCTAATGAAGATCTCAGTGTTTTTTGAGGTATAATTTCATTCATTTGTGTATTTATATTTCTACATTTAATTTCATTCATTTGTTTATATTTTTCTGTATTTATATATTACTATATATATATATATATATATATATATATATATATATATATATATATATATACATGATGTGATATAAATAGTGATTCAATACTTTTAAAATTTCATTTAAATACAGTGACCAGCGAATCGGGCGTAGCCTGCTAGTAATATATCTGTACTGATAAGTATAAAGGATTTAAGTCCAAAAATATCGATTTTGAGTTAAGTACATAGTCAGACTCAGAATAAAAATTGTTTATTGATTGGTATAAAGGATTTAAATCCATGTCATTAAGTCTCTGAGAAAATCCATTGGCAAAAAAAGATTTAAGTCGAAATTTAGCATTAATATTTGGTATAAAATATTTAAATCAATTTTTCCCTTTATTAAATGAAGATTGACAATCACTGAATGGTATAAAGCGTATAAACCAACATAATCCATTTTTCCTTATAGATTCTGCTCATTAGTTTTTTATAAGTTTAACAATATTTTTCGTCTCCTGAAAAATCACGAAAATGGACTTAAATCCTTTATACTTAACAGTACACATATATAGATGGGATATAAATTACAATATTTTATGGAAATGCTTGGTACGAATCTCATAATCTACTAATTAATTAACACCTTAACGCGCGGTGTCCTTGCTGCGAGGACGCTAAATTTAAGATCCAGCTGCAAAAATTCATCCCGGAAACTTTTTAGCAAAAATTTACGTTTATAACATATCAGAAAAGGCCTGTTTTTTTAACCTTAAAATTTAAAATTTCTTTTAGTTTAATTTAGTTCATGAATTCCGGTGGCAGTATAATTTAAATGATTTGAATTGTCTTGCGCCGCAAAGGGTTAAAAGAAGATATCAAATTCCCAATGATATTAAAATATGCAACATAGTAAAAAGCAATTACCTAAATAAATGTGACGAATTCAAATTATAAAATTTGCAGTAAATAAATCATTAATTTAAAAATATAATCTACATTTAAGCGATAGAATGTAACAATTTATATGAAGTAAATTCTAATGTTAGGCTTAAAAAAATTCAAGAGATTTTTTTTCTCATACCAATTAACCATTCCAAATCATTCATTTAGTGATAGTATATGATGTGCTTATGTATAATGTTTATTTTGGGCTAATATATATTTTGCAAAAATAAAAAAAATAAAGAAATAAAATTAAAAAAAAAAATAAAGAAATAAAATAATGATGAGTTTACCAGAATTTTATTTAATAACTGATGTTTTTATTCATAAAAAAAGTATTTTTTTTTTTTTTTAATTTTTTTTTTTTTTTTACCATTTAGAAAAGACGATTTTTAACACTTTCCTATAATGTTGAAAAATTTTTCAGTATCCAATTTGACTATCTGTCCACGCTCTAACTCCCGTAAATATTAATGGAATTTCTTAAAACTGATGTATATTATACAAATTTGCAATCAGATTTTCCCTACTGAAAATGGAATAAATCCACTAATGGTTAGTGTATAGGGATATACGAAGGTATTCTAAATCATTGTGTTCTATGAGATATATTTCAATGAATTAAATTTTAATACGTTTACTTTGCTGAAACTTTAATGAAATTCAAAGATGATTTTCCGGTTTACTATCGGATTTCCCCTATTGAAAATGTAGTAAATACTACCACTAATGGTTTGTGTGCAGAGGCATCCAAAAATATTCCAAAGCATTGCGTTTTACATGAGTTATTTCTATACAGCTTATTTTAATAACTTTGCACAAATCTCAATAAAATTTATATATGGTATTCATATTTAAAAAAAAAAGTGCTACATAACTATATAGTACAGTTAGCATTAAGATTTACAGGGCTGCATGAAAATATTCAAATGTAGTAAAGGCTACATGAAGAAATATCTTGAAGTGTATTTTCGATTTTATTAAGCATTCAAATACTTTCTAACAATGTTTAAGAGTGATCATGATTAGTATGCCTGTGTCTTTAACCGTCTGCCCGCCTCTAGAGTCAGTAACCGTTTTCCGATTTTTTTTTTCAAAATGGGATATACAATACTCAGTTTTACTGTGGACATTTTTTAATAGTTTCTGCCCAATTCTTTTGTCTACAGAGTCACACAAAAAATGCAACTGCATCACTTTTTATGAGATACATTATTATAAAAAACTTTCAACAGCAAAAAACATTACGAAATTGACATTAATTGTTAATATGTTGAAATAATGTTTCATATAAAATATTATATGTTTAGTTTAAATATTTATAGGGCTACACTGAAATATTCTGATACAATACGTGTTGCAACTGGAATTTGCTGGAATTGCAATTCTGTTTGTGTTAGCATTTTTAACACTTTCCAACAATATTTAAGAGTGATTACGAAAGCATTTATTCTGTTTGCCTGCCTTTCTTTCCGTTGTACTCTGTTAAAAATGGTTTCTCAAAAATTAGCAAAAATGTCTCAAATTAGCACCGAATCCATATATACTTTTTAAAAATTCCATGTATTCTCTTTCGAGTATATTGACATGCTCAAAAATTCGGTTGACCACTAAGAATCCCAATATCCCCATTTTTGAGCATGTCAGTATACTCAAAAATGCGTATATGGGTTTTCAAATTTAAGTATATTGTTTTGGAGATATTTTGAAACAATTATTCTCATTTTTGAGAAACTATTTTTAACAGTGTATAATAACGTAGCCAAAGAACATGGAAAGTTAAATGATATAATGTGTACGTGCATTTGGAAAATGTTAATAAACAATGCAAAACTCACGATTTATCGTTCTTGTTACATTTTTCCGTGTTTCTAAAAAAATATTATGTATGGAAATCGCTCGAGACTCTTGCTATTTTAAATGTTATTTCTCTCATTAAATAATTGAACTAGTTTCACTATAAATGTACATCCTGACAAAATTATTTTTAATCTCTCGAAATTTGTAATTTTTTATTTCATTGTTAAGTTAGCATTGTTGCTAAAAATGTGTCTTTTCTATCGAAAGGCAGTGTCGGTTTAAGTAAAAATTTACAATCTGGATACACTGGTTATCGTGGTAAACTGGTAATTTGGATACACTGGTAATCAAAGCTATGTGTAGATAAAAATTTAAGGATCAATATGAAATTTTAAAAAATGAAGGAGAACATATACACGATAATGAAATTCCGAGAAATAAATGGAGGAAGATTAGAAAATACACAAAGGGAAAAGAACACATCAAATAAAAATGGAAGAATAATGAAAAAAGGAAATGCATAATGAAAAAAAAATCAAAAAGAAAAATAAGAAAAGTAGCAGATTAAAATATTTACCAATGCTAGAAGTAAAAAGTATTAAAAAGCGTTTGATGTCTATTTCGGTTTTGAGATGATATTCCCTCTCCCACACCTTTTTTTTTCAAAAGAGAAACAAAATATTTAACTAAACTGAAGTTGGCAGATATTAGGCCTGTACATTATTTTAGAGCAAAAATTAAATTAATTTGACTCTCTCTACAAAGCCTAAAAATGGCTTTTTCTTTAAATGTCTGTCATTCTCGTTTTACCAATAAATGATAAACCATAATGAAAAAAGGTGTTTCAAATTTCTCACTATCTATGCATAATAACAGGACATTTTAGCATGGAAAGTGTGAATTTTGCATTTGAGAATATTATTTTTAAATTATTATTTTTAAATGATTAGTAACATTAATAATTTATTCCATTAAATTCTATAGTAGGGGAGATTACGCAGTTGTTTGGTAATGACAAGACAATGAAAATAATTTCCTTGAATGTCTGGAACATCGGCACAACATCGAAGATTGACTGGACTAGTTTAAAATCGTTACTTTTGGCAGGTGGTTACACGAAAGCTGCACTATTTACAGCAATAAGTGCAACGATAAAGACAACGGCAGATTTTCTCATCAAATAATAAAAAAAAAAAATCAAATGGAAAAGGCATAGTACTAATTTATTTACACTTGTTACCTACTAAATTAATCTTATTTTGTAATCTTATCTGGTATAATTTTTTTCTAATCCTTTAATATTTTTTTCCTTTAAATATATATATATATATATATTACTTATTTTTAAATTTCTTTTAAATTTCTGAATTTTTATTATTAGTTTGAAATGGTCCGCTCCTAATATCAAAGTATTTGCTTACAAAAACCTAGTAACAATGCCATTCAAGTGCAATTATGATTATTAACAATTTATTTGTTATTATAATTAAGCACAATCTCTCCCACTTATGTGAACAGTCTCTCCGATCCTGTAAGGATAGATTGCGCAAAACAGATATCTTGCTTTCATTACAATTGTTGCATTAAATTATATATATATTCATTTTAAGAAATAAGTTTATATGATTCATAAATTGAAACTAAAAGCTAAACAGTTTTATCATTAAATGATTTTTTAAAGAAATTTTATTTATTTATCTATTTTATATAATTAATGGATTATTTCAGTGAATTGCTCAAAATACTCGGCATTCTTCACTTGGAAATGAAAGTCAATATTTGAAATGCACTCCAGTTCATTACATTAACAAAAAAGCTTTTTTCTAGGCAATCCATTTAAGACTCTTCACTATTTAAAAGAGGACACATACAAGCAAAATTCTATTCCAAGCTTTGAATTCTAAAAGAAATTAAATATCCATTTTCCATGCTATTACTTTTGAATAACATATACATTATTCATAAATTTTAATAAAAATATTTTTAAATATTAATAACTGCACCAGAAGTATATATTTTATGAAAATCAAAATGATTTCAAAAAGGAAAAGGGCTCCTGAAATATATAAAAGAATTGCTTAATGGATTATGAAATAGCGTTCAAAAGATGTGATTGTCTTTTATGATTTTTTGTAGTTCAATGAGAATAAACCTGGTGTTAATTTTGAATTTATTTATTTATTATGAGTGACCTTTATCTTCATTATTGAGTAAGAAATATTTTACACTCACATGTTGCTTTGAATTCTCAGTGACTGGTATTTCCTTTCAGAAATAAATTTTTATTTCGTTGTTAGTAAAATAATAATGGACACCAAACTTACGAATCTGAACGTAAATTTGTTTTTTGCACTTTCCAACAATATTTACGAGTGAATACGAATTCAGTTAGTTTATCTGTCTGTAATTCACTCCTGTCTGTCCGCTGTGTGATCACGTTGAAAAGTACATTGAGTGTTAAAAGATGCAACGTGTGCATAGAATTGGAAAATTTTCCATGCAAACTGCATTACTTTTCGTTCTTGATTATAATAGACAAAGTTTCAAAATATCAACAAACCAAACATTTAAAATATACTAAACACACAAAAAAAAAAAAAAAAAAAAAAAATAGTATAATTTAATAGATTAAAAACGTATTTCCTTTTCGAGAAAATTAATATATGAATTTTAAATATATATTACATATATCATGAATTATGAGAAGTTGTAGGAAAATATTTTAATTACGCATGTATGAACAACAAAAAAAAGAATGAAAAACAAGTTCTTTCGCGTATTGTGATTGTGATGTACAATACAATAATTAGCATGGTTCTCAACAGACCATCTAGTGTGAATTCGCACTGACAACAGTCAGTACTTGACAGATCTTCAAGCATAGGTTTTGGAATTTAGACTATGGAAGTGTCACCCTCTCGTAAATCTGAATCGTTATATACTGAAATTCAAATTTAAGCCGTGTGTTGGAGGACCATTCCTTTATTGAAAATCGAAATTATGATGAAATTTTTCTGAACTAATGTTAAGGCTTAAAGACAAACCATTCTAGATGCAGCTTTTATACGACTTTAAAATCACTCAACTAACAATTATACCAAGAAGTCTGTAATGATATTATGATATACAGAGTGTTTCTGAATTAATATGCAAATTTTAAGGATAGATAAAGTACCTATAAAGAAGCATTTTATGTTAAGTAATATGAAGTCGGAAATGAAAAGTGTAGGCAACAAAACAAGAAAGGCTGCGAAAATAAACTAGCTCTTTACTTATATAATTTTAGAGATACATTATGTAAGAAAGCGTATTACATTAATACAATATGTGCTTTAAATGAATCGATTAGAAACAGCATACTTAATGTTTATATCTTTTATGTAATCATTTTCACGAAAAAATAGATGTTTGTTAAAAATTCGACATTAAACAGCTAGCCTACATGTGGAAAAAAAAAAAAAAAAAAAAAAAAAAAAAAAAAAAATCAACCGTTTTTTAAAGAGTTAAAGATGACGCTTGCGGTCACGGCTTCGTATGCAATTCTCAATCGTTATAATAAGCACAGTCTTTCCTAAAAGTTTGATCTATAAATTCTGGTACACAATGTACATATAGTTATAGCATTTTTTTTTTTATTATTATTTTACTTTATTAGTAACTTAGATTTAAAAGTAAAGAATTATGAAAAATTTTTTACAACAAAGTATTACAGTTTGCAGCTTTTAAGTTTATCACCAGACTAGTGCAATGTAACACCGCAATTGTATCAAATACCTTAAAAAGTTTACTCGATGTTATCTGACAAAAAATACGTTATAGCAATGTGGAATTGGTAAAATGATGACACAAACAGTGGTTGATATATACATGAAATATTATGCCAGTTATAAAAATGATATTTGTGTATGTAAATAATAATTCGTAATTATTTATATTTACTAGCACACAGAATAAAATAAAGAGGACTCAGTTAAACGATTTTGCAAGAAAACTATAAGATAATAATAATAATAATAAAATATATATAAGTAAACATGAATTTTTATAATAATTTAAGGAGACTTAAATTATTCACATCATCCAGAGAATTAAAACCTGCATATGAAAGTAATAACATCTATAATTTCTAATATTAATAAAAGCTGTAAAAATGTTCTGAAATATAAATAAGTAAAAGTTTTTTTAAAAATTTAAAATAAAATAATTAAATACATGATAATGATAAAAATTATTGTTTATATTTTTGAGAAATGTAAAATGATTTCTTTTTCTTTTTAATCTAAATAAATATTTATTTAACTTGCGTCCTGAAGAAGTAAACTAAAACCTAAAAAGTAACTTTCAGTATTCTCTTCTACAGCACATATTTATTTTTTGACAGGAATTTTAAATATTTTTAGATTGGGAAACATATGTATTTATTTATTTATTTATTTCAAACGAAATTTTATATGATAAAAATTTAATATATTTATATTAAAATTAAACAAGACACTTTGAAAGCGATTTATTTCTCTGTCACTTTCAAGATACAAATTATTTCTGCGATATAAGAACAATTCTGTTATTCGGAGCGAACGTCAAATATTTACAATTGTGTTAAAATAAAATTCTTTTGCAAATACTTTGTTTCTTAGATACAGAAAAATGAAATAAAGAAAGAAACATGTGAAATTAGTAAAATTTACTTTCACTAAATAGTGTTAATTAGTGTCAGGTAAGTCGCTAGTTATAATACAAGCGCCCATAAAAAAGAATGTTATAAATACAAAGTTTTAATTCCCTTACTTTTTTGACATTTCATAATTTTTCGCAACATTTCTCTTATCATAAACATAACTTATGTTTTATGGAATTCGAATAATATTTAAGGTTTTGTAATTATGTGAATAATATACTTAAAACTGCTTAATAAGACGATGTGTATTTTAATTGAGAGCCAGATTAATATATTCTTACGTGCTTCATCACACGAGGAAAAATATGAACCCTTCTAGACGCATAGTGGGTATTGTTTTTCTAACGTTTTTTTGTACCTCTGAAAATATATTAACCGTCTGACCAACGAAATCAAATATACTCATTGCCATAAAAATTTGCTCACCAAGAAGTAATTTTTGAATCGTAACGAAACTTGGCATGTGGGTACGTGCGAGGCAGATATGCAAATGATTAGAAATGCAGTGTGATTGTGTGATTAAGCATTGCATAATGCCAGAAAAGGGCGTTGAACTTCGTTCTTCTTGGACTATAAAACAAGTAAACAGAGATTGTTTGGTTTACATAATCTGTTGCAGAGGGACACTTTTTAAATAGAGATGACGTTACGCCGCCATGGAAGACAATAGGAGCAGCTGTCAGAATCCGAGAGGGAAAGAATCATCGGTATGATGGAATACGGGCGATCAGCTCGGCGAGTAAGCAGCCACCTAGGACGTTCTTATTTTACTGTGAGGAGGTGTTGTGATCAGTGGGCAAGAGAGAGGTCGCTTACACGGCGACCAGGCTCAGGACGCCGTCGACAGACAAATAATCAGAAAAACCGTCACATCCCATGAAACGTAAGTATAGCGCCAACTGTGCCGTTGTCCACCATCCTAATACATGCAGTAACCTTACGACTAGCCCCTGTGTCTGCACGTGTCATCGCAAGGCGCCTGGTTGAAAAACATTTGCTGTCACGACGCCCATTAGGTATGCTGCCAATAACACCCATCCACCTCTTTTTCGTTTGGAGTAGAGCTGCGCTCGACGGGGTTGGATTGCAACCGAATGGTACCACGTCGTCCTTAGCAACGATTTAGACCCAGTTTGGTCAAGGATGGCTAACATGTAGAGGCAAGGGGAGGGGGGGATTCGAATATGTATTTTCTTTACAAATGCACACCACACTCACATGTAGTGTGATGGTATCAGTGTTGGGCATAATTGATTAAAAAGTAATTGAATTTCAATTGAATTACAATTAAATTACAATTATAATTATTTTACGTCAATCAATTAGCAAGTAATTGGTTGCAAATAAATTGAATTACTTATTCAATTTATTTGTAATCAATTACTTGTTACTAGATTGACAGTAAAATAAATATAATTGCAATTTAATTGTAATTCAATTGTAATTCAATTACTTTTTAATCAATTATGCCCAACACTGGATGGTATGGAATGAGAATGTAAATGACCCACGCTCATCCTTAATATTGATACATGGCACCAAAACGGCTCAGCGACACGTCCGTGACATCCTTTAGCCATAGGTGTTGCCACTCATGGCAGGGCTTCTAGGAGCCATTTTCAATAGAACAGTGATCAGCCACACAAATGAATGGTGTCCCAGGACTGCCCCGCTACAATACCACCATCTCCCGGCCTACTTGATCCCCACATTTGTCACCATTGAAGCATACTGGATCTCTTAGAACAGCAAGTTGGGCAGCCTACGCATTTGGACGAATTAGAAGCTTGCTTACAACAAATGTGGAACGAGATGCCACATGACATCCTACTGGACTTGTATGCCTCAATTATCGCACGTATCGCATCGTGCATACATGCTAGAGGTGGCCAAACAGGGTACTACAACGTCCATTCTTTCATATTTTTTCCTGAAACAAACGGTCATTTCGCTTTGAATTTTTAATCATTTACTTATGTCAGCGTTGCACTTACGTATGTAAAACTTTGCTTTATTCTGATCACTCTTTCTTGGTGCGCAAATTTTTATGGCAATGAGTGTATATCAATACACCATTTTTTTCTAAATACACATATAATTAAAAAATATATAATTAGGAAATTTTTGACTGTGTTTCAACAACTTAAACGGTATAAAATAACCTTTAAGTTTTAACTTCATATGTGTAATTATATTTTCATCTTATGTTGAGAAACACCTTTATTTTAGTTTTTTGTAATAATTGTACAGAGTAAATAAATTTATATCTTTGTCCTTTTTTAGTATAGTCAGATAGCTGATAAAAAACAGGCTGTATTTACGTAAACGTGAAAATGAATTTTTATAATAAATTAAGCAGGCTTAAATTATTGACATCATCCAGAGAATTAAAACATGTGTACTAAAGAAATAACATTTATATTTTCTTATAATAATAAAAGCTATAAGAATGTGCTGAAATAAAAAAGTAAAATAAAAAAATAAAAGTTTTCATTTTCTAAAATTTCAAATAAAATATTTTAATACATGTTAATCATAAACTACTTGATAAAAATTATTTTTCATATTTTGGAAAAATGTAAAATGATTTCTCTTTTATTTTTATTCTGAATAAAATTTATTGAAATTGCGTCATGAAATAGTAAGCTAAAACCTAAAAAGTAATTTTCAATTTTATCTTCTAATGCATATATTTATTTTTGACAGGAATTTTACGGATTTTTTTAGATTGAGGAATACATCCGTATATTTATTTATTTGAAACGAAATTTTATGCAATACAAATTGCTGTATTTATATTGAAATCAAACAAGATAAAGCGGTTTATTTTTCTGTCACTTTCATGATACAAATTATTTCTGTGCTGTAAGAACAGTTCAATTATTAAGAGCAAAAGTCAAATATTTACGAAGTTGTCGAAATAAAATTCTTTTGCAATTACTTTGTTTCTGAGATACGAAAAATGCAATAAAGAATGAAACATGTGAAGCTAGTTAAATGTACCTTAATTAAAGAGTGTTAATGAGTGTAAGTAATTTGCTATTTACGAATGTGTGCAGTTTTAGTAGTGAGCCAAGTTAATATTGAGAGAGTGCAAAAGTTCTAAGCCGTTTTTATTACCCATAAAGAAGAGCGAATGAACGCAAAATGAACCGTACCTATTATTGCGCATAATCCAAATTGCTATCTATGACCTCTTGCTATCTTTCTGGTAGGATATGAATCCCACGGCGGTAAAATTCCGGCGGTTACGAGTCAAAAAATTCTTCATCAAGATCATCAATGATTTTCTAAATGAAGAAATTGTTCAACGCACGAAATAGTTGATAATGAGTTGGTGCCAAGTCAGAAAATAGGGAGAGTGAGGTAAAACCACCTATCCAAAGTCCAGTAACTTTTGGTGAGTGATGACAGCAGCATGTGGCCTGGCGTTATCGTGATGAAAGGTAACACCGCAGCGATACATGAGACCTGGACGCTTTGCTACCATATGTGAATGCAGCCTGTCTAACTGTACACAGTAGAAGGCACCATTGATGGTTTGGTAGAGTGGCAGGACCTCCCAGTGAATTATTCCCTGCAAATCCCACCACACATTCAATAACACCTTCTTGGGTTGAAGTTCAGCTTTCGAAGTCGATTCAGGCGGATCAGAAAGGCGACACACAGTCCTACGGCGCTTTACGTTACGGTACATAACCCACTTCTCATCTCCTGTCACAATTCGTGTCCAGAATGGATCATTTTTGTACCGGGAAAGCAAGGAAACACGGGGTGCGATTGGGTCATCATTTTGATTAGCTGTCAAGTTTTGTGGAACCCAACGATCCAACTTTCTCGTAAAACCCAACTTAACTAGCAGTCTCTCGATCATTGTCAAGCGTACGTTGAAAGTCTCCGCTAATTCTTGCACGGTTGGGATTGGGCTGTTCCTTATGGCTTAGTCAATATCGTCGTCTCAAACGTGTGATGCCCGTCCACTCTTAGCCTGTCTTGGCAGCTGCTGTCTGCTTCCCCAAATTTACGAAATCATCCACGACATGTGCTGTCGTCTATTGCATCCTCCCCATAAACTCGACAAACATTGCAAAATGCTGCTCTTTTTATAGACATGTACTCTTTTTATCGAACTTTTATAACAAACATTGTCTTATATGCTCCTTCTCACTTTCCATGTTAAACCCTCTGATTTTTTGGAACACCAATTTCCGAGATCCAAAGTTGACCTATCTAATCAGGATGACTGTTAATTTTCCTGTAATAATCACGTAATACATGAGAAAGGATATCTAAAATGCGTTTACGCAACAATTTTCTACAAAATCGTTATAGCCGTTTTTGAGATACCCTCTTTTACCCAAACTTGGCTTCTTCAACTGTTGTCCAGAAAACAATAATTGCATACAAAAAGATATCTAAAAGTGGGATAATATGGCGAGTAAAATAAAAAATCCACAGCCGTTTTTATAGGAAACGCGCTTGCGAGACCCGAAAGTGAGCTATTTATACAGAACACCAATCAATTTTCCTGAACTAACAAACTAATTCATACGAAAATACATTTAATAGAGTCTCCATATAACAACTTTGAATGAAATCGTTAGAGCGGTTTTTGACATACAAACTCACGGTACTACTTCCGTTTCCCGAGTTCCACTTCTGGTTTTTAAATTTCCCCCAAAAGTTGGAAAATTCATCTGTACACCAACCAGACCTGTCTCAATTCTAAAGTTCTGTACATCTATCTTTATTAGTTTCAGTGGTATGATAGTCAGAAGATTCTACACACACATGACTAATTGCAGAAAACTACATTTTTGGGCTCAATCGGCAATGTTGCCGCTTGACTGCTGCACTCATGCCTACTTTGTTTGCCTGACGAAGGGTCGTGTATTCCTTCAACCCGAAACAGTTGTTGCGAGTTTCTTGCATTTTATGGTGTTTATCCAAAGTTCTGTAATTGTTATATTACCAGCGTGTTACACTTAAAAACGCATTTTTTTTTTTTACAAAAAGACAAATTTCCATTGGAAGAAGAAAAAAAAATGGGGTTGTTTAAAATTTCAGTTTGTAACGGAATATTATTCATTTTCTGTCTTCACTTAATTTTCGTAATTTGAAATAGGATTTGCGTGAAAAAATTGGCATTGAAGATTTTGGAAGAATTGTAGCCCTTATAAAATCAACTCTTTTAATGGAATCGACGACTTTTCCAGGCTCCTGGGTTACGGTTACCGGCTTCATGCATCACGCCACACTTAGGTATGACGTTTATCATACTTTTAGAAAGCCGTTGTTCTACGAGATTGTAGCTTAGATTGAAACTCTCGCTCTGTAAATCTTCGCAGCAAACATGGTGAAAGTGTAGCAGTGTTCCAATGGATCCTTTGGTTTAGACTAGAAAGTTGATATTTAGTGGTTGGAAACTCTTGATAACCTTTTTTTGAGGAAATAGGTTTCTATATTTTATATATTTTCTAAAATTTAACTCTCGTACAGGATCCTTTTTATCTACCATCATGCTCAAAAGCAACCTTTTTGTATAGGCAAAGAACAGCACGAACTTACTCAAGGTCCAGAAAGCTCCTGTGCTACCTTCAGATGCAACTGTGTAAAATTGCTTATCAAAGGAAAAAATCAGAATTTTTATTTCTTTTTTAACTTGTAAACAATGTACATTTTTATTTATAGCTGATGATGTCAGAAAGGAATTTAACATTTACACCGAAAAAATAATAACATTTTCTACTAAGTTAACAAAAAGATTGTTTAAATAATACAGTTCAATAAGATAAAAAATTATATTAAAATATTCATGAGTTATGAGAAACTCTACGAAAAATGATTTAACGGAAAATGTGCAAAATAAGAATGAACAAATTTAGTTATTATATATTGCAATTGTGAATTATTATTACAGTAAATGTAATATAATAAGGCGTACAGTAGTTATTTAAAAAGGGAAACCGTAAGCTTACTAAGACAGTCGTGTATAATTTAACAAAATTTACTGGAATTGAAGAAAAAAAAATATTTTCGAATTTTCCGGTTAATTAAATGCAAGTTAACCGAGATATTACTGCATTATTTTATTATTATTATTATTATTATTATTTTAAGTCATTGTAACTTAATTCTTATGCAACTTATCTTTAGCAGGAAAATATATGTAAAATTCTTTATTTTTGCCGTTTATATCTCCCAAACACTTGACGATTTTCTTTAAAAATTGAAGGCCGTTTGAATGGTGTTTTACTCTATATACTATATCAATATGAATTATAAATATAGATAATATTTATATCGGTTCTCAACAGAACACTAAAAGTCAATTAGCATGTTGCCGTAACTATTTGGATCGATTGTGCTCCTCTTTACGAATTAGTAATAAAACCGAAGGTACGGGCGTGTCGTGTCTCCGTTAATCTCTTTTGCGTCGTTAAATATACATGTCAGTAATTACATTGGGAAACGAAAAGCAAAACAACCAAAACGAAAAATTAAGCTACAAAATCGAGAGAAATGTCACCCCCTGAAATATTAGAAATTTGATGAAATTTCTCTGTATAAATATTAAACATGATTGCGAAATCAGCACCATTGTACATATAATAGCAGGAGACTTGGCGTTGGAATATTAAAACAGGAATAAACTACTACGTCAGAAACGCCAAAGAAAAATTATTGAGGTGCATACAGCTGTTTCGGTAGCCTAAAGCGTACCGTCTTCAGTGCAAAAAGAACTTTCTTTTTGCACTGAAGACGGTACGCTTTAGGCTACCGAAACAGATGTATGCACCTCAATAATTTTTCTTTGGCGTTTCTGACGTAGTAGTTTATTCCTGTTTTACCATTGTACATAGCTCTCGTCTAGTGTGAAATTAATACCACTCAACAAAACACAATCTTTAACTACGCTTCAGACTCCATAACAGAAACTCGCTCTTATGGTATCTGATTTTTAATCCACTGAATTTCTAATTTCACATTTTTTGCAATATTGATATAAAAAATTACAACAATGAACAAAATTTCACAAAAGAGACTAATATTTTGTAGTTGTTATTATATTTTTTCACTATACTAAAGCAATATAAATATCCAATCACGCCTAATACGCAACAAAGTTTAATTTACATTTTCCAACTATAAATACAATATACAATGAAGCATTGAAACACTGATGATTCAAACTGTGGTTTATGCAGTACATTGGGGATTATTCCTGTAATTAAAATGCATTTTTTTTTTTTTGGATATAAGTATGTGGAAAGATAACAAAAATACTCTATATGATAACGCAAAAATTATAAAAGATACAAGTAAATATGAAAAGAAGGGTTTATAAATTAATTTAAGTAGATTTACGTTTTCAAATCAGCCATATACTTAAAAAATGCAAATAAAATGGTTTGGATAGTATTTTCTAATGGAATTAACTGTTATATAAAAAATAAAAAAAATAAAGGAAAATATATTTAATATGAATTTTTCTAAAAGTCCCGAAAGAAATGTTTAAAGATACACGAGAACTGAAAATGCATGAAAAAAATAAATGTTCAATAAATTACACACACACATATATAATTATATAACCTGATTTGTCTTTTTAATTTTTATGCTCAAAAAGATTTTAACTTGCATCTTTGAGTAAAAAACTAAAACATAAAAATAAAAAAAATAACTTCCAATTCTATCTTCTTATGCATATTTTTATTTGTAATATGAATGTTAAGTATTTTTACATCAAAACAAACAAACAAACAAAAGATTTTTATTTCAAACGAGATTTTTATATGATACAAATTTAATAAATCGAAAAGGGAAATTTTGAAACGATTTATTTATTTGTCACTTTCAGAATAGAAATTAATTCTGCGCTCTGTGAAGAATTCAGCTATTGGATTTGATAGTCAAATAGTTACAAAATTTTCACTATAACATTCTTTTGAGATAACTCTGACTCTTAGATACAAGAAATGGAATAAATCAAGAAATATATATGATGCTAATAAGATCATACTTATATAAAATAACGTTAATATATAAAGACATTGTTGTTGCTACTTACAGTGCATCTTTTATCATAATATAATGTTTTTACTCAATCCCAAATTTAAATCACTCTTTACTCAATGTATTAATGCGGCGTCGATCATAAAGCATTGTTACCAGTAGAGAAATATCCATCCAAAGTTACATTCTGCGGAAAGTGAAGTTGTCAGATTCTTACTAAACAAAAAATGAATTATTCCTATTCCAATTGTCACAAACACGAGGCCACTTATATTGTCTGGAGTAGTATTAAGAAATTATATAAAAAAATACCAATTTATGTTTACTTAACACACATACAAAATTATTTACCACATGTTAGTGATATAAAATTATGCAAATAATATAGCACATGTTTTAAAGCTATATATTAAAATTAAATTATTTTGAAAGACGTTTCAATAAACGTAAAAGAAGTATAAATTATGAAATGGATGTCGCTTGATTAAACAAGAGTGAAAAAGGGTGTATTCTTAATTACTGCTTAAGAAAATTTATTAATACAGTTAATACAAGGTAGCAGTAATGAAAATAATGGGGCTTTCAATATTCTGTAGCGCGATCAAATTGAAAGAATTTCGCCAAATTTTGTAAAAATATTAAACAAGACGGAAGACAAAGTATTCCAGAAATAAATGGACGATACCAAAAGCCACTGCTAGAGAAATATGTAGCGTTGTGTAATAAGAAGGAAAGTTTTAAAAAATACAGAATCCATACTGAAATAAAATGACCTCTCATGTAGCAAATTTAAAGAATGATTTAATTTAAATATGGCAAACATTTTTAAAAAGCCAAAAATTTTCTAAAGACTGATAAAGTCTGTTTATCTTAAGGCGACAGAACGTCCCCAATTCTGGAGGCTGTACGCTATTGGTAGTTTTTTTTTCCCGTTTGAGCTAGTTTTTGTACAAGTAAAATTTTGTCGCAATTTATTTTTTAATCTGTTAATTGTGCACTTTTTAAGTACTGCTTTTTTTCCTCTTTCTTGTTTTGCGATAATTTGTCCCCACTTCTCCTTTAGAAAAAATTCGCCAGTTTTATTTACTCATTTTCAAAGAAGGCAGAAGTAGTAAAAGTGCTTTTTTTTTAAAAAAAAAAAGCTGATTGAATTTTATATGCACTAACGTCATCTTCTTTATTCCCGAGTTCGTTTATTGTTAAAATCTTTTACCTTCACCAGTGCAACGGGTCAAACACTCTTTGTGCTTAAAAAAAAAAAAAAAAAAAAAAAAGGTGTAGCTGTAAAAATCCTTTGTCGGTTAATGATTTAAAAGCAATGGTTGCGAAGTTTGAGAAAACAGGTTCCTAGTTCAGTCATGCAGAGGACATAAAACCGCACCACATGATACAATCAAAGAAGTTGCCACTTCAATTGCCGAAAGAGCACAATGTAATATTTCACATATTTCCAGTGTTGATCAGGAAGCTGGGAATGTAGATATGCCTTACAGTACAGCATAAAAAATCTTACGAAGGATTATATACATCTATTCGTAACTCACGCCCAGATGTCAGGAATGATGCAGTATGTCCAGCGGTATCTGACTTGGATGAATTTAAGGCAAAAAGTATACCTGTAGTTTTTCTGGTCAAGTGTCTTCAGCATCATCTACTAGGATAGCGAGCCGAGGTTTGAGGTCTTTATTTTGCTTCTCGACTGGATTCGTTTGTGGATGGTAAACTGGAGTCAATATTTGATTTATGTTAAAAGGACAACGTACTTGTTGAAGTACTGCACTGTGGACCGTCGCCGTTAATCAACTTTCTTGGAATTCCGTATCTCAGAAATATTTCTTCGTTTTACTTTATTGCACACTCTCGTGCAGTGGCTGAAACTAACGGGAACAATTCCACCTACTTACTGAAGCTATCTTCCACAATGAAGATCCATTTGCGTTCTTCTTTACTTTCTGGTAGAGGACCAAACAAATCTATACTCATAGTTTCAAAGCGCTGAGAATATGCCGGAGTCCGCAAGAGTCAAGCAAGCTTCTGATTTTCTTCTTTGAAAGGTCAACACTCAGAACATTTCTTTTCATTGTTATTAATGTAAGATATCATGCCTGTGCAGAAATATCAACTTTACGAACGTAACATTTTATATTGTATCATACCATAATAAAACCAAAAATATTACGTATGAATGAAAATATTAGATTGTAAATTTAAATATTAAAGAGAGAGAAAAAATTATCATATTTAAATTTCAACACAATGTATGCATACATTAAAGAGAACTCAAGTATTCATAATTTCAAAATATTATTTTAAAAATAAATATTTAATCGTTTACCTTAGTAAACTTGAATTAAAATTATTATTATTATCTGCCGCCTTTACTATTACTAACATTTTCAATAGCCGGATAAAATTAACAACATAAGATTTCTAAAACATTTTTCCTTTCCCTTTTTTTAAATTTAATTTAATTTAATTTAATGTATTTCTTTTTCTTTTATATATATATATATATATATATATATACGCCGGCTGGCTTATGATGATATTTTCTCAAAACGAAATAACAACAGCTTTTATTATTAATTCGTAAATCACGAAACAAGCTGCACGAATTCTAGATGCACATGAATATTATAAGCATAGGAGCAACCAATTTCGGAGATAACATAATTTTCATTTCGCGTGAAAAACACTTTGGGGGATGCAAAGAATATCACTTTTTCCATAAACATAGAGGAACCATCAAAAGCAGTAAAGTGCCACTCGATAAACTTTCGGAATGCACAAACATTTCTTGAAATAGTGAGAGAAATCCTAAATTATAAATTATCGGAGAAATAATTCTTGAGTAGCAGAGATGATAATAAATTCATCGTAGGTAGGTCACATAACTATTCTTTTTGAAAAAAAAGATCTCGGGTTGATCTCAGGCCCCCTACGCTGGGCTGCCACTTATGTTACTGGCAGGTAGTTTAGCTTGGCAGAACAAAACTTATGTGAGCTTCAAGACATATTTGATCTATAGAAATTCTTTCTTTTAAACTAATTTGCTATTCAAAAAATTGTTGTTAGAATAATTAGTTTGCATATTTATAGAATATAATTACAATTTCTGAGGGTATTTTTCGGTTGGAAAAAACAGAATGAAAACGTTCTTTTTCCTTTATGTGTGTACAATAGTCTCTTTTTAACACAGTATTTTCTAATATGGTAAAAAAGGTATTGACCTTAAACGAGATCATAAATTAATTATGTCCAGACACTTTCAATATTAAAGAAAATATATATACAAAAACAGATATATAAATAAAGTATCATTCCATAAAGAGCAATATGAAATGTATCTGTGGACATATTTATGTGAATTCAAATATTTAACTGAATTCAAATATTTATGTAAATAATATATTCCATTAAAACGTATAATAAATTTATTCATATCTTTCAGTTATTTACTTTCGAATACTACCATTTTTTACTTGGTAGTTTTAAACTTTAAATACGGAAATTGAAAATTATTAAATATTCAGTTTTTCCTGAATAAAACATGGACTATCAGCACTACAAACAAACAAAAAAAAAAAAAAAAAAAAAAAGCGATTTTTTTTTTTTTTTTTTTAATATAAGTATATATTTTTAATCTCATATTTTCTATTTATCACATAAAAATGAACAAAAGTAGATGTTCGTAATAAATTGCTGAAGGATTTACTTATCCATAATAACTATATATACTTTCGTTTTCTAAGTTTCATCATCTGTATTGTATTTCCACATGTTTCTAGAAATATATTTAGAGCTTCAAATAATCTAAATAAAAAATATGTAATAAAACTTCCTATTTTTATGTATTTTCAGAAAGATTTATGTTTTTTTTCTTTAGAGTTCTGTTTCAAAAAAACCTCTTTGTAACGTCCAATCCAGAGAAACATTAGATTTTTGAGCATCTCTCATATTTCAAAACGTATCAAATAAAAATTTCAGGAGTAGATTCGCGTTTAAGTAAACCTACGAAAATGAAATATAAAGGAACTAAAATGTTCTTTTCGAACAGAAATGCAATGAAAACATCACTTTGAGCTTTTCGTTGACTTGAACTGAAAATAAATTTAATCTTTTGAAAATTTCTAAGTATAAACCACTAAGTTCAATATTGTTTATGCTTCTTAAAAAAATAAATAAATAAAGCTTTTTCCAGTAGTTTCAAACAAAATTTTTAGCTATTTACTTTGGCTAAGTATGTTTTATAAGATAAATACAATATTAAGAATCTTAGACAAAGACATTGAGATACATTTTAGTGATGACTAATAGTAAATGAAATAAATAAATAAATAAAACATGGATTTATCTTTACATTTCCATTCATTGTATTATAGTGTATGTATGTCAATATCCATGTCATATTTCGATTTACATTCGATATGTTATATATTGATGTCATATCAATGACAAAATCGATGTCTTCTTTACCATTAAAATTATAAAACTTATGTTAACTGAACAAGAAAATCGATTGCTTTATTGCTCCTTGAATAGAATAGTAGTAAATTTTAATTTTTTATGAGGTAGTACAAAAACAGTAGTAACTCAGGCATTTTTATATAAATACTTGCCTTAAAATGTGTCATTTAAACTTAAAAAAATGTGGGAAATATAATTTTTCGTAAAACTTTAATCAACAATAATGCGGTATCTTATATACGTACAAATATGTTTCATATGCATACATAAAAATAAATATTTTAATGAAAATTTAAAAATAGTAATTTGAAATTATATATTTGAATATGTATTTTTTAAAGATGAGTATATTTCATATCTTGTGAAAGAAATAATTTAAATATATATTTTAAGCAAATTGCACAGCACAAGTCAGTGAAAACAATATCTTGCTAACAATATGATAGCTATAATTCGTAGTTAATAATATGTGTATATTTAGCTACATATATGTTATGGGGTGCAAAATTCAATTAGAAATGTCAAAAAGTACAGTGTAAATATTTTTCGTAAGTATTTGTTAACACAATTGTTAACGCAATATGCATTTGTATGCTTAAAATGAAGAAATGAATATGATTTATGTTTATACTGATGATAAAAACTGAAATTCTGCAATTTAATAAGATAAAAATACCTATTTAAAATATGAATGGTGAAATATTAGGAGAATTTCCCTACATAAACGTATATGTATAAAATATCAGAAGAAATAATTAATTATAAGTTTATGATATACATATATATATAAAGTTGTAAACAATCATAAATTAAATTTGTATAAAATGGGATTTTAGAGCAGTTATAAGTTTCTACACAAAAAGATAAATTTAATTGGATTATAACATATGTAAAATGGAAGTGGGATGTACAAACAACAAAAAGTACAATAGACTTAATTAACAAGAAGTAAAATATAAATATAAAATTTAATCTGAAAGTTATTCAAGTGAAAGTTCAATTTAAGCTGTATTATCCTCATTAATAGGTGGAAATTCAGCAATTCAAGGGGTAAAAAAAGAAAGAAAGGAAGAAAGACAGAAGACGAAAGACAGAACATGTGATCCTAAGAGGTTTTAGAAGATGTGTCAAGTTAGCATACTGCATAATCTTATTTTAAAAAATACATTTAGTAAAAGAATAATTAAGCTTGAATTAATAACAATTAAAAATATATTTCTTTGAACCGTAATAAGTTTTTACATAAGTAATTCAAATTTAAAAATAATCAAAAATTTCAACAATAAAAGAAATTATACACTAATTAAGTAGAAATTTAATGTTTATGTTTTTGAAATAGAAATTATAAACTAATAAAATTTCATGCTAGCAAAAAAATAATCCCACCTGTATCTGTTTGGAAATAAAAACGCTAACGCTTACCACCTACATAAATTGAAATTTCAGCCTTCATTGTGTTTCGGGCTTGAAAACTTTTATAAACATAAAAAAATTAAACGTAAAGTACTTTTTCCGAGTCCATGAATGCCTAATTCAATTCGAGGTCGGTAGTATGTCATATACATTTGTTCATCAGTAAAACTAAAAGTCCTAATTCTCGTCCTAGTATTTGAATTGTTAACATAAAAAAAATACTTCTACAAGAACCAACATGTAAAATTACGACAAATTCATAATTTGTAGAGTTGTCATGTAGAACAAACTAAAATTTTACTTTTCTAGTATAGTGTAAAATAAAATTAACAGGATTTAAATTTTTGCAAAATAAAAGTGTTTGAAAGTTGTAATTTTTTGACTAAAATTAAAATTTGAAATGCATAATCTCTTATTTCTTAAAAGTTGATTAATTACAATACTTTTTGTCTATTTTATGATTCAAATAAGTCAACCAGAGTGATATATAGTTAGTGTCAATTTTAAAATTGTTTCTCTTGTCATATAAATCCATATGCAAAATATTGTTTAAAATAATTAATTAAAATATTAAGAAATATCGAAATACCCATGTTCGAAATTATTTTCATTAGCTTTATTGAACTTTAAGACATCTAGATATATTCAATTTGAAAAATTATTGAAATATATACTGTGAAAACAATCTGGTTATCTATGTAGCGTAAAACATTCAGACTAAGAGTATGGATAACAGTAAAATTATATTCGATATAAGTATAAGAAAACGTTACCAGCACTGGAAGAATAATTACAAGTAGTTTTTATACCAATACCATGTGACTGATAATGATACCGGTACTATACTAATACCATCTGACTGGTATTGGTATGAGACTGGTATTCTTAAAATTAAAGTAGAAGAATGTAAAAGGGAATATTTTTATATGACAAATGGTGGATTTTTTTTTTTTTAATGATTATAGAAGAACACATATCTTCGTTTTTTTCTGTTAATTTTTCTATATCTAATAATATTTTTTTCTATCCATTTGGTGTATTTATTTATTTTCTAAAGATATTCAAAAGATGAATTCGTATGCATATAGTTAGGTATTATGCATCAATATTCAAGCATAATTATTACTGTTATCTCAAAATCAATTAAAAAGAAAAAAAAAATCTATAAAACCTAGAAAAAATCTATAAATCATAAATTATTTGCATTCTTTTGAAACTGAAGAAAACCGAATATCAGTAATCGATTATAATGATGTTTACACAATTAACAAAAATTGTGATAATCATAATTATGTAAGCGCACCCCTGACTTGATAAAAATAATTCAGCAACAGAAATAACATCATTTTAGAAAAAATACATGTTAATTTAGAAATTACTATTATAAAGAAGTTGTTATAATAATTATTCCACTGTAAACGGATCCTTAAAACCAGATCACCTTTTAAGAGTTGGGCTCAAAACACTTTAAAATGTTCTCAAGAAGTTAAACGATAACACTTCGGTAGAAATAGAAAAAAAAAGGACGAAAAAAAGAGCAAAAATATGAAATACAAAATATATTTAAACAAAATGTGAATATATAATCATACGAAATCCGTAAACAATTTGTATATTTATTTTAATTAAATTGGAGTGTAAAGGTTGATATTTTTATTTACCAACTTTGTGAAAAATACCAGAGCCGGGAATCGAACTTGGGCACCTCCGCTTAAAGCACGGATACATGCCAACTCCTAATCATACATAAACATTTTTAGAAATTGCTAAAATGCTTATCACAAAAGAAAACGTAGCCCTTATATTATAATTGCAGCCCTTAATCTATCTGAATATTTCAGTGTAGCAATGTAAATTTGAAAGTTAATAAAAACGTATTCTATACAAGATATTATTTTAGTATATTAACAATAAATGTCAATTTCTTTATGATATTTATAATAGAGTGTTCTTTAAATGTAATTTATAGAAATGTCTGCCCTAAAATGCAATGCATTAGCATTTTTTTGGGTGTCCCAGTACACAAACCAGTTGCACAGGACATATTAAATCCATTAAAAATACGGAACATTCCATAGTGAATTTAAATAGACTATATATATATATATATATATATATATATATTATTCTGAAAATATTTATGGACTCTAAACGCAGATAAACGGACAGGTAGGCAGATGGACAGTCGAACAGCCAAATGCACAATGGAAGTCATATTCACACTTAAAAATGTCAAAAAGTGTTATGTCGCATAATGTAAACAGAATTGCAATTCCAGCAAATTTCCAAAAAAAAAAAAAACCCTCAATGTAACTGAATATTTTTGTTTGGTGCTGTTAATCTAATTCTAATCATACTACATTCTATAGAAAGCATTTTTTTGTGCATATAAATAACGTATTTCAATTTTATTACGATTCATTCAAAGTAAAGTTATTAAACTTTAGTTTATAGAAATACCTCTCATAGAACGAATTCGTTGGAATACTTTCGGATGTCCTTCTGCACAAATGAATGGTGGAATTTACTTAGTTTTCTATAGAAAACATTCAATAGTGAACTTGTATAACATATTTTGATTTCATTGAAATTTACGTAAAATGAAGAAATTAAAATGTAGTTCATAAAAACACCTCTCATTGATCACAATGCTTTGGAATAGTTTTGGGTGTCCCTGTACACAAGCGAGTAAAGCTATACACTCCATGTTCAATAGCGAACATCCGAAAATGAGCTTGTATATCATATATCAGTTTCAAGAAATTCCATGAATATTTACAGGAGTTAGAGCGCGGGAAGACAGACAGACAAACCGAAGTCATTAACGCTTTTCACCCTTATTTTAATGTGTTAAAAACATTTAGAAAGTGATAAAAAAAGATTAATATGAACGAAAACGAAATTCCAAAAAATTCCAATAATACTTATTAATGTAACTGAATATTTTCTTTTTGCCCTGTAAATCTAATGCTAATCACACTGTATTCTATGAAAATCTTTTTTTTTTTGTCTGTGTGTGTGTGCTTATGAATAATGTGTTTTAATTTTATTGAGATTTATGCAAAGTAATATTGTTAAAATTTGGTTTATAGACATTCCTCTCATAAAACGCAATGTTTTGGAATACTTTCGGGTGTCCCTGTATATAACCTAGTGATGATATTTATTCCATTTGCAATGAGAGAACATCCAATAGTAAATAACTTATATCACTTTCAAGAAATTCTAATAATACTTACGGGTGTTACAGAGCGTAAAGACAGACGGACAAACAGACAGGCAAACCGATATCATTACACTTTTCAACCTTGTTGTCTAAGGATAAAAATAATAAATACGACTTTAAGCTCGATTTCAAATCGAGTGGTCTACAAGTAATAGAACTGATGTATATTTTTAATAATTGCATTATTTTAGTAAATATGTAAATCTGCAAATCATGTGTTTTGTTTGTTAAAGTTAAAAAAAAAATAATTACAGGTCACATAATATTATATAGTCTATGGTACCTTTATTATTTTAACTAAAACAATAACATAGCTTGTTGCTCACACGACTTTCAAAAACCCTGAAATTTAATACTATAAACGCAGATTGGAGATTAAGGTGCAAGATATGGAGGTCTGTTATGTAAACTTGTGTTAAAACAATTCAAATTAGGCTTCAGAACAGCTTTTGACAAATACAGTAACTGCCGCCCCCTCCCAACCCATCGTTTCATTATTGTACCTACATTTATTTTTAATTCAAATCTGTTATTAAATTCAAATTTCATTTAAAATTATCCAGACAACATTTATACGCAACATTCCTTGAAACTTATCAATCTTGATCAAATTCTCCTAACAAACGTATTATAAGTTCAAAATACAGCATCTGAAATTATTTGTTTTTAAATTTATCTAAAAGACACAGACAAAGATCAAACGTTAAAAATTTGACTTCGATATTGAGGAAGCTTGAAACCGTGTAAATATACAAAGAAACAAGCAATAAATATTCAATTAAAAAAAAAAAAAAAAAAAAAAAAAAAAAAACTACATTATTTACCATATGACGAATACGAATTAATTTCAATTCCTGAGCAGCTTTCCTAGACATGGCCAAATATTACAGTAAAGCAGTTTCACGAACAATAAAAAATAATATGGTTTAAATATTGGCAGCCCTATATGTCTTCTGAAGGTTGTGTACACCACATGGTGCACATAAACATAATCCTATATTAATAGCACATAGCACAACCTGAAATACACTTTCATCAATTTTCAAGCATTCTCCCACTATGATCTAGTTCTTTTGTGTAGCCCTGTAAACGAACTGTGATAGATTTACATACCATATTCTACATGAAAGATGTTTTTACCCACATAAAAAATATATTATTTTCATTTGGTTCAGTGCAGTCTGTTGATGTTAAACTATGCTTAACTTCGATTCTCCCCCATAGGCGTAATGTATTTTAATTATTTTGGTTATCCCTGTACACGAACTATTTGCTTTATCTCAACGCAAAGTTTAGTGTAGCATTTCTGTATAATACATATTTAGAATACAAAGATTGGACTTTCTGCTATTATTTTTTCTTGAGATATGCTGATAACAGAGACAGACAGATACACACAAACCTACCACTAAAACATGATTTTTGGATTTAGGGACCTCACAACGTGTAAATGTAACAAAATGTGTGTCAAATTTTCGAAAATTTGACCCCAAAACAATACTTTTTCTACCATATATATGGGTAGAAAAAAAAAAAAAAAAAAAAAAAAAACAGAGAGAGAGAGAGAGTAATTAGAAAAATATAAATGCAAAACTAAATGTAACAATGTAATTTGTAATATAATATACATTAATTATTTATTTTATGTTTTTAAATTTTTAGTAAATAATACATTTATGTATTATTAGAGTATATATAATATATAATACGAACATTAAACAAAAAATAAGTAATTAGAAAAAAATTATGCATTATCCCATGATGAATGTGCATAAAATATTTTCGTTGTATTATAAAATTTGGAGAAATAAATTTTTCTCCCGCTGTACCTACAAGTTTCTCCGTTACAAAATATCAGAGTGTAACAAGTGATTTAAAAGTGTTTGTTTCCATGGCTACAAGGAGAGTTCAATGTTACCTTCAACTGTCTCCTGTTGTTCTTTCTAATTGTTTTAATAAGAAAGAGTATAATGTAAACATCGTTTAAATTCAACTCTTCACATTTGAAGCTTAAACTATTTCTGTGGGGATTTAAACTATGAATAGTAAATATTTGAATATCCTTTCAGCAATTTCTATTTCAAAGACTTTTATCGATTTCATTATTTTAGGGATATTTCTAAGATAGAAAGTTCGAGTTTTTAAATATTACTTATATAATGAAAAGGAAAGTGTATTTGTAAAAGAAAATTAGAATTTAAACAAAACATTAAATTTCAGTGAATTTTAATTCACTGTCTATTTATAATGCGCTATTATAATTTTTTCTTGAGATATTTAAAATTTTAATTTAAAATTTTTACGAAAGGAAATTAATAATATATGTATTAAAAAAATATATGTTCATTTACATTTTATTAGTTATAATATTTTTATCCTTTTAATATGCAGTTTTTACAAAATAACCTTTATTCTTACATGCTAAAATGAAAATTACAAATGTAAATTTTTGAAACTGGTATAACTGAAGCGCTAATTGTGCATAAATATTTAAAACAAAATGCAGACAATTATCAGTTATTTACATAAAGTGTAAATGGAATTTCTCTTTTAATAAGTATAATTTTAAAAAAGCTACTACTTATATGCTTTTTTAATTCTAACGTCTTATTCATATTTTAAATATGTTTTTTTTTCAGAGAATTTTTATAATTTACATAAAGAAAATTAAATGTCTTGTTAGTGAAAGAAGCCTAAGTTTCGCGTGGTTACGCCCAAAACTCACAATACGAAAATGTATTAAAATAAGAAAAAGAAAATAAACTTGATTTTGAGGAATAAATAAAATAATAAAATAATAAAAGATTTAGCAGAAAAATACAGCGTTGCAACTGCAACAATGAAATGAAAAAATAAATAAATTTTAACTGTGATTCAAAACAAATAACATAAGTCGAAAACATAAATTTAGATTTAACAGACTTCTTTTTTCAACATCTAGGTTTATTTTTTGTAGATCTCAGTAATAATTTAAAAATATTTTAGTGGTAATATTTAGCATGACGTATGAGTTTCTGGACTTCTGGACATCTGGAACTCATTTGTGATTGTATTGCAATTGATCTTTGCAAGTTTTGTGAGCTGGTAGATCTTTTTATATTTAAAGACCGTTTCCTGCATTACAATGCCGTAAAATAATACATGACATGATTATTCATATATATTCCTTGATTATTAAAAAAATAATTTTAATACGGTAATAAAAAGTAATAAAAGTTGCAAAGTAAAATTAAGTAGTTAAAAGTATATTTCCATGAATGGTTGCAGAATGTTTGTACGCAATGAATTATATAAAAATTAAACGAAAAAGAAAAATAGAAAAAGAAAGAAATTAGTAAATTGAAATAATAAACTAAAATAAAGTATAAATGAGAGCAATTTTAGATATATGCATTAAGTTATATTGAAACATATTTCTATATAATCTTTCGTAAATATGCAGTTAATTTTTAATAGACATCTTATGTTTAAATTTCTTTGAGAAGAGTTCTTATTTATTTATTTTTATTATTATTATAGGTATTCTTTCTTATCACCCTAAGTTTTTACAATATGGAGTGAGTTTCGTGTTATTAATGCCCAGGAGAGCTACATTTAAACAGTAATGCGAATTCAATTTTCGCTTATAATTTTCAACAATCTTCACATTTCATTACCCGTTTTGATGAGGTGTCCATACACGAGTTCTTCACTTAGCTGGGGGGGGGGAGGGGATAGCATATGCCTACCAGTCCTAAGTAACACATCCTGTACCGCTAGGATGACTACCACATTTGTACTTTATAACGAGAATTAAGGTAAGGTGATTTTTCTTTTTGCGCCACCGTTTTCAATCTTTCTGGTTCGAAATGCACGAAACCTTTTTACTACATTTTATAATATTTTTGGGTCTGTACACACATTTTGTTTATATAATAATTTTTAAAAGTGTTTTGTTCATAAAGTAAATTTGTAAAAGTGTTTGTGTGTATTGCATATTTGATTTCACCGATGTAATTTTTTATGCATATGCGTAATTGTATTAATATAATTTTATAATTTTTTATGCATATGTACTTATAATGTACACTATAATTATTTTTCAAAAAAAAAAATTTTTCAAGAATAAAAGTTTAAAACTTTGTATGTAATGTAAATGATTAAGTTAAAAACCGGAAGAAATGTCACATAAAATTAGTGTGTATTTTGTTGTTATTATTCTTTTACAATCAACTGAAAATGAAGTTTTCTTATATGTAAATTCAGGTTGAAATAATAGTAAATTTTACTCTAAATAATGAAACTCAAAAATATACTACATTTTTAACATCCCCGACAAAATTTAAAAGTTTTTAACATTTAATTTGTTGTAGTAAATATTTGTAGTCAAATTTATATTTTTTTATAACGCTAATCATTATTACACATATAAAGTATACGCAGGCTTATTTATTTATTTTTTGAACAAAATTTGTGTATTCTTCCATTTTTCCCGGAACTAAAAATCGATATTATGAAATTTCTATGAAATAAATAAAGCAGAAAAATCAATTATTAAAATAAAAACAAGAAAGAAAATAATGCAGTACGCATTGATTAGCAGCACTTTCCAACTGTACACAATTGTTGTATCGAATAACTATTAATGTTCTTTGCCTACGTTATCGCATAACAGACAGAAGGACTGAAAAACATACAGATAGACTAATTGATTTTAAAATTACTCTTAAGTATTTTGGAAAGTGTTAAAAAGGCTTAACGCAAAAGAAAATGCAGCCGTTAGACTATAATTACAGCTTTTAAAATCCTTAAATATTTTACTGTAGTCCTGTAAATCTGAAAGTTAATCATATCATACTCTATAGAAAACAATATTTTAGAATATTAATAATACATATGAATGATCTTAAGATTTTTGTAGTAGAAAGTTTTTTAAATATAACTTTTAAAAAATTCTTTCCTAAAACGTAATACATTGGCTTTTTTTAAAATTTTTGTTGTTGTTGTTGTCCCTGTAAACAAACTAGTTGTACAGGACCTATTAATGACATTTTAAATAGGGAACATTCCATAGGGAACTTGAGTGTATCATTAAAACAAAATTCTCAAAATATTCACGGATGATAGGAGCCGGCGACAAACATATAGAAAGGTAGACAATCGGACAGACAGATGCACAAATTGAAATCATATTCCCACTAAAATCATAAGAAAGTGTTAAAACGCTCATGTAAACAAAAGTGCAATTCCAGCAAATTTTTATTAATACCTCTTAATGTAACTGATTATTTTTGTGTGGCCCTGTAAATCTAATGCAAGCCATACTATATTACATAGAAGGCACATTATTTTGTGCATACTAATAATATATTACAATTGCATTAAGCTTTGTGGAAAATAAAATTATTAAAATTTGGTTTTTAAAAATAACTCTTATACAACACAATGCTTTGGAGTACTTTCAAGTGCCCCTGTACACAAACCAGTTAGAAATGTACTCTATTTTACATAGGAAACATCCGATAAGGAATTGAATAACATATTAAAATTTCATTAAAGTTTCTATACATTAAAGTTATTAAAATATGATTTATAGAAACTCCTCTCATAGAAAACAATGCTTTCGAATACTTTTGGGTGTACCTGTACACAAACCAGATGTATCCATTCCATTTTCAATAAGGAACATCCGACAGTAAACTGCAATACAATATATCGGTTTAACGCAATTCCATAAATATTTACGGGAATTAGAGCGCAGAAAAACAGACAGAGAGACAGACAGACGGACAGAAGAACAGTCAGACATATACACAAATTGAAATTATATTCACACTAAAAAAATGATAGAAAGTGTCAAAAACGCTTAATGTAAACGATAGTACAATTCTAGCAATTTTTTATTAATAGCTCTGAATATAACTGCATATTTTTGTGTCCCCCTGTAAATCTAATGATAACCATGCTATATTCTATGAAAAGCATTTTCTTTTGTGCTTATAAATAACACATTTCATTTCCTAAAACTTCGTGGAAAGTAAAGTTATTAAAATTTGATTTATAGAAATATCTCACAAATAACGCAATATTTTGGAGTACTTTTGAGTGTCTCTGTACATAAACTAGTGGTGGTATGAAAATAGTTTTATATAGGAAACATCCATTGGTGAACTTGAATAAATTGTTTTAATTTCATGAAGTTATTGTACAGTAAAGGTATGAAAGTATGGTTTATAGAAATACTCTCATAGAACACAATTCTTTGAAATACTTTCGGGTGTCCCTGTACACAAACCGGTAGAGGTATTAACTCTATTTTCAATAGGAAACATTCGATAGTCAACTTGAATAACATATATCAGTTTCAAAAAATTCCAAAAATATTTACGGGAGTTAGTTCGCGGGCAGACAGACAGACGGACAGAGGGACAGATACACAAATTCATATCATATTGTTGCGTACTTGAGGGTTCGTGAGTTGTCCGGGAATGAAAGGCCAAACTTACAAAAATTCAGTAATTTATTCACAGAAAGTTCCAGAAAAATACAGGTCAATAAACCAATTATCAGCTTCAATTCAAGCAGTAACCACAGCTTCAACAACAGCTGTCAATAGCAAATCCACAGTACAAACTGTATAGCAATAACACTTGAAGCAAGTCTCTCTCAAAGAGGCTCAAGAGCAATGCAAGCACTAGCGAAGCTGGCTGAGATCTGAACTGAACTAACTGCCTTGGCGAGGAAGCGCTCCTTATATGCTGTTCCATGGAACCCAGATTTTTCGAGAAAACTCTAGAAAGTGGTCAACCAATCAACTTACAGCTTCCATATTTGGTATATCCCATATAAGGATTTTCTCGCCAAGGTCGCCAAAAAAATCGCCAAGGTGGGAAAAAGTCGCCAAATTTGGCGCCAAATCCATTACCTGCATTACTGGGGCTTTTTAATGCGTTTTTAAGGGAAAATAAGGTTATTTCAACGCTAAAACGACTAGAAATGCACAAAATTAGCACTTTATCAACTTACTAAGCTTCTTTGAAAGAATTTATACAAAAATAAACACAATTATTTACAATTTCGTAACACTGCCCCCGTCCCAAGGACTGCACGTCCCGGGCAGTGCAACCCTTGGTCAAGAGGCGAAACTAAACAAATTTACACAATCTAAAACACAAAAACTAAGTTGCATATAACGATAAAATAGAAATACAAATCAAGTGAGAAATATTTACAAAATTCACAAATATGTTCAAATATTTATATACAAATATTTACAAAATTCACAAATATGTACAAATATTTATATACAAATATTTACATTACGCATGCGCAAATTTTACCAGTATTTACATTTTTAATTTTTAATATTACCGTTACTTGTGGTACTTGGCTAACCTGTTATAATCACCACCTTCGGTTCTGATGAAGGTGTTTTAGTGATCCGCACCACTACATCATTCAGCCTTTTTAAGACTGTGTATGGTCCGTGCCAGTTGCACTGTAACTTGGGAGAGAGTCTTTTGCGTCGAACAGGATTCCACAACCAGACCTTCTCTCCTTCCTGGAACTCATGTTGTGTAGCCTTTAGATCGTACCTTGTTTTCATTTTCTCCGTTGCCATGTTAATCCGCTCCCGAGCAAAGTCGTGTACGTCCTCAAATCGTGCCTGGAGATCTTGGATCTACTCCTCAGGCGATGAAGGCGCATCGGGTGGACAACCAAACAGGAGATCACAAGGGAGACGAAGTTCACGTCCAAACAGCATCTTGGCTGGAGTATAGCCGGTGGTTTCATGGACAGCACTTCGATAAGCCAGCAGGAACAATGGCAACTTCAAGTCCCAATCTTGCTGGTTCCTTGATACTAGAAGAGAGAGGTTATTCAGGATGGTACGATTGAACCTCTCGACCATGCCGTCCGACTGGGGATGTAAGGGTGTTGTCCGGGTTTTGTCTATGCCGAGTAGTTCACACAGTCCTTTGAAAACATCAGAGGTAAAGTTCCTACCTTGGTCGGTATGAAGTTGTAGGGGCGTGCCGTACCTTGACACCCATTGCTGCACTAGGACTTCTGCGACTGTGCATGCCTCTTGATTGGGAATGGGATATGCCTCAGGCCACTTGGTGAAATAGTCCATCACGACGAGAATGTATTTATTTCCACTGGAGGTCCGTGGCAAAGGACCCAAGATGTCGATTGCAATCCGTTCAAATGGTGCTCCAACGTTATACCGTTGCAGTCTTCCGCGACTTCGTTTCTGCGGGCCTTTACGTGCCGCACAAGCATCACAGGATTTACACCATTTCTCCACATCCTCCTTTGCTTTGCACCAGTAGAAGCGTTCCCGAACTTTCTGCAGAGTCTTCATTACCCCAAAATGGCCTCCGGTAGAGCTACTATGCAGTTGTTCTAAAACAGCTGGAATTTTTGATCTTGGTAATAAAATCTGCCATCTGAAGCTTTTCCCATCTTCAGATTCCCACTTTCTGTATAAAACGCCGTTTCTGATATGAAGAGAGTCCCAAAGTGCCCAATAACTTTTCGTAATGGGACCAAATCTGGAAATTTCCTGCCAGATAGGTCTGTTGCTGGTCGTCTCCTTCAGCTGTAATATTGGCTTTATGTCAGGATCTTCCAACTGGGCTTTTCTAAGTTCTTCGTCACTCCATGGATCGGGATCTTGATCTGATGGTGTTGAGACAGTGACTTGGCAGGCAACCGGATTTATCGGCAGGTATTTCTGTTCGGCTCTAGAGCAGTACTTGCAGCTCTCCGAGCAGGGCTTCCGTGACAAGGCACCTGCATTACCATATAGAGTCCCTTTACGCTGACGTATCTCGAAGTCATATTCCTGCAGGCGTTGTATCCACCTGGCAATCTGTCCTTCCGGGTTCTTGAACTGGAGCAACCACGTTAAAGATGCATGGTCAGTCCGGAGCAGGAATCTTCTGCCATAGAGGTAATGATGGAAATGTTCTATGGCTTTTACTATGGCGAGTAGCTCTTTCCTGGTGGTACAGTAATTTCGCTCTGGTTTAGACAGGCATTTACTCGAATAGGCAATGACATGTTCTTGACCATCAATTTCCTGCGACAGAGCAGCACCGACACTCTCATGGCTGGCATCTGTATCAAGTATAAACTGTCTGTCGGGCTGTGGATACGTCAAGATAGGCGATGATGTTAAGGCCTCTTTAAGTCGCTGGAAAGCTTTTTCACATTCATCTGTCCACAGGAACTTCTGTTTGGCTTCCGTCAGCTTATGGAGTGGTCTGGCAATATTTGAGAAACCCTTGACAAACTTCCTGTAGTAAGTGCATAACCCCAGGAAACTTCGTAGTTGGTGTACATTTTCAGGGCGACTCCAGTTCTCGACTGCAGAGATCTTCTCAGGATCAGTTCTCACACCTTCGGCAGAGATGATATGGCCGAGGTAGCTCACTTCTCGACAGAACAAGTTACACTTGCCTGGATTCAATTTGAGGTTAGCCATTCTGAGTTTCTCCAGCACCTTTCGGATGTTTCGTAGATGGTCTTCAAAGGTGCGCCCCACAATGATAATATCATCCAAATACACCAGACAGGCTTCATAGGAAAGTCCTTTTAGCACTGTCTCCATCAGACGTTCGAAGGTGGCAGGTGCATTACATAATCCGAACGGCATAACTTTAAATTGCCACAGTCCTTGTCCCGTGGTGAATGCAGTCTTCTCACGATCATCAGGATGTAATTCTACTTGCCAGTAACCGCTCTTCAGATCCAACGTCGAGAACCATTTATTGTCAGCAAGTGTGTCTAATGTGTCGTCAATTCTGGGAAGAGGGTAACTGTCTTTCTTCGTGATGTCATTCAAACGACGATAATCCACACAAAATCTTGTTGAACCATCCTTTTTCCGCACCAGTACTATGGGAGAGGCCCAAGGACTCGTTGATGGCTCGATGACATCATTGTGCTGCATTTCACTTAGAAGTTCAGTGACCTCTTCCTGTTTAGCAAAGGGAAGTCTTCTTGGATGTTGTTTGATTGGAGGATGATTTCCTGTATCAATTCTGTGCTGGGTGATGTTCGTTCTCCCGACGTCTTCAGGTGTTGGAGAAAATAGCTTCTCCGCAGCACATCTCTGTTCCTTTCCTAACTCTGCATTCTTGAGTAATTCCGTTATTAATTGTTCAGAAGACTTGGATTCAGTTGATTGCGTGGGGCGGTTGATGCATGTTACAGGAGTGCAGGCTGCTAACACCTCATCCTTCTTCACTGTTCGGACCTTATCGCTGATGTTTGCGACTCTCACAGGAATAGTACTCTTGGAGAGATCCACCAGAGATGAAGCAACCAGAACTCCTCTTGGGCTATTGTCTATATTCGGATATTCAATCAGTCCATAGCGGAAAATTGCTTGGTAGGAGGTGTTCCTGATACTATTGTCTCTGTGTGTGGGGGGATGGAAACTTCCGACTTGGCTGTTATCTGGCAAATTTGCTGAATGTCTTGATTTTCAGTATTGAACACAGCTATGTCTTCCGAACTCGAATGCAGTTCATTATTCTTGAAGTCCAATTTGAAATTAAATTTTCTTAGGAAATCAATTCCAATGATTAGAGAATCTCTTATGTCAGCCACATATGCCATATGATGGTAACTGGCATTTCCAAAAGTGATGGTCAAGTTCATTTTTCCATATATTTTGATTTCGTCTTCGGTCACAGTCTGGAGTTTAATGCAGGGTGGCGTCCAGATGATCTTTCCTTTTAGTTTTTGAGCCAAATCCGTTCTAATGATGGTCACGTTGGCTCCCGTGTCCAGAATCATCCGGCAGGTGGGGTTGTTAACTTGGCCATAGGCTTGAAGTCCATTATCGCCGCCACTCGTCGATGAAACATGAAATACTGTAAATTGGGGCTCTTTAATTTCAGGCAACCTCCGCCCCGCGAGATGGCCTCCTCTTAGTTTCCCTGTGGTGATGGTGAAGACGGGTGATTTTCTATAGTTGGTCGTACAGGGCAGTTCCTCTTCACGTGACCATCCCCTCCATAGCCCCAGCACTTTATCTTCCGGTCCCTTATTTCCTTGTTATTCTCCAGGCTGCGCAATCTCTTTAAGATCTCTTCGATACTTCTCTTCATTTCATTTTCACCAGCAGGCGTATCGTTTAAAGAGACTGCTCTTATGGTATGGCGGTCTTTCCGGGAGGCTTGTTGGGCTGCCTCTATCCTAAGTGCATAGCCTAAAGCTGATTCTACGTCTCTGATGTTGGAGAGTCTCAGCGCTTTTTGAATTTCTGGATCCCGAACAGCATCGATAAAGTACTGAAGAGCTAAGTCGTTTCGAGTGTCAGCTTGACAGTCTGAGAATGCTAGGTGGGACAATCTCTGAATGTCCGCTGCCAGCTCTTGGAAACTTTCGCCCGTTTTCTGGTAACGGGACTTTAGCTGGAGGCGACTATAGTCCTTAGAACACTTCTCTCCGAACCGTAGCTCCAGTGCTCTAGTCAAGGCCTCGAAGTCGTTCCTTTCTTCTTTAGTAACATTTCTCAGTATCTCGGCTGCATCTCCCCGTAATGCTGCTGCTAAGTGGACTGACTTGGCGGTAGAGTCCCAGCCGTTAGCTTCAGCTACGATGGAAAACTGCGTCTTATATACATGCCAGGAGGAACTGCCATCGTAGGTAGATAGCTTAATAGATTCCTGATTCTGGATTCTTCTCTCTTTCTTTTCAGTTTCCTGGGGCATGGATTCTAACTTTTCTTCCACTTTTCTCTCCAGATCTTCTTCTATTCTCTTCAGTTTACCTTCTATCTCTGCAAACCGTCCTTTCAGTTCCTGATCAAAATTTTCTTTAACTTTCTCCTCGAAACTCCGTTCTATTTTCGTAACACTCTCTTCAACCTTCATAACATTTTCTTCTATCTTCATAGCTTTCTCTTCAACGTTCATAACATTTTCTTCTATCTTCATAGCTTTCTCTTTAAAACTTTCTTCTATTTTCAAAACTTTCTCTTCAAAATATTCTTCTATCTTTATAACTTTCTCTTCTATTCCATCCATTCTATTTTCCATCACCGTTAATTTACCCTCGATTGATTCTTTCACCGTTAAAAGCTCTCTCTTCATCTCATCTTGATTAGATTTAATTTCTTCCTGAACTTCACCCATAGTGTCTTTCAACTCTCTTTGCGATGTTTCCATTTTCTCTATCAATCCGGTTTCCATCTTTTCCTGTCCGGCTTTCATTTCATTCATCTCTTGACTCAGGCTATCTTTCATCTCTCTATGCGATGCTTCCATACTTTCTTTCATCTCTCTTTGTCCTTCCTTCATTTATCTTTGCCCTTCTTTCATTTCATTCATCTGGGTAGCTAAGCTTTCTAGAAGTTTCTTCATCTGTTCCTCCATAGCTCTAGTTATAACCATTCACAGACAATCCCGCTTCTGACACCAGAAATGTTGCGTACGTGAGGGTTCGTGAGTTGTCCGGGAATGAAAGGCCAAACTTACAAAAATTCAGTAATTTATTCACAGAAAGTTCCAGAAAAATACAGGTCAATAAACCAATTATCAGCTTCAATTCAAGCAGTAACCACAGCTTCAACAACAGCTGTCAATAGCAAATCCACAGTACAAACTGTATAGCAATAACACTTGAAGCAAGTCTCTCTCAAAGAGGCTCAAGAGCAATGCAAGCACTAGCGAAGCTGGCTGAGATCTGAACTGAACTAACTGCCTTGGCGAGGAAGCGCTCCTTATATGCTGTTCCATGGAACCCAGATTTTTCGAGAAAACTCTAGAAAGTGGTCAACCAATCAACTTACAGCTTCCATATTTGGTATATCCCATATAAGGATTTAATCGCCAAGGTCGCCAAAAAAATCGCCAAGGTGGGAAAAAGTCGCCAAATTTAGCGCCAAATCCATTACCTGCATTACTGGGGCTTTTTAATGCGTTTTTAAAAGAAAATAAGGCTATTTCAACGCTAAAACGACTAGAAATGCACAAAATTAGCACTTTATCAACTTACTAAGCCTCTTTGAAAGAATTTATACAAAAATAAACACAATTATTTACAATTTCGTAACAATATTCACACTTAAAAAAATGCTTGGAATTGTTAAAAACGCTTAATGTAAACGAAAGTAGAATTTTAGCAAACTTTTAATAATAGCTCTTAATATAACAGTATATTTTTGTGTAACCCTGTAAATCTAATGCTAATCATGCTATATTCTATGTAAAGCATTCTTTTGTACATATAAATAACATATTTCAATATCCTAAATCTTCGTGGAAAGTAAAGTTATTAAAATTTCATTTATAGAAATATCTCTCATAGAACGCAGTGCTTTAGAATACTATTGCGTGTCCTTGTATATAAAACAGAGTTGATATTTAATCGATTTTATACAGAAAAAATCCAATAGTGAACTTGAATAACATATTTCAATTTCATTAAGATATGTGTACAGTAAAGGTATGAAAATATGATTTATAGAAATACCTCTCATAGAATACAATGCTTTGAAATACTTTCGGGTGCCCCTGTACACAAACCAGTAGAGGTATAAACTCCATTTTCAACAGGGATCATCCGATAGTGAACTTCAAAAACATATATCAGTTTGAAGAAATTCCACAAATATTTACGGGAATTAGAGCGCAGAGAGACAGACAGACAGACAAACCGAAGTCATTACACTTTTCAACCTTGTTGGGAAGTGTTAAAAACGTCAAAAAGGGTTAAAAACGCTTAATATAAACGAAAGTACACCTTTAGCAAATATTTATTAATAGCTCTTTATATAACTGAATATTTTTGTGTCACCCTGTAAATCTAATGCGAATCATGCTATATTGTGTGAAAAGCATTCTGTTGTGCACATAAATAACATATTTCAATATCCGAAATCTTCGTGGAAAGTAAAGTTACTAAAATTTGATTTATGTAAATATCTTTCATAGAACGCAGTACTTTAGAATGCTTTTGAGTGTCCTTGTACATAAAACAGAGTTGGTATTTAATCCATTTTATACAGAAAAAATCCAATAGTGAACTTGAATAACATATTTCAATTTCATTAAGATATGTGTACAGTAAGGGTATGAAAATATGATTTATAGAAATACCTCTCATAGAACACAATGCTTTGAAATACTTTCGGTTGCCCCTGTACACAAACCGGTAGAGGTATAAACTCCATTTTCAACAGGAAATATCTGATAGTGAATTTCAATAACATATATCAGTTTCAAGAAATTCCACAAATATTTACGGGAATTAGAGCGCGGAGAGACAGACAGACGGACAGAGAGACAGACAAACCGAAGTCATTAACCCATTTTAACTTTGTTGGGAAGTGTTAGAAAGGGTTAAAAACGCTTAATGTAAACGAAAGTACACTTATAGCAAATATTTATTAATAGCTCTTTATATAACTGAATATTTTTGTGTCACCCTGTAACTCTTATGCTAATCATGCTATATTCTATGCAAAGCATTTTCTTTTGTGCTTATAAATAACACATTTCAATTTCATAAAACTTCGTGCAAAGTAATGTTATTAAAATTTAGTTTATAGAAATATCTCTCATAAAACGCAATGCTTTGGAATACTTTTGTGTGCCCCTGTAGTGGTGGTATTTGCTCCATTTTATACAGGAAACATCCGATAGTGAACTTGAATAACATATTTCAATTTCATTAATATTTGTGTGCAGTAAGGGTATGGAAATATGGTTTATAGCCACTCATAGAACACAATGCTTTCGTAATACTTTTGTGTGTCCCTGTACACAAATCAGTGGTGGTATTTTCTCCATTTTATACAGGAAACATGCGATGGTGAACCTGATTAACATATTTCAATTTCATTAAGATTTGCGTACAGTAAGGGTATGGAAATATGGTTTATAGAAATGCCTCTCATAGAACACAATGCTTTGAAATATTTTAGGGGGTCCCTGTACACAAACCAATAGAGGTATAAACACCATTTTCAACAGGGAACATCCGATAGTGAACTTGTATATCATATTTCAATTTCATTAAGATTTTTGTACAGTAAGGGTATGAAAATATGGTTTATAGAAATTCCTCTCATAGAACAGAATGCTTTGAAATATTTTCGGGGGTCCCTGTACACAAACCAGTAGAGGTATATACTCCATTTTCAATAGAGAACATCCGATAGTGAACTTGAATAACATATATCAGTTTCAAAAAATTCCATAAATATTTACGGAAGTTAGAGCGCGGACAGACAGACGGACAGACAGACGGACAGACAGACAGACGGACAGACAGACAGACAGACAGACAAACCCAATGCATAAACACTTTTCAATCTTGTTGGAAAGTGTTAATAATAGTATTCGCTAAAATATATTTATTTCCCGCTGCATCTTACTGACTTATCTTTCATAACAGCAAATGAGCAGGACATTCTGAAAATAAAATCTATTGTTTTGAAAGATTGATTCACTCTTTTCTTTTCCACAGCACAGGAAGAGACAAGAACATACAACACTGCTTTGCAAATAAATAAATAAATAAATAAAAATAAAATAAATAAATAAAAATAAATCGAGCCCAGATACCATTCCAGCTGATTCTTTTGTAAAATGACCCCCTGAATACGAATATGACCTCAATTTTTCCCTATCACCCACAGTTTTCCCGGGAAGCCACCCATTCCCCAAAATTTATCTTTGTTCGGTAATTTGATGGTTATGAATTTGATTTGGAGAATGGAAAATAATTATTTTAACACTTTATATATATATATATATATATATGTATGTATTTATATATATATAACATATAATAATAATTGATTAGTAAAATATAATAAATGTAATTTGTATTTTCATTGCCAAATACTCCCCTTAATTTTCCCTTGTTGCAAATTTTTATGTTATAGAATTTTTCCGTTCTGTAGCTCCTCAGAAGATATTTAACAGTTAAAATAATTCTTTTCCCCCTTCTAAAAATCAAATATATGGCCATAAAATCACCAAAAAGTGAATAAAATAGTAAGGCGTCTCTAAAAAAGGTGGGCTATATGGCAAAATAGGCGTTATAATCGGATTGAGGAGGTCATCTTAATAAGAACCTGCCAAAATGGTGTTGGGGCCGATTTTCATGCAGAGCAGTGTAATTACCCTGTTTCGTTGAAACAGTTCTGAGTTTTCGAAGAATAGTTAATTCGCTTTTTTGCAGAAAAAAAAGGAACATCCAGCATTTCATATAGTTTTCTAAAGGAAAACTACTAATATTGCAATCTGTTTTTAGTATATATCCCATAAAAACAAATATTATTGTATAGCGCTGAATGTCTAAAATTGCGGATATCCGAACTGACACATTTCCATAAACGTTACTCTCTGCTTACATACATTGCTGTATTACTTCCGTTTTGACCATGCGTAATTATTCGCCGTTAGTTACTTTTCAGCTGTCTAACCGCTGCAAGCAAATAACACAGCTTTAGTCGGACATTTTTTTAAATTGCTTTTTTCCGTTTACCTTGTACTCGATTTCACATTATAAATTCATTAAATCTTGAAACAATGCAATCTTAAAAATACGTAATGCCTTTTATTCTTTTCTCTATGTATGTAACTTTATTTATTAATTCTTAGTCGTCCCTGAGGAAAACTAGTATTACTTGAGCTTAAAATATCGAGCTCCGGCTCCGCCTGCTAACACAGGTACTTTTCAAATTTAAAAAATCAGTGTCAGGATTTTTATTCCGGTGTGATTTGAAATATTTTAATAGAAATGATTAATTACGATAAAATATGTATACGAATATTAAATAAAATTTTATAGTAAAAATTTCCTTTACAAATATGTGAGTTCATTTTAATAGATCTGTTACGATGTATACCAAGTTGTAATGAAAATTAAAATAACTCTACTACATAAAGCTTCACTTTAAACAATCTAGAAGTGAAATCAATACACTGTATAAATAAGATTAATACTAGCTGTCTTTGCCCTCTTCTCTGGTCATTATATTTAAATGGATATATATGTTTATATATATATATATTAATAATGAATCTCAATCCGCAAAATTAGACACCGTTATCGTTTCTTACAAATGAATTATTTTTCAAATAATTCATTTGTAAGACATAACCATCAAATGACATCCCTTTTAAAAAAGAAAAATGTTGTTCTAAAACAAGAGCTTTAATTTTTTTATTCAGACGAATAAAATATTTATCTGTAACGTAAAAAAACTCTTCTCATATCTATATATGAAAACGCGAAATACCACTGATTCACGGATTCACCTATTAACGTCGAGTCCTAATCGCTGAAGCTAAATACAAGCTGTTTTCACAGTAGGCTCTTTGCATAACTCAAAGACTTTTAAAAAAGTATTTAATGAAATTTAAACCTTAAGGGCCCTCTTCACTCACCGCCGCCGGAAGCCGAAGCTAATGTTATTTTATGGGATTTTTTCTTTACAAATAATTTATTAAATAATACGTATTTTTAAATTCTGTTTTCACATTCAGAAAATTCCCAGCTGTTAAATTGACGGATCTTTTTTAAAAAATTAATTTTTTTATTTTTTTTATACTTTATTTTGAAGCTGCAAAATACGAATTTTCAATATGAGAAATTTTTTCAGTTTGCAATTTCAAAATAAAATATTAAAAATTAAAAAAATACGTTCTTAAAAAAGGTCCGTTAATTTAACAGTTAGGAATTTTCTGTATGTGAAAACAGAATTTAAAAATATGTATTAGTTAATAAGTTATTTGTAAAGAAAATTTCCCCATAGAAAAACATTGGCTCCGACTTCCGTCGACGGTAAGTGAAGAGGGCCGTTAAGAGGTTGAAAGAGGGAGCGATGTTTTTGAAGTTTTCGCCGTATCTTTAAAGTGGTTTCCTATATAGATTTGAAGTTCAGTAAAATGTTTACTCTTAGGCTCTAAGTAAAATAAAAGATATGAATCTACCAAAAATTAGTATTTAGGATGTAAAAGGGGTCCTATCAGTTCTATTATTTCTTTAAATGGGAAAAATCACAGAAGTTTATAATAAAAGCTCTAAATTTAGCGAAATGTTTTTTCTTAGGTCGTAATTAAGATAAAATATGAGAATATTCTGAAATTTAATATTTAAGATTGTGAAAAGGTTGTCTAGCATTTCTATCGTTCTTCGAATGAAGAAAATCGCAGTAGTTTGCTTCAAAAGCTTGAAATTCAGAAAAAAGTCTCCTCTTAAGCTCTAAAAGACGTAAAATTTGAGAATCTTTCGTTAGTTAACACCTAAAAGGTAAGAGGTGGTTTTACTTTTACTGTAATATCGTATAAAAAGTACAATGTAAAGAAATAAGTAAGTTCTAGTCTGCAATTATCATTAATATATCTTCTTTTTTAATGGTCTTGTTAGTCATTTTTAGAACTTTTTAAAAAGCCATCTCTGCGCTAGAAACCAATGAAAATTTTCGGAAAAATCCAGATCTATGTTCTGACTGAAGTTAAAGCTTGTAAGCTTTGGCAACCGCAAACTGCGAAATTTCACCAAATTTCGTCGCAGTCACTAAATTCGACGCAAAGATCGAAATGTGCATTGGCGAAAAACTTGGCGACTTGGCAAGACTAGCGACCGAATTTCGCGGAAAATGTTATTTCAGGGTAGGTAGAATAAGTTTTAAGGGAGTTAATTGTTTTGGTATAATGTGTCATTTCTTGTCACTGATTTTAGCCAAAGAGAGCAAAAGTAAACCATCTACACTCGATTGAATGCCATTGAACCCTAAAATGTGCTTTTGCCATTGAGATATTCTGTGATAAGCTGTGAAATGCTATTCATAAACAAGTTTCTATATTCTTTCTCTGTGGTATATGTAATTCTAACATTTATGATACTCTTTTCGTTAAGCTAAAACAAATTATACTTTTGTAGACCTTTAATCGAGACGCTACAAAGGCGAACGAAACGTGGTAGATACAGAAAAAAACAATCATAGTTTTTCTTTAAAATAGAATGTTATAAAATTATTTTTTTTCAATTTTCTCAATTCCTAATTAAAAGTTAAAATTTTTTAAGACTTCATCATGGAAATGAATTTATTAAATGTTAAACGATTCAACGTGTCCAATCTATTCTAACCACATGATTTTTCGTTCCTGTTTAATCTATAGTGAACACACATAAAAAATTGCGATTTATATGTAAGATAATTTTTTAGCCCATGAAATTTTAGGCTTTTGTAAAATTTGTAGGGATGTGCGGCAAAAGCAAGTAACCGAGCTGAGATATGAAGCTTAGTTATCCATGTAAGGTTCAGTCAGTCGAGTTTTAATAGAACATGGAGGTTTCGTTCAATTGGCGATGTTTTGGCTTAACAGCTGAAAGTACTTGAAGGAAAGTTGTGTTATATGCGAAGATCAGATGCCTTACTTGTATGTCAGTAATTTTGGTAAAGACGATTCTAGGTAAAAATAGCGGTGGTAACTACTTAAGTAGAGCACTTTTAATATTTTCGTGTGCTTCAAAGAAGAGCGGCTAAATGGTTCGTATAATTAAAGAAAATTTTGCTAATGTCGCTGATAAAGCCGGGATATGACAAGAACTGTATAAACAACGCTTGACTCAATATGGTAAACATTTTTATTAAGACAATTAGATATTATCCATTAATTAGAAGTATAAATCTCATTTGCTGCAGTTTTAGAGATAGCCACTTAGCTATCTAAATACAACATTATCTGGATATTACGACTGTTAAGCTTAATGATGCCCTATTGCAAACTTTAAATAAATAACAGCAGCGTCATGATTCTACTACACAAAAGAGTTATCACAGGAAAGAATAAAGACTATTACGCAATTCTAATACTACTTTTAATCGACCACAAAAAGTTCAGTCATTTCCAGTACCTCTGCTTACTGTTCCACCTGCAGAACCTCGAGATTGAATGCTCTTGGTCCAAAATCAAATATCTCAACATTAGAAATAAATGGTGACATCCATTGCAATATAAAACTGAATTAGATGATATGTATTAGATTGGTATTAAAATTTTCTTTTTCATTTTCTTTAAAAGTTTTCAACAGAATTAAAATGAGAAAACGTAGGTGCAATAAATTTACAAAAAAAGGACTTAAATTTTTACATGATATATTTTAATAAGGTTTGATGTTGTATTTTTGTAAAAGAGGAAAATCAGAAATGTATTATTTACGATAGATATTTTGCTTTTTCAAAATTCTGTCGTAGTAAAAAAAAAAAGATGTTTTATGGGAATGATTACCATAAAATCAACCCATATGTCGCTTTATTAATATAAATATTTCACTTTTGCACCAATTAGTAAAATTAGAATGAGAATCTAATTAATTTTTAATATTACTAAAAACTTTACAATTTATATTTTCTAAGAAATATAAAATGTAGACATATCTATGAAATGTTTAGCATAAAGATTAAAATGTTACAATGATTTTTATTAAATAAATTCTCTTGTTCTGATTTAATATCTTCTTAAATTTCTAATAACATTTACTTAAAAATTAAAAAAAAAAATGAATATGCCATAATTTTAAAAGCAGCAAAAGTCCGTATATAATTAAGATTACTTACAAAATGCGTCTATAACTTAACTGATAGCGATAGTACATATATTTTCAAAAACATTCGATTGAGCTTCAATGACAGTTAGAGACAGATACTTTATTATTCACAATCCATGTTAGGAGCAATGCAAAACTATGTTTACGAATATCTGAATAATCAATATCTCTAACTGTCAGATTCAGATAATTTGTTATACTTATTTTCTATACGTGTTTGTTTTGATTAATGATGAAATAATTTTTAAAGAAATATGAAATAAATAAATATTTGTGATAAATTAAAATTTTGTTTGATATATATTTGTTTGACGTTGTATATGTATATATATATGTTGCTTTCTGAAATTCTTTCTATTCGTCTGAAAATTTAAAGTTTTTGAGTTCTTTATAATTTAATGATGTACCATTTAAAAATATATTGAATAATTTGTACTTATATAGTTGTTCCACATAACCATGTAACATCAGATTACTGTACTCACATTTTGAACTATCAAAATATTTTAACACTATATCGATTTTCAAACTAATCTGAATACTTCTAACAAGTACATCACACGCATAATACTCCAAAAATATTATCTAAGAAAGGATCATTTTAAAATAAAAACAGAACTAAAAGAAGCAAAAATAAATTCAAAAACTGGAGTACAGACAATAGCAAGAAATTAAAACTTCTTCACACACCATAAATTTTAGATCAGCACAACCGGTTTCGAAAGGACGTAGCCTTTCTTCATCAGGTGCAAACACGTGCAACTGCCTTGGAGGCAAAAGCAAGACTGAAAGCAGGACAAAATCCAGAGGGGGAGGAGCAACACAATCAACCAATAGGCAGCAACATGCAGGGCAGGACCAATCAGAGAGGAACACAAGTACACACACACCACAAAAAGAGAAGGGAGGAAAGGAGTAAACAATTATTATTATTTTTTTTTTAATTTAAATAATATTAAACTAATAAGTAAATTTAATAAAATTTATCCATTATTGTTTTTTTTTATTTAATTAGAATTATTTTATTTAATTAAATTAAACAAATTTTTCCAGGCTGTAGACAGCAAAGTGGAATCAGATTTTTCATTGACAATTTTATCACGATTAAGGTAAATAGCTAAATTTTCCAAAAAATCCAGTTCGGAAATGCGTTTGGCATGAAAGATAATTTTGGCACTCTTAAAATTAAAACTATGATCAAATTCCCAACTGTGCTTCGCAATAGAAGATTTAGAAATTTCTTGATTAACAACATACCGAGAATGTTCACGTAAACGACATTCAAGATTTCTTTTAGTTTGACCAATATAAGATAAATCACAGTTATTACAAGGGACATTATAGATACCCCATTTTTGAAGCTCAGGAACAGGGGATGTGGTAGGATCCCCTGTTCCTGAGCTTCAAAAATAATGATAAAAGCTGAGCTTAAATAATACTTATATCATGAACTATATCTATATAATTCTTTATACAACAAATTTCTAAAATCTACCTCAAATATAATTTTTTTAATTTTCATTGAGATAGAATTAAAACTTATAATATTTTTATAATGATTTTCTGACGCCGTCTTTAAGTTCTCTAAACGTTAGTTTTTCAAAAAAAAAAAAAAGTTGTTTATTAACACTTTCGAACAAGGTTGAAAAGTGCTAATAACTTAGGTTTGTCTGTCTGTCTGTCTGTCCGCTATCTAACTCCCGCAAATATTCATGGAATCACTTGAAAATGATATAAGATATTTAAGTACACTGTGGGATATTCCCTATTGAAAATAGAGTGAATACCTTTACTGGTTTGTGTACAGGGACAAAACATTGTGTTTTATGGGCGGTATTTCTATAAAACATATTTTAATACCGTTACTGTACACAAATTCAAAGTCACTATCATTTGCTACGAATCTACATAAAATACTTGAAATTTATTTGAATTATATAAGAAACATTATTTGTTCCATGTACTAAGCAAAATAATTTTCATAACCATTGGTGTGGGTTCTGTAACAAGGTTTAATAAGCTGCATGTCTAATGTGATATTTATACTACGGACTTTTACACATTTCAAAGTAAATGCAGTTTGTTATAATTGCTAAAAGTAGTGATATATTTGCGTATCATACGGTATAAAATACTTCGACTGAAATAATAATTTCTCATGAAACACCTTTATCAATTGTTACATTTTGCACAAAAAATAGGCTAAGGTTATTAAAAAACACATTTGTTCTACTTGGATTATTATTTTTATTATATAATTTTTTTTTCATTATACAAGGCTTCTCTAAGAATTTTGGTGACTAGCATGACACACACACACACGCACACACACACACATACATATATATATATAGTCTACGTGTGTGTATATCGCAATTTTAAAACGTCATTTCTTTATATAATTTCTCAAAAAATGTGTGATATCTCGTGCACAATATAATTAAGCAATGCTATACACTGAAAAGAACACTGTGAGAAAATCATAGAATGTTTGTGTATGTATATGAACAGATGCAGTGAGTAAAGAATATTTGTATCACTGGTTCAAACGCATTTGCGATGGAAAGATTTTATTGTATTGTAAGCCTGAATTGTAAGCCATCAAAGGTGTTTTTTTAAAGGGCGATAGCACGTATCTACTTGAGTTTCGGAGAAAACCTCAAAAAATTTCCTATGGTTCTGAGAAAAAGCGCGATATCGGACTGAACATGTCAGCTTCCGTCTTATACCTTTGATATTAGAACCTCAATGCTGGAAGATACTATGCCCCATGTTCAATTTAAAGCAAAGAAAAAGACTAGATGATGAGCCGCATTGATGTTTTTAAAAAACAAATAGGAGCCTTGAATATCTGTAAAACAATTTTTTACCCACTGCTTCTGATGTATACGCATTTATTAATTGTGCATATGTTTCCGTCAATATTTTAATTATTTTATCACAAAATGTACTTGTACGTAGGTTAACTGAACTGTAGACACAATATTTAACATATTTGAGATGTTCTAAAGAAGCAAACTGGGATTAAAGGAGTGATTTGAACGACAGGCAATGCTTGGGGACGTATCTTTGTTTGCACATGCGCATTTGCTCCTCGTGACCAAATGCCAATTTTTTATCACAGCAGTCTTCGAACTTTTTAGACTCACCTTCTAATAAATAACAAAAATGTGCCAATGCACGGGCGTTAAAATGAAGTATGTTTACAAAAAACACCGTAAAATGAAATACGCACAACATTTGCTTCGGGGTGAAATAAAACGCAACCGTTCATTAGGCGAACAAAGCAGACACGAGTGCTGTTGCAACAAAGAAAGTGGTAACAAACAATTTTTGCGAGATATATTTTTTTTTTTCATTTCGTGGCGTTAATTCAAAGTTTTTAACTTATTACATCGTATAGTGTGTTTGAGCATATTTCATAGTTTTTAAAACACATGTATTAATATTCAGTTTAAAAGTCTATTTTTTGTAAGGGCTTATCATTTTATAATCTAATATTTTAAGTTCATTAAAATATATATATATAGTTCATATAAATGTTGTATTTCTTATTTTTTAAATCAATTCTTGCTTTGTTTATCATATCCAACGGTCTTCACTTATTCAAATTTTATTGAAAATATAAATATGAATTTTCCAATACACTTTAAATATGATTTAGCATCATTTAGTATTATTCCATAAAAAATATTATTTTCATTAAATGATTGATTTTATCTTATTTAAAGATACCTTTATGACGAATAATTATGCATTAGTGATGCATTAGTGTTTTACTTAACCTATGTATGATTCTGAAAGTTTACATTGTCAAAGAAGTTTCCTCTCTCCATACTTCGAATTATAATATTACTTCTTATTTTAAACTTTTTTTTTATGTATCTCACATATATGTGATATGAATTTTTAACAATATTAAAGAGGATTCAATTATCAAATATTAGACCTTCAAAATATAATCTAAAAGACATAAAGATTTTTTTTCTTTTTAGCGGAAACAACATTCGATTTAAGAGTCTTAATAACAATATACATTTTATTTAGTACTTTAAAGTTTTGTATGAAATAGAGAAATAATACAGAAAATCATTATAAACTTAATCGAAAACGTATGTAGTGAAAAAAAAATAAAGAAAGAAGGAATGGTATTTAGAATAAACAAATATTATTTTTTCTGGAATTATAGTATAATATAAAACCTCTGTTTATATTCTCACAACCGTTAATGTATTATGCTCAGAAAATAACACCCTTAAATTCACATATTATATTATATTTCTTACAGTAAAGGCAGTTTTTATTTATTTATTTATTTATTTATTTTTAAGATACCCTATAAGAGAAATCCATTTACGAAGTATCATTAATGTTAATGTGCGAGCAACACATAATAGATCAGAAAACGAGGGAAATATCCGAAAGCAGAATATAAATTCAGACGTTATTGTTAGTTGATAGGTGCTTTAACGATCATTAGACGGCTTAAATCACAACACATCTAGTATCACCGCTTTTAAGAAAAAATATTTCTTCTCGAAGGGGATTTAATTAGCAATGCATAGGATTGGGAAAAAGGAATTTACTTTAATGTTTGCTCTTTTGATATCGTCTTTCGTCGTAATGGAACGTTTTTATAACAGTGAACTTTCTCCTTATTGAATTTGGAAATTTATTAAATAAATTATTGAGAATATATTTCCATATTTCTTCTTGCTTTTTTATTTAAACGTTAAATTAAGTTGAAAGTAGGTAACTGTTTTACAGTACAGTTTACGTTACATTTGAATTAGAACATATTTAAAGCATTTAATCGAATTTATTTTTTTTATAAACGTTTACAATTAATAACATATTTTTTTTTGCCCGAAATGTATGCTGTGTTGTTTTAGGATTCAGAATTAGTTGTTTACACTTGGGACCCACGCTTTGGTGGGATGTCCTCTAGTGTGTGTATGCGTGTGGCTGGGGTACTTCTAGAGGGGTCTTATTCGTATTCACATGGGTTTAGGAAAAATCATAGAGAAATCAGAACGGACTACGTTCCGGCTAGGACTACGAGCAAGATCTTAGCTCGAACGCAGCATCTCGCGCCTTCAATCGTCTAGTGTAAGACAAACGGTCACTGGTAGAGAGATCAGGAAAATAAAATGTTTCTTTTTATATATTTGAAGTATTTAATCTTGGGTAATCCAAATCTATGCAAAAATTGTATATTAGCTTTCGTTTTGGCTGAAATATACGTATTATATTTTTAATTATTTAAATTTTGCATATTGGCTCATGAAACATGTTTGAATTTGACAACTGAGAAAATCCTAAGTGATAAACATTTGTAAAAAGAATAGAATATAATAAAGTTTGATGTACAATTTATAAATAAATTTAAATTTTACAAAATCTTATTGCACTTCAAGAACTAAGACTTTGTGACTTAACCAACCACAAAACTCTATATATAATCTTTAGAATTATAAATTTTAGATGAAAAAGGGAAATATTAATAGAAATATTATTTAAAATTTAATCGAAAAGTCATGTATAAAAATAAAAAATATATATATAGATTCAGTAAAAGGGAATGGAATTAAAGATTCTACATTTTTAAGGTTGCTGTTTTCACAATATTCAAGATATTCTGTTCGTAAAATAACAACCCTTGAAATCCTACATTATAAAATAACATCTTCTATTTTGTATTAATTTTCATAGCTATCCTTATGACAAAAATTTATTTACGGTGTACCATTAATGTTAATGTGCAAGGAAAACACAATAAAGCTGAAAACGAGGGAAATATCCGAAAGCGGAATATAAACTCAGACATTATTACTAGTTAATAGTTTTTCTAATGTTCATTAGACAGATTAAATTACAATGTATCACGTATCACCACTTTTAAGAAAAAAAATATTTCTACTAGGAGAAAAATTAATTAGAAATGCATAGAGTTTGAACAAGAGAATTCCTTTAATGTTTGCTTTTTCGTTATATTCTTTCTTCGCAATGGAACATTAATATAACAATGAAGTTTCCATTATTGAAATTACAAGATTAATAATTATTTTTTTAAGAGTACATCTAAGAATACTTCTATAACTTTTTTTTTTTTTTTTTTTTTTTTTTTTGGTTTGTTTCATTAGTGTTAATATTGAATTGGTTTAAAAATACGCTAATAGTTGTATTGAAATTTTTATAGTATTTCGGGTTTAATGTGCCAATCTGACAGTATTTTAGCCATCGTCTGCAGTGAGTGATAAATATATACTATTTTAAAAATGCTCCTGAGTGATTTAAATTGTAGAAGGTTTCTTCGAAATGCTGTATTAGAGACCAAAACTAGTTGGCATAGGTATTAGTTTTCTTGATTTTTTGATTTTCAGTAATACTTAGATATATTCTTCTGGATGCATCAGAAAGCTTAATTCTTTGGCTACAAATCTCATGTCATACATATTAAAGTTATGTTATACGATGTTTTGTCATACCAATCTCCCGTCATACCAATCTCCCGTCATACCAATGTTTTTAAGCAACCATCAAACCTTTTTTCTGGGAGCTTTTGATTATGTCAACTAACCTCGCACGTGTCAGTTGGCATACCCGTAAGGAAGAGTTGTCTTGGCGTCATAAAAATACGAATATCTAGTTAGAATTCAGAAAATATCTAGAGAAAACAGAATATTTTACCGAAAAATTGTATTTTAATAATATTTGACCAATAATTTTGGCTTAAATGTATGAGCAAATAAGGAATTCATCTTGCAAATTAAATTCTGATTAGTATTATTGGTACCTATTGTTATTCGAATTCAATTAATGTTTGGAACAGACCACGAACGTAGGAGTTGTGCGCCCGTTAATTTGAATGGATGGATTTAATTTTTGCACAATTTTACTTCGACCGTACAAAATTGTTTCATTCTTGTCTCGCCATCTCCATATTTTTCCTTTTTGAGTATGGGGAACATGCAAATCTCATTGCCATGTTAGTTTTTCTAAGGTACTGGCAGGATTCGTATTTTATCAAAACAAAATCATTTGAATTGCATCCAGGTGACCTGGAGCTTACAGATTAATTATTTTATATTTTGTATTATTAATATTTTAGGCATATATTTCTTTTTTGCAATGTTTTATAATTAATTAAACATAAAATAATTAAACATTTTTTTGAACAGCATATTACCCTAATTTTGAATAATTGTTAATGTTTTAAATAAAGAAAGATATAATCTATCATGATTGAAAATTTTTACATTTTCATAAAGAAAAGAAAATAACTCAACTATTTATGAAATAATTTAATATAATTCAACACAAAATTAATTCAGAAATCGTAACGAATATATAAAATTAATAATTTAATGATACATTTATCTGTACATACAACATAATATGTATCTGTACAAAACATTTTTTAACCTTTTAAAGAAATCGCTATAAATTATTTATTACTAACTTTGTGTAGGTGAAATTTAATGATAAAAAAAAAAAAAAAAAAAACTTACACTTTTAACTTAATTCAACTGTAAGTTGTTTAATTTATAAATATTGAATAAGAGAAACTACTTTTTAAGAATATAAAATAAACACAACTAGTGCTTTTGCTGCAAAACTTTCTACTTACCTAATTTAATCGGCGGAAAATCACTTGAGCCCATTTTCATTTTTTTTATGTATTTTAATTTCCATTAATTTATTTTATAATATTTTTACTTAATTTTTATTTCTTTTATTTTTATGTCTATCTTTTCTTTTCTTTTTTTTTTTTTTTTTTTTTTTTTTTTGCAGAAATGGCAATGTTCTGCGAGCCCCATCGTTCATGAACCAATACCGTGCATGCCATATTGAGATGGCCCGCTTTAGGGGTAAAATGACGCTTTAGCAACTCTCGATACTTCACTCCTGTGATCTAGAGCTCCTTAAATAAAATATATAGGCCAACGCGTCGCCACCATTTTTTTGCCTCAGAAGGGAGCAACATTCCCTCTTGGTGTCCTTATCACTTTCTTGTGATTTTAAGAAACCTTGATCTGAAGCTACGTTTGGTCAACAAAAGCAATAGACAACAATAATATTCCTAACAACATATTTTTGTCACATTACATTATCAGGATATCTTGTGGATGTATTGGAAATGAGATGTGTTATTAGGGTTGTTTCTGTTTCTTATACAAAATGTTGCCAAGATTCAAATACACAATAATAAAAGGTCTTCTTAAATCGATTTATATAAATATTAATATAAAGAATATGATTATAATGACACATTTTTCTGTAATTTTACATTAACACATGTCAGAAATATTAGGGAAAATTTAAGTAAATATAAGTAATATTGTTTTATTCTTCTCAAATTATCTTATGGAAATCTGAACATTTTATGTTCTTTTCTTGAGTGATTATAGCAGTTTATCATTAAACAATTCTCATATCATATTTTATTTAGCTAAAGCTATGAAATATAATAAAAAGAGTACTCTAAAGTTACACAAGACGATAAAAGTAATGACTGCCGTTTATTTATCAATGAAACGCGCTGGGTACATGTGGTAAACCTAAAGCAGCAAAATGCCTGACGCGCCAGCTCGTATATATAGGAGCCTTACTGTGACCATACCGTCAATGACTATCGGACTAATTATCCGCTTCGGCAATATGGAACACCACACCGTGACCCTTTGTGAATGCAGTGGCGAGACGACACTATGAAGATTTTCCTTAATCCATTGGTGCCGGTTTTGCTGGTTCACGTAACCATTCAACTGAAAATAGTCCTCATCACTAAACCATATCTTGCGTTCACTGATGGAACCATTTTCCAGTTCTTCGATCATGCGAAATCTCTCCACCGCACAGAGCCCCCTCCTGTTGTGGATGGCACATTTGAATCGTGTATGGACGCAACCTCGCTGCTTTCTTGAGCTTTTGTAATATGTTTTGGAAATGCTTAATAGTTCATTCGCCTCTCGGGTTGAAGTGGTTGGATGATCCTCAAAGTATGTTCGTACATGCTTTCTTTTGTCACGAATAACAACTGTGGATTTTCGTCCCAACGCCTTGCTTCTTGCATTCCAAATACTCTCGGTAAATTCAAATCTGTCCATCAAACTGTAAACAATGAAAATCAGAGTGAGATTAGGACCAGAGCATCAGCCATCTGATGGCTTCAAAATTACTGCGACTTTCGGGAGCTATCACTTACTGCTCGTTTACAACTTCACTAGGGGTCCTTTCCTTTCCGAACTCTGAACGACATGCCCGTTGAACGGTGACATTATTTCGTTTATTCGTATAAAATTTTCTTACTATAAATAATCGTTCTTCCAAGGTCAGTGACTCCATATTGCTTATTCTTTATTTCCGTTAATCAAGCATTCACATGAAACGCCAGTATATGTCTATTATTACAATATGGAAGAATTATACTTATATCAATACATTTGAAATTAGGAAATGAAAATACTTTCTATCATGTTTTATGAACCACCCTGTATGTATATGTATATATCTATATCTATCAATCTACTATCTATCTATCTGTCTGACTATCTATCTATCTATACACATACACATATATTAATAATATGTTTACAAAACCACATATTGTATCGTATTAAATGAAAATGCTCTGCATACTAAAAGCGAAAAAGAATGTGTGAATATTTTATTTTAAAATCACTTAAATTCTATTATTGTCAACGGCATTTTGCACGAAAGTTTATATTAGCCTTAATATTTTTCTAATTAGAATATTATATTTTATTATATATTAATAAAAAAAATATTAGAATGTACAATGCATGTATATATATGTGTGTGTGTGTATTAAATAGGCTTTACACGAAAAAAAATATTATCTAATTTAAAATATGTATATATCAGACAAGTTATTTATGTAATTCAATGGAGATTATTTCTTGTTCAAAAGTTTTTTTTTATAATAATTTCCATTATGTGGCTGTTTTTTTTTTTTTTTTTTTTTTTTTTTGTTTTCTTGTCGTATTCTTTTACTATCTTGCTGAAATTCTCTGTTATTTTCTGTTAATAAAATTTCACAAATTTCGCTAGTTATTGAGCTACTAGATATTACACTAGCTATTGTTATAATTTCAAAAAGTTTTGTAAAGTCTTAAATAATAAAAAAAAAAGAAAATCTCTATGGAAAGTACTGTAAAATATAGACGATATATATATATATATATATATATATATATATATATATATAATATTATAATGAGACAAAAAACTCAAACGTCTACACCAACAATATATCGCAAATACTGACTATTTTGCTTTTCAAAATCTTCATAAGTATCATTATAATTTAATTATTAAGACTTAAAGAGGTGGGGGCAAGGGAGTGCTATACCCCATTTGAAAACATCTGAGATATATATCATTTTGAAAGTTAGATCAAATACTTAAACCAAAAACAATGTTTTTTTTTTTTTTTTTTTTTTTTTGTCAGATTCTTAGTAACGATAGGAGATATTCTGTATAATAACATGACACTACTTTAATGATATTATCGATTTTTTTTTCCTGAAATGTTCTAGAAATGTTTGCGTAAAAAACGAAACAATGAAGTTACACAATAAAATCGAAAGTTTTTGCTTTACTGTAAGAAAGAAAAGTACTACATAATTAAAAAAAAAAAAAATAAGCTAATGACAAATATATCTATGAAAATATTTATTCACACGCGAATTCTTGATTTTTTTAAAAAAAAGCACTAAATTTCGTAGCGTAACAGTATTTTTCTTTCTCTAATTCAATAGTATACATTTCCGACCCGTTGCTATAAGAACTCAGATGATAGAAATGAAAGGAATTTTAAATACAAAAGATTACTGATATAAAATGAAAATGTGCATAAAAATTAAATGTACTATAAAATACCTTCTTGACATCATAAGAAAAAAATCTGGACAATCATAACTTTCGAATGATACCACGTTCAATCCTCTACTCACATAATTAATATATTAAAAGTGTTCCACAAATTTCATGCTTTCTGCAAATTTACTAGATTTTATTTTATTTCCAGAAAAATAAATAAAGAAAGAAATAAACGTGCATTTCATTTCTTTATTTTGGGTTGAAATGTTTATTTATTTTTAATCATATTAATGTTAAAATGGGGTTTTTATTTAATAATTTTTTTGTCCAATTATCGAACTGGTCTAAAAAATACGGCGTTAGCTAGAATTTTCTTTTCTCATTAATTGTGCCACTTTTCGTACAGTCGCCAGATAAAGTATCCAAGAACAAGCAAAAATTCCTGTATAAAAAAGGTAAACTTAATACTGTTTCGTTAAATAAACCCTTGTCGAATCATGTTCTTAGACTCACTAAGAACAGGAATTGACAAGGATGCATTTAACAAAACTGTATTAAGTGTACTTTTTTACATAGGAATTTTCGCTACTACTCAGATAATTTTGCTGCCGACTGTAGCTGTCGATTGAATGGTATAGGTCGGTTAATAATGTATATATGTATATATATATATATATTATTTTTTTTCTAAGTAAAGCTTTACTCACGGACAAATTAGCGAGGTGTCTCTAATTTCAAAATAATAAAAGTATATCCAAGTATCCAAGAACTACAAAAATTCCTGTATAAAAAAGGTACACTTAATACTGCTTTGTTAAATAAACCCTTGTCGAATCATGTCCTTAGACTGACTAAGAACAGGAATTGACAAGAATGCATTTAACAAAACTGTTAGATGTGTGGTTAAAACAGTGCTTTAAAAAGTGTACAAGCAACAATTTTAAATTATAAATTGAGAATGCTTATATATAATTAAATAATAAATTTTAGTTTTAACAGTTTATGGTATATAACAAAACAGTAAACTATTGCTTTTGTCTTTCTTATACATTCTTATACATAATAAAGTATTAAGAAATTTTGTAATATTTTCCCCTTGAATATATATATATATATATAAACTTTTCTAAATTATGGAAAAAATATATATATATTCGTATTATTTTAAGAAAATAAAAAATAAAATCCGTTAAGCTGTTTAAGGTTTTTCCTTTAAGCCACGTTAAATATTGCATAACTTATATATTTTTGCAAAATTTGCTATTCAAAAAATACGTTTTTTTCTTAAATGAAATACGTTCCAAAACTTTACCAGTTTTCATAGTGCATTATGTAAAACAATTTTAATCTAAGTTACTATGTATTCTGCTTTTAACATATAATTTTAAAATGCTGTTTTTTTATTTGTTTTTCAAAAGAATAAAAATGAAATTTTATGCACATATTAAATGAATGTTTGTGTTATGCAATACTTTTCTAAAAAATATTATCTAAATATTGAATATTTCGTAAAGCACCTATCGCCAAAAATTGGTAAATATTAAGGTTAAATATTAAAAAAAAAAAAAAAAATGTTAAAATAAAATATGTATTATTCGAGCCTAGATTTAAATAATGGTCGGCGAAAAGTTTATTATCCTATGTAAACTTTATTACAGAGATTACACCAAATACATTATCGAGAAAATAAACATTAGTCAAATTTTAAATTACTTTATTATTATTATTATTATTATTATTATCTTTTTTATCTTTTATTTATTTATTTATTTATACAAAAGAAACATTTTTTTTATTCAACTATACAATAAAATTAAACTGATGTTTATGTATTTTGCTAGTTTACTGTTTACTGCAAGCCTAGGACTTGTTCGTATTCAATCAGCTTTAACCCGATACACTAATACTACACCGTTTTATAGCATTTTTTTTTTTTAATTTAAGTTATTTATAATATGTATATTATAAAATTACATTATTTTACATATGAAATAACAAATGGAAATTTTATTATATGTAAAAAAAAAAAAAAAAAAAAAAAAAAGCAGTAATAATAACAATAATAATATATTTTTTGTACTAAATATTTTCTAACCATTTAAGCTGATGATTACGACTACGGAAGGTAAGTCTTATTCTTCCTGAAAATTGAGGGGCCTTAGAGGATAACATAATTGTTATCCAATTTTGCAGTTGTATGATATTCCGACCCAGGCCGTACAATCGTGCGAGTAGACATCCGCGACATCCACTTAGATTTTTGCATCTGGAACAGTCGTACGTAATAAATTAAAGAAATGAACGATCGAGCTAATTAGCAGAAAGTACAATTTTCAATTAACAATGTCGGGTTTTGTCCATATTTTTCTTTCAGTTTGCGAAAACAGAAGAATATAATGATTTAAAGGGGAAATGTTACGAGTTGGAAAGGGATAAAAGTCAAATCGTGAACAGTGCCCAAATACCGTGATGAAAAAAACAATAAGGAAATATTTTTTAAAATGTAAATTCTAAACGAATTCCAAAAAGTCATCGATAGTTTATTTGTTGAAAAAATAATGCACAAATAATCAAAATTTCCTTTTCCTTTTTTTTTTTTTTTTTTTTTTTCATGACAGTTTAAAATGTTTTACATCATCTTACATGATATATATTTTTCCATTATATCTTTTAAACTAATCCGAAATCCAAAAATAAATGAGAACTACATAGCATGGACATGATATATTTATTTTAATATTCTCTTTGTAACTATCCTTTCTGATTTATTTCTTTAAAATCACAGATAGGTTATTATTATTTTTTTAAATCAGGATATTGAATCTTTAACGTTATTTTTTTATAAATTTTTTTTTCCAAATTATTTAATCGTTTCAAAATATGAATAATTTTTTTGCTTTCTTTATTTCAATGCGTTGTTCTAGTAGCTATGACATCAGTTTCGAGCACGACTTTTTAAATCAAAGCTTTTATCTTTAAAAATCAATAGACTAAATAATTGCATAGTAGGATATACTCCAACAAGTCCTACTATTTGCGCTATGATTGTTAATCACTATGAATCATATTTTCAAATCGAATTAATCTCTTTTAGATATTAAAATAAAAAAAAAAATACTTCCTCTTCTAAGATGGATTATCAATCATTGAGTTATGGGAAATAAAAGTCTTCTTTACTGTTTTATGAAACGTGGATAGATTTTCCCAAAATTATTTTTCTCTTTTGTGAGCTATTATTTTTCTTATTGTGTTCAATTTTGATGTTGGAGTTCAAAGTTCACTTTCTTCTTCTTGTATGTTCTTCTGCTTATATTGAACTAGTATTTAGAGACCGAATAAAGACCGTATGTTTTGGGGTGGGGCTAATACCGGTATATATATATATATATATATATATTGGACAATTCATATTCAGTGGATAGTGTTGGAAATCCGTATTTTTCATTTCATGTATCAACGTATTCTTTGTCCACAAAAATGTTTTGGTTACAGTGCAAAAGTTCAGATGCTTTAAAGCCGTTTGTTGCAACATAAACAATAACTGTTTTGTTATAAATTTGAACGAGAAGCTACCCAAAGTGATAATAGGATTAAGTTTTCAGCCATTTGTTTACGCTTCGTTGGTCTCATTAAACTTAAAAAAAAAAATCTAGAAATTTTACTTGAAAATAATTTTGTATGAAAGAAAAAAACTTATACCTAAAGCCACACAACGCTGTATTATGAACATCCTGGGTGTACAGTAATCTAAATAAAGTAACTTAAAGAGAAATTTAAATAAAAAAGTAAAAACAGAGGGTTCTTGCTTTATTTTCTACGATAATAAAGAAATAAAGTATAAAAATTGGATGCTGATAAAAGTAATACCTTGTGTTGGTTTTCAAATAACTAATTCAAGTGCAGTGATACAATTAATCCACATAGCCGAAAACATTTAAAAATTGCTACAATAATTTAAAAGATCTGTAAAATAATTATAGTGTGCTTTTTTTATCACAGAGCTAATTCAATACTAAAATTACTACATTTGTGAAGTTTACGCGTGGCGGAAGTATTTGCACACATATATATAATGGTTTTTCAGAATTAAGCGCTTGTCCGATGCAATATAAATATTTCTTACGTGAATGTCTTCGTTATCATTTTAAAGAACAACAAAAAATGGTAATGTTGCCTATAGATTTTTTAACCAAAATTTCAAATAAATTAATGCTATTTATTGATACCAGGATAAATTGCCTGATTTTTACATTTTTCATATTTTTGAAACTTTGAAATTTTATATAAATATTTTTTATATGTTTTTGTTTTCTAATTTATCTTATTTTACACAAATCTATATACTGAGGATCTTTAAATACATTATTCAGAAAACGTAACTATTATTTAAGAAAATAAATCAGTTTACTCATTTTGCTTAAAATACGTTAATTAGTAAACCTTTATGTATGTTGTGTATTGTGGTACTTTTGCTAGTTTATACATTAATTATTTTTAAGCTCTGAAGATTTATGATAAAAATAACTTACAAAGCTTTCTTTTTTATAATTAATATTTATTTATATCCAAGTAGACTGTTCCAACGAAAATATTTAATAAATACTTTTCAATAATAATCGCTTTAATTATTTAAAAAAAATGCTAATCATAACAGGATAATTGGATACATGGTCAAAATTAATTTTACAAAATATTTTTATCGATATTTTAATTAATCTTACAGTTCAAAACCGTTATCTCTGTTAATTAAATATGATATTCATTATAACGTAAAAATCTTTGGAATTTCTTTTAAAATTCGATGTTAAGAGCTAATTATAGGGTCGGAGAAAATTAAAAATGAAAAAAATTGCAATCCAAGAAAAAATATATATTTAAATATGTAATAATGTCTCCCAATTAAATTTAATGAGTACTTTAATGTTTGTAATATAAACTGAAAGTGTTTATGAACATTCTGCATTTTACTTTGTAATACAATATTTTAAAAGGGGAAAAATAAAACAAAATTTTTGCATTATTCTACTTTTGCATTCTTTCTCAAAACTTACTTTGCTTTATCCCATTTAATAATCAAAAATCTTAATATAAATTTATTTATTTAATTTTACATTTAAATTCCAACTGTTTTTTAAAATTTCTAAAATGCGTAAAGGTTAGTTACTACGAAGAACCAGAAAAAATAGTAATAAAAAATAAAAATAAAAAATCTTTCTTCAGACACTATATGGTGAAAAATCATACTGCAGATAGATAAACATACTGCAAAAAATTAAGTAAAAAATAAAAATAATAGTTATAAATAAAAATGAATAGCAATGTTTGATATTATTTGGATATATCAAGTGATTTCAGTAGTAAACAAGCAGATTTATTTGCTTGTTTACAAATTAAGAAATGACCGTAGTGAAACCTTGGTCATTGTTTTAATTTCCTTTTTTTTCATGGCAGTTGTGGTTTTAATGACTACCGTAAATTAAAAAAAAAAAAAAAAAAAAAAAAAAAAACTTCAATAAAATTATTTACTGACTTTTTACTCATTTTTCAGATGAATATTTTAAAACGAAATTTTGACGAATAAAGCACAGCGTTACATGGGAAGGACATTGATAAAACTGAATGTCAAATAGACAGTAATATATAATACTAGCTGACCCGACCCGCTTCGCACGGATGAACAAATTTTAGCTAAAAATGGATTGGTATAGAAAAAATCAACAAATATATCAGTTTATGTGTTTGTTGGGCAATATTAATAACTGTTTATAAAATTGTGTCTTTTTTAGGCGTATTCTAAAGGAAAGTTCCTAAAAAGAAGGAATTTCGAAAGGTAGAAATGCTTAAATTATATGAATTAAAAATTAATGTGTAGGTAAATAGATAAGATACAGCATTTCTAAAGGACCTCCATGACGACATTTTACTTATTTATATATTAATTCTTATGTTTCTTTTTATTGCTATTTATAACTCCCCTCCCCCCCCACTTTTGCGATGTACTAAAATGACTATCTCTAATGCGTAAGTAAAGCCATTGGCGAAGAACGTTTGAGCTATTTCAGTGCTAAATTTCAAATTTCGAAAAGGTATCTGTATTAATATAAGAAATAATTTGCCTGTCTGTGTTTCACGTACAGTACAAACTATGGCCCGTTTAGTTTAGAAATTCTTTTCTATAAAAAGAAATACGTGCATATTTGCAACATATATTTCCGATATTCCTATTAGAACTTTTAAAAAATTACGTTTCATGCAATTTTTCTCTCTTTTTTTTTCTTTTTTTTTTTTTTTTAATATTATTTACTTAAATTAAATTTTCAAGCTGATGATAATAAAATTAAATGTTGACAATTTTTACTTAATGTTTATTTATTTATTCATTCACTTTTTACATAAAAAGAAACATTTCTTTACTCATGCGAATAAAAAGTATTGAAAAATGAAACCTATGACATGATTTATTTATTTATTTATTTCTTTATTTTTTTTTTTTTAAATATAAAACTGACGTCATAATAGCTTTTATTATTATTATTATTTATTTATTTATTTCTTCATAAAATATTAATTTTTATTAATTTAATAGATTATGTGTTTTTTTTTTTTTGTTTGTTTGTTTTTTCTTAAATTTAACGTCCACAAAGCAATATGGTTACTGTTTTAGTAATGGTTCTCCATAGCGATCATTAATACTTTGTGATTTTGGCTATGAGTTTAAAAGGTTATAGCAATATTGTGATTTTGGCGATGAATTTAAAAGGTTATCGCAATAGCGTAAAGACCTTGGCGTGATACGTCCTAACTATCGCGGTGTCAAATTTTAAATATCGCCAAGGAAGTCCTATAAAAAAGCAGATTTCCAATGCGAATATATATTTAATTTCTTTTAAATGAACCATGTTTCTAATCAGTATAATGAAACTCGAATAATGAAATGTCATTTGCATTTCCTCAGCGGCTGTACATTGCGCTACTTGCCATAATTTTTAATTGCTGATAATGTTCGCTAAATAAATTTAAACTTTCAATTATTCAGTTAAATCATTGAAATAGCGGAAGAAAGCGGCAATAAAATTTAATAAGTAAAGTCTCATTGACTCCACAATGTAACACCAGTATTTCAAAAAGTGAGCTTGTCAGCCATTTTTAATTCACAGGTTAATCAGCAGAACTCGCTGGTTCAAACATTCAATGTTAATTGCGGTCGCAGCCACCAAATGTTCACTGGTTTAACCATGTGTGTGAATGGTCAAATGTGCCACATTACGGTAATGTCACATAACTGAAAATAAGCGGCGAGAAATAATATACATTTTAGCGATTGTTTGGCTTATATTAGATGTCTCTCGTATTTGGCGATATTTTATTTGGAGGTTAAAAATGTAATGCAAGCATTTATACATTCCAAATGTATATTTTCGTAATACATATTGTACAAAATATTGTTTCATATTATCAATTGCTGTCTTAATGGACGTTATTAAAATAACCATGATTTTGATAGGAATTAAATATGTTTGCCAGTTGACATGGCAACATTTTTTTGGCAGGGACATTATCAAATCTGCTACGATCAGTTTCTTTAAAAATATATATTAAACAGAATTTAAAAGTAAATAGTAAGAAGAAAAAAAGAAATGCAACTCTGGCTTTAATTTTCTTCTTTTGAATGTTGAACGTTAACTATGAAGTACATATTTTGCTTTTTTTTATTATTATTATTATTTGATGGTTATTAAAAAGTTTTCAGAAAGGTTGGGATATCTATCATCCTTGGCGAAAAAAAAAAAATAATAATGATTGCGAAGTTATCTCACGAATATATTTAATTTCTTCCAAAATTGATGCTTATTTTAATAATGTATATTAAGAGGGCAATCAATAATATGAAGCAATATTAGTACAATATATACTACAAAAACATAGATCTGATATTTAATACGAAAATATACATCAAACGAAAATATACAGATTTTCATATTACGTTTTCGATCGCCAAATACAAAAATCGCCAAGGACAACAGGTATCAAAAATCTATGATTTTTAATTTTATTATTAAAATATTAAAAATGTGAATTAAAAATTTATTTTACAAAAAATTATTATAGCCTGTAGCACTTAGGGACGGTGTAGAAAGATTAAACATGTTTCTAATCAACATAATGAAACCAAAATAATTAAATGTTATTTGCATTTCACTAATGGCTGTATGCGCTGTATATATTGCGCTAAACTGTTTGTTGCTTGAAATGGTCGCCAAATAGATTTAAACTTCTCAATTATTCAATCATTCAATAATAATAATAATAAAAAATCTTTTAAATATAGTGACTGGAGAAGCAGGCAATAAAATTGAATGAGTAAAGTCTTCTTGATTCCTTAATGGAACATGATTCAAAGAGTTAGCCTATCAGATTTTTAATTCATTGGCTCATCAGTGAAATTCACTGATTCAAACGTTTAATGTTAATTGCGGTCTCAGCCAACAAATATTCACTGGTGTGTAAATCGCCAAATGCGCTAAATTATGTGACAGTCATATAAACTGAAAAAAGTAGAATTATGTTTAAGTGTTAGCACTTAGAATACCGACAAATATTTTTAAATAAATTATTATAATCAATAGAAAAAGAAAACAGAATTGCTTACATTTCTGGAAAATTATTTTTGAATTATTAACTTTTAGAAATACTCGAGAGGGAAGTATTAAAGAAATGATTTTCACTGCACCAGAGATATTCAGTTGCTTGACGGCTATTATGAAGTTTTCGGAACAGATTTGATACCTCGTCTTTGGAGAAAAATGGATCGCTTACTTATATTGCACAGTATTAATTTCCCTTCAAAAATCATGGTTGTTCGCAATCAAAGTGTGACGTCACTAACCATCTGTGGGGCCAAGAAAATGTTTTCCTATGTTAACAGTCCCTTCGAATTTTTGTAAAAAAAAATATTAAAAATCAAGGAAAAGTTTTTCCGATTTTAATCCCCATATTTAGGTCTTATAGGTATGTATTAGTTATTGTGTACATGCGTTAGATTAAGTTACTTTGCTGTCAAATTGATAAAATTTTAAATTTCAAAACTCGAACTCCTTGGCGTGCGAGTTACTTGTTTTGTGTTTGCGATCAAAAACATAACACAAAAATATACATACTAGATGTATATTTTCGTAATGTGCATTGTACGAAATATTGTTTCATATTATTTATTGTTCCCTTTATATACGCTGTTAAAATAACCATGATTTTTGAAAATAATTAAATATATTCGCTAGATAATTTGGAGATCACTTTTTCCCCGCCAAGGTTGACATATCAAATCTATTCCGCTGTAACATATTAGTATCTTATATCAGATACATTATTTAGACATTTGAAAACAAATTTGACATCAAATTATAATAGAATATTTATCATTTTCATTTTAATCAGAATATTAGTAGGATATTTATTGTGCTAATATCACCCTTTGAAATGAAATGCTTATGTTTACATTCGAAAATGGAAGTTTGTCATTTTTTTTCTGCAGTTTTGAAATTTAAAATAAAATTTTTTTGTCAATTTGACAGCAAAACAATTTAACACATGCCCAAAATAATATCAATACCCCTAATACATATCAATACCTAAATTTGGGGGATTAAAATCGGGAAATAATTTTCCTCGATTTTTAATATTTTTTTACAAAAAATCCAATGGACGATTAACATAGAAAATCTTTTTCATGGCCCCAATGACGGTCAGTGACGTCATCACTTCGCTTGCGTATTTTAATAAGTGTGTATAAACTTTATTATAAATTATACTTTTTAGTATTTAATGTTGAAAAAGCATTTAATGCTTCAGGTATGTTTTTCATTTATTTTTTTTTTTTTATCCAATTTTGTTTACGCATCTGTTTAAACATTAATGCTTAGTATTAAATGAATTCCATCATTAGAAAAATAAATAATTTTGAAACTATAATGATGTCATATTTAACGTGTAAGTTTAACATTTAACAAATCTTTATATGAATTTCAATTTAATTCACGTGCAAATATATTTCTTTTCTTTTCATGTCAAGATAATTTAAAAACAAAATGAACATGTACTAAATGTTTCTTTTATGTTGGCAACGGCTAAATTTTTTAATATTTCATTATTTCCATTTCTATTATGGCTTTTATGGGGATTTTAATCAAAATGCTCAGATTTTAAACTAAAATTTGTTTTATCAAAATTAAATATAGCCTATAACAATCAGGCATACTGTAGCTGTTGATCAGTGAAAGAAGTTTTAAAATCGGTTCAGTAGTTTCAGAGATTACCCTCCACAAACAAACAATTTTTTGCGCTTTATATAATGACTAGCTGACCCGTCCGGCTTCGCACGGATGAACAAATTTTAGTTAAAGATGGATTGATACGTAAAAAATCAAGAAATATACATAGAATAATAATTAGGATTCTTTATTATTATTCTATGGAAATATATCAGTTTATATGTTATAGTCAGGCAATATTATTAACTGGAAAGTCAAAATATAATTTTACAATTATTTTTTTTAATTAGTTGTTAAATGTTGGCAATTTTTACTTAATGCTATTTATTTATTTATTTATTTATTTCATGAAAAGAAACATTTCTTTACTCATGAATAAAAAATATTGAAAAATAAACCTATGACATGAAAATGTTTTTGATAAAATTGACGTCATAATAGCTTTAATTATTATTTATTTTTTCATTTCGCAAATATATTTAATTTTTTCCATAATTGATTATTATTTTAAAATAATATGAAACAATATTCGTACAATATATACTATTACAGAATCTGGTGTAAAACAACCACACGACTTCCATTACCCACTATTACACGTAATATATACCATTTTTTGGAGATATTACTTGCATTTTTTGAGATTTTCGAGTAAGAGAAACTTGATACACGTATAAAGACACATATAACAGAGTTTGCATAGCGAGTTAAAAAATAAGGGGAAAAAATAGATAGTTATTTTTTTAAACACGAATTTCCGAGATCTAAAACTGAACTACCTAATCAGGATGACCGTTAATATTCCTGTAATAAGCACGTAATACTTGAGAAAGGTTATCTAAATTGGATTAAAGAAAAAATTTTCAAGAATACGTTAGAGCCGTTTTTGAGGTACCAACTTTTACCAAAACTTAACATACTCAATTATTGACCTAAAAACAATAATTACATACAAAAGGATATTTAATAGGAAGTTAACATGGCGAGTTTGAAAAAAATCCGTACAGGCGTTTTTAAAGGAACGCACTTGCGAAGTCTGAAATTGAGTTGTTTATAGAGGACGCCTATCAATTTTCCTGAACTAAGCAACTTTTCAATCGAAAGGGCATCTAATATATTATTTATATAGCAACTTTGAAGAAAATCATTAGAGGTGTTTTTGAATATGGGCTTAGGGTCCCATTTCTGGTTTTCGATGACCCAATTCCGGTTTTTCAATTTTCACGAAAATTTGGAAAATTTATCTGTACACCAGACCTGAATCACTTGTGAAGTTTAGTAGTTCTATTTTTATTAGTTTTGGAGATATGACAGCCAGAAGATTACACACACACGTGCACATATACACACACACTGACCAATTGCCAAAACCTATACAATACTTCCACTACCTACGGTAGTAGGGTAATTGAAGTAAACACATACATCTCGTATTTACTACGATAATATACAGATTTTCGTATTACGTTTTCGATCGCCAAATACAAAAATCGCCAATGACGATAGTTTTCAAATCTATGCTTTGTTTTCAATTAAAATATTGAAAATTTTAATTAAAAATTTATTTTACCAAAATTTATTATAGCTTCTAGCACTTAGAGAGAGACAATGTAACTTTTGATTATTGAAAGGAAAAAAAAAAAAAAAGCAATCGGCTTTTTAGTTCTAGCGATCTTTCTCTACATATGCATATAAACCTTTCTTTTTTTTATATTAGTATAGCTATAGAGCATAGGTTTATTAAATAGGTTTCCATTCAACGTAATGTAACTCAAATAATTAAATGCTATTTATATTTCAGTAATGGCTGTATGCGCTATGTATATTGAGCTACTTGCCATAACTGTTAGTTGCTAAAAATAGTCGCCAAATAAATTTAAACATCTCAATACGCAAGCGAAGTATGATATCACTGACTGCCCGTGGATGCAAGAAAAAGATTTTCCATGTTAATCGCTCATTGGATTTTTTTTTTTTTTTTTATTAAAATTCTAGAAGAATTATTTCCCGATTTTAATCCTCATATTTGGGTATAGATATGTATTAGTTATTGTATGCATGTGTTAGATTGAGTTATTTTGCTGTCAAATTGACAAAATTTTAATTTTAAATTTCAAAACTGTCACCCTTGGCGTTTTTTGTATTTGGCGATCAAAAACGTAATACGAAAATATACATGCCAGATGTATATTTTCGTAATATGTATTGTACGAAATATTATTTCATGTTATTCGTTACACTCTTAATGTATGTTTTTAAAATAACCATGATTTTTGAAAGGAATTAAATTATATTCGCCAGATAATTTGGCATTATTTTTTTTTTCTGCCAAGGATGACGGATATCAAATCTATTCCGCTGCAACATATTAGTATATTATATCAGATACATTATTTAGACATTTGAAAACAAATTTGACTTCAAATTATGATAGAATATTTATCCTTTCCCTTTTAAATGAAATGTTTATGTTTTCAATCGAATATGGAAATTTGCCATTTTTTTTTCTAGAGTTTTGAAATTTAAAATTCCAATTTTATCAATTTTACAACAAAAACAATTTAATCTAACGGATGAACATGATAACTAATACATATCTATATCTAAATATGGGGATTAAAATGGGGAAATAATTTTCCTCGATCTTTATTATTTTTTTACAAAAAATCCAGTTCACTTTTCATGTTATTGTTCGCGTGAAAATATATTTTATTATATGTCTAAAAATAAATTAATTCGTAAATCCTTTTGGCAGCAATTATAAATTAAAATAAATAATATCAACGAGATATATAAATTAGAGTGCTGATTCAATGGATGAAGGATTAACTTTCCGTGGTTCAAGATGAATCACGTGATATGCTCGAATAGGTTGCTGTGTTTGGCCCTTTATCGCTATTTTGGCATTTAAAATATCAGTTCGACAAATTATCATTATTATTAGGTAACATGACAGTCCTATAACCGAAATAAATAGTTTTTAAAATAATTTTACACATATTTCACATTTTAATAAATAATAAAATACCTTTTTTTCATCGTTTTCCAACAAAGTTTAAAAGTGTTTATAAAAGAAAATTTAAATTTTTGGAGAGCTAAATTTAACAACAAATAATAATTTTTCAACTAATTTTAAGCATTTTGTCGGTTGAAGTTCAACTACACGAAATAAAAATGAAGTAAAATCAAAATCAAAATGGTTTAGAACAAAAGAATATTAAACTACGTAAAGTAAACAAAAACATTGAAACCGTTGCCATAGAAATGTACTGAAAATGAGCTGTTACCAAGGAAACCACCGAATACGCATGTGCAAGGAAAGCATGTCACATGACTCATCTTGGACCTTCTCAAGGGTTACCATTTATCACTCTACTTTATATATCTCGTTGAATAATATTATAAAATAGAATTTCTTATTTTATTTTATTTTTTTTTTTTTTTATTTTTTTTTAAATTCCAATTTCGTTTACACACATCAGTTTAAACCACGGAGTAATAAAGACTCCGTGGTTTAATCATTGATGCTTAGATATTATATCATATCATATCAAATTAAATTATTAGAAAAATAAACACTTTTAATTCTATAATGACGTCAGATTTAACGTGTAAGTTTAACAATTAAAAAAGCTTTATATGAAATTCAATTTAATGCACGTGCAAATATATTTCTTTTCTTTTCACGTCAAGATATTTTAAAAACGAAATGAATATGTAAATGTTTCTTTTATGTTGGCAGCAGCTAATTTTTTTAATATTTCATTATTTCCATTTCTATTACGGCTTCTATGGGGATTTTAATTAAAATGCTCAGATTTTAAACTAAAATTTATTTTATCAAAATTAAATATAGCCGGTTCAGTAGTTTCAGAGATTACCCTCCACAAACAAACAATTTTTTGCGCTTTATATAATGATATAGATATAGATATAGATAGCGTCTCATATAAATGAACCATTATAAACATGGCAGAATTAGAAATATAAATAAATTTTATATTATTTAATTTCAAGGTAAGTTTTATATTATTTAATTACCAGAGAGATAAATTTTCTAATGAGTTTTTATGCTTCCCATTTTTTTAAATGAGCAACATTTAGTTCGTATCCAAGAACACGTAACAGCATTGTCAAATTAGCATGATCAACGGAATAAAATTAACATGGCGATATTGGGATAGATAAATGAATGGTTGGGTTTCACGTCGCACTATTGCAGAACAGATGGGCAATCGGCGACAGTCTGGGACACACCATCACAATTTTGATCCTCCAAGCAAGGGATGGCTCTCCCGTTTCGGTGACCCCCAGAGGTATAATTTTGATGGGAACATGGAGGATATTGCGGCCACGACAGATTTTACGTGCACCAGCCACCATTAGTGTACACGACGGTCTTTGGCCGACTCGAGTACCGAACCCGCCATCTTCCAATTACGAGGCCAGCGCTCTACCGACTGGGCTACCGCGGCCCTGGCGATACTGGGAAAATATTTATATAGAATACACAAAATGCAGCTAAAGAAACATAGATGTTACAAACATAAAAGCAAATTACGCACTCATTATACAATTTATCTGTAAAAATTTAATTTTTAATTTTTTTTAGAAAAAGTAGACAATCATTTACAGATGTGATTATTGATTTCTTTTCTAACTTGAAATGGCAGCATTTTTTTATAATTTTAAAATGCGCTATCTATCAATAAGTATTTGGACACTTTCGAATTTAGATGTTTTGTCAAATGTCTAGAAAAATTCTGTAGGAATTATCTTGAAACTTTAAGAGTATAAAGAACAGGCTATACCTCATATATTTCAGCAAATGTCCTAAAGAGGAAAAGAGAACTTGTAAAAAATTTTTAAAAGTCAAAATTTTTCTGATGACCCAGTAAAATGTATTACTTGAAATGCGATTTGGCTGTAACATGTGATTATGGGGATCGTTCTATGTATCAGTATAAAGTTTTATGAGGCTACCACACATAATCATGGAAATATGATGGCCTCTTCAAAAAATTGAAAAAAAGGCCATTTGTTTAATATAACATGCAGGATGTTAGACTCAGAACAAAGTTATTTTTAAGAAATTCGGCATACTACATTAGGTACAGTACACAGCAATCGTAATGAAAAATATTAAATATTTTATGAAATATGAGTACTTATATTAAATAATTTTTAACTACGCACGCGCAAGTTTAAAAAAAAATTACTTTAAGTAAATTTAACAGCCTAAGGTAGTGAGTTAATTAAACATGCCCCAAACAAATATCGTGTACATTCAAAAGGTTATGAGAGATAGAATAAACATAATTTTAATTCCTGGGAAAAAAAAAAAAAAAAAAAAAAAAAAAAATACTAAACTTAAGGAGTTTTACTCACATTTTTATTTTGATTCATTCAATGCCCTCTGGTAATACAGTGTTCACTGATTGTAAATAATTATTAATAAAACCCCTATCATCTTCCTCTTTATTCTATTTCATTATTATTATTATTTTCTTTTTTTTTTTTTTACTGAGGAACTGAAATTCTGTTCATTCTATCTTCCGTAACATTTGAATTTACATGATATTTGTTTCGGGTTTTAATATAAGTAGTTGAATACTTTTGACTATAAAATTATGCAAATTCAATTTTTTAAAAGCTAAAAAATTTTTTAGTTGAAATGCGCATTTCCCGTAACATATTTAATTATTTTTACTTTCCGAACACTATAGTGAGGAAAGTATTGTAATCATGTCAAAAATCCGAATTCGAGATTTTGATGTTTCTATACGTTTTGAGGTCCCCTGAGTCCGTTTTCACTATTTTTACGATGATGTATGTATGTGTGTGTGTATGTGTGTATGTGTGTATGTGTGTATGTCTGTGAGTGAACACGTTAGCGTCTAAACGCTTTGTTCGATTAACCTGAAAGTTGGTACGCATATTGTAAGTCACCATAGTACGAACCCTATAGATTTTGGTGAATCTAGCACTTATAGTTTTTTTACAGGGACACAAAGAAAAATTCTTTATCATTATGGCCTATGGGAGCAAAATCTTAAAAGTGCGATAGCATCTAAACGCCTTATTCAATTGAGCAAAAAATTTATACACATATTATAGGTCACAAATACTCAATCTGTATAGATTTTGGAGAATCTAGCACTTATAGTTTTTTTACAGGGACACAAAGAAAAATTCTTTATCATTATGCCTCTGGGGCCAAATTTTTAAAAGTGTGATAGCGTCTAAACGCCTAATTAATCTGAGCAAAAAATTTGTACACATGTTATAGATCACAGTTGAACTGAATGTATAGATTTTGGTGAATCTAGCACTTACAGTTTTTTACAGGGACACAAAGAAAAATCCTTTATCATTATGGCCTATGGGACTAAATTTTTAAAAGTACGATAGCATCTAAACGCCTTATTGAATTGAGCTGAAAATTTATATAAGTATTATAAATCACTGTTGCACTAACTATAAGCATTTTGGTGAATCTAGCATTTATAGGTTTTTACAGGGACACAACGAAAAATTCTTTATCATTATGATCTATGGGCTCAAAGTTCAGTAGCGTTAAATAAAACATCGTGTAATAGATGGAGAAAAATACTCAAACACTCTATTATGGTTTTCTCTCTTTTGTTTGTTTAACAACTCCTCTTTCTTTACTTTATCTACAAAACTGTTAATTACTCAATGTTCGGAAAGTCGAGTGGAGTCACTCCAGATTTTTTTTTCTTCATTCTGACTGCAGTATACTGCGTCTAATGCAGTTCGCCATGTTTCCTAAAAATAGCTTTGTACTGAGTTTTTTTCCTATGTATTATAAATTAAAAAGTGGCAATTTTTTTCAGTTCTTTAAGGAAAACGTTATAACCCCATAAATATATATAGTAATCTCATAAAAACATATACAGGTAATTACAATAAACCTTATAATCACATTTTACAGCTTAATCGCTTATCATGCATTATTTTTTACAGGGTGATTCTATTTTTATTTCATTTATTTTAATTTTTTACTGGTCCTCTTATTCTCTTCAGGACAAAAATTTTTCTGAAATATATGAAGTATAACATGTTACTTATAATTCCAAAGTTTCAAGAAAATTCATATTTTCTAGATACTTGACAAAACGTCTCAATTCGAAAATGTCCAAATACTGATTACCAGATAGTATTATTTTACAATAGGTATATTTTAATACTTTAAACCAGTATATGTTGAAATTGAATATATTTTTATAAATAAGTTATTTTTAGCTTTCTTAATGTAAAATGTGTCTCAGTAAAGCTTTTTACATATGTATGAATGACATCTTCTGAAATTTTTTTAAATTATCCCATTTTCTAGAATGTACTTCTATAAATAAATTTACCATTTTAACACTTTCCAACAAAGTGTAAAAGTGCTTATGGCTTCTGTTTGACTGCCTTTCCGTACACATGTCCGTACTCTAATTCCCGTAAAATATTCATGGAATTTCTTTAAAATGATATATTATTCAAGTTCACTATGGAATATCCGCTATTGAATATGGCGTAAATACCACCAGTGGTTTGTCTACAAAAACGCTCAGAAGAAGTCTAAAGCACAGTTTTTTACAAGAGGTATTTTTATAAATCAAAATTTATTACTTTTATTTTTCACAAATTAAAATGATTTTGATAATTATAACACATATACACAGGAAATTGCTTCCTATAGAATATCATATTATTAGCATTAGGAACTATAGAGCCACACAAAAATATTCAGTTACATTAATGGTGAAAATCGCAATACTCTGGAATTGCACGTTATTGTATTTTCGTTTGCATTAACCGTTTAAAAAACTATCTAACTATGTTTAATGGTCATTATCGTATGAGTTCGGCTATCTTACTGTGCGTTTGTCTCTACTCGTTGTAACTCACGTAAATATTCAGAAAATTTCTTGAAACTGATATATGTTATTCAAGTTCACTATAGAATGCTCCCCAAAATTTCCAAAGCATTGCGTTCTATGAGTCATATTTTTATAAATCACTTTTATAATACACTTTTATTTTGTACAAATCATAAATATTATCACATTTACAATTTACATTCATAAAAAGTACCTTCTATAGAATATAGTAATATTTTGCTTTAAGATTTACAGGATCACACAAAGATATTCAGTTACATTAAGGACTGTAATTAGAAATCGTTGAAATTGTAGCTTATCGTTTTGCATTAATCGTTGCATTACTTTGCATTAATTTGCATTAATAGTTTTTAACACTTTCTTTTAAAGATATTTAAGAGTGGTTATGATACGAATTCGTCTATCTCTCTCTGGATGTTCGTCTCTGTATGTCTGTCTTCCTCAGTGTTCGTACATATTACCAGAATGTATTATTAATGATATATGTTATTAAAATTCATTATGACATGTTCCCTATTCAAAATAACAAAAGTAGCACCTCTGGTTTGTATACAGGGATATCCAAAATTATGCTAAAAAAACATTTTGTTTTATGAGAAACACTTTAAAAATTATTTTTAAGTATATTCACACTGTACAAATCTTAATGAAATTGACATTCATTATTTATATGTTTGCGTTAGAATATAAATATTTAGTTTTAACAGGGTTGGCCTTTTTTTTTTATTCAATAGTCACAAATATTTTTAATTTGTAACGTTTGACTAATAACTTCGAAGATTGATAGTGTATTATGTATATCAAATGTCACTTCTCAAAATTATTGGTGACTATTGAATAAAAAAAAGGCCAAATTTGGCAACCCTGAGTTTTAAGATCTACAGGGATACATAAAAATATTTATATACATTAAAGGCTACAATTCGAAATAACTGGAATATTTTTTTCCGTTTGCGTTAAGCGTTTTTACATATTCCAACAATGTTAAAGTGATTGTGGTTTCAGTTAGTATCTGTATTCAATAAACTATGTGTAGTTTAGTTCTTCTGCTTGTTCACTGTAAGATCATGTAGGCAAAATACCTTTAAAGTTAAACGATCTAACAAATGCGTACAGTGGAAAACTGTTCAGGGGACCGGGACACCAAATTTGTATTTTTATTATTTATTGATGAATTGCTATAATTAATTTTTCTGGAATTGAAGCTTTTTTGACGATGAAGTTGAGCAAGAAAGAATCTTAAAAAAAAATAAAGTAAAATTTAACAAATTAAAATAAAATTTTGAAAATTAAAAATTAAAAATTTTTGATAAATTAAATTTTGTTATATCTCACGAACTAATGGTTCAATTTACAAACTTTTTTCACCTTTATATACAGAAATGATTTATCTTCAGGATTTCTGATTATAATAATAATTTTTTTAAATAATTATTTTAATTTCAAAAAAGTACTTATTCCATGCATAACTTTTGGGTTACCAAAAATGTTTTGCTCCTAATTGAAAATCCCAAAGACAAATTGAAGATAAATATTTTCTGTATATAAGAGTGAAAACAGTTTGTAAATCTAACCATTAGTTCATGAGATTATAACAAATTTTAAATTTATCAAAAATTTTAAATTTTTTAAATTTTATTTAAATTTCGAAAATTTTACTTAACATTTTTTTAAGACACTTTCTTGCTCAACTTCATCATCAAAATGCTCCAATTCCAGAAAAAATAATTACAGCAATTCATCAATAAATAATAAAAACAAAAATATGGTGTCCCGGACACCCTTGATCAACTATGTGAACCACATCATTTTTCGTTCTTTTATTTATTCCAATGTTATGGATTTACCTTATACAATTATGACGAAAAATGATTTTAAATGATTCTTTAGTTTTTAATATTTATCAATGTATTAAAAATGTCGAAACTTTTTGTGTAATTTTGTAATAGTGCGAACCGCAAAAGATTAATATTATATACATTTTGTAATTTTTACTATATAGTTTACTATTATTTTACTATTATTTTTACATTTTGTAATATATATATATATATATATATATATTATATATACAGTGGTCAAAAAAATTTAAGGATCAGCCCGTTTTCTCTTTCTCTTCTTTTGCACATAATTTTTAAACAAATAAACATATGAGCGTAAAATTTGGATGGCCTGTTCATTATCATATTATTAACCGAATCTTATGTAATTTTAGCATAAGAATAATTTTTTAGCTAATAAATATTCATTTCTTTCGCAAAAGTAAGCTTTGGAAAAAATGAAAAATTTCAACAAATTTAGGAAAGAACACATAATGAAAAGTGGTGTTAAGGATGCATTAGAGATAGGTAAAGACGCTCGTACCTTGAAATGTTAAACTAAATCTCGATTTTTCTTTTTGTATTAACTTTTTTTTAACTTTTATAATGAACTTTTTAAAAATATATAATTACTAATTTGTAAACTATACTCAGCACTAGAATAATAATGATCTCGAAAAATAATTGTATAAGGAACATCTTATCCAATTTTCATGTTTGTATGCATATTTTTTAAAAAGTTATTCACATGCGAAAAGAAGAAGAAAAAAGAAGAAACAGAAAATGAATGCAGGTTGAAAGATTTGGTTGTAATCTAACATAGGAACGCGTGTGCGTCTTTACCTATCTGTAAGGCATCCTTATGACCATTTTTCATTAAGTGTTCTTTCCTAAAATTATTGAAATTTTTCATTTTTTTTTGAAAGCTTACTTTTGAGAGAAAACTGAATATTTATTAGCTTAAAAATTATTCTTATGCTAAAATTACATAAGATTCGGTTAATAATATGATAATGAACAGGCCATCCAAATTTTATGTTCATATGTTTATTTGTTTAAAAATTATGTGCAAAAGAAGAGAAAGAGAAAACGGGCTGATCCTTAAATTTTTTTGACCAGTGTATTTAAATATGCAGTTGTTGATGCATTCTGATTTAACAAGGAATGTATTTAACATATGCTTAATTGTATAGCCGATGCAAGTTAGTTGTTGAATCACACTTCAAATAATTAGTTAATTGATTTTATAATTGGAAGATAAATGATTGGGAAAGTTAATGTAATCTCAGGTTCTGCAGCAATTTATGTTTAATTATACGTATATTGCAAACTGTACTTAAATGGCATTAAATAAATTAAATAATTTTTTTAATAATAACATTTAAAATTTAATGAAAAGTCTGTATCAATGGTTAAAACAATGGCTATTAAAATGATTATCAATGGCGATTATCAAAATTATTAATGGTTATTAAAATGAAAATATTTTGTACATAATTAATAAAATTTTATGATGTTATGTCACAACATTAAATATAAACAATTTAAGTGATTACATGGATTTAAAAAGGTTTTTTTTTTTTTTTTTTTTTTTTTAATAAATAAAATTTTTACTTAAATTCTGAGTTTGTGAAAGGAAAAAGTTAAACAATATTTTATAGAATGTTTGTTAAAAAATTTGGAAAATTCAGCATGATGATTCCTGGTTTCCAGATACCCTTCAGAAAAGCGATGCACTGTGAAAAATAGGTTCTTATAAATAAGTATATATTATCTATATTGTCTCAAAATTGCCCCGAAACAATATATACTTAAATTTGAAAAGCCATGTACTCATTTTTCAGCACAGTGACATGCTCAAAAATGATGTTGAACAATAAGTATCACAAAATCCCCATGTTTGACATGTCAGTGCACTCAAAAATGAGTACATGGGTTTTCAAATTTAAGTATATATTGTCTGGGGGCTATTTTAAGACAATATATATACTTCTTTTTAAGAACCTATTTTTTGCAGTGTGGATATGGATTGGATTGGATTTGGGAGTAAGGAAGATTGACTGCTCTAGGGTCCTAGACATGAGGAAAAGGCCCTCCGTGGGGGTCTTTCTAAGGGGTCCTAGCCCATATTTAAGCAAGTTACGGAGGAAACCACCGAAAACTCTAAACGGCTAGGCCGACGAGGGCATCCTGGGATCGAACCCGGCACCTCACATCTATCTGATTTGAGCGTAGGCGATAAATATGACTTAACAAAAACTAATGCACCAATCTTTATAAAATTTTGCACATTTTTCGAAAATAGAAGAGCATGTTATTGTCTATATTTTAGCACCAGTTACATCTTTATGTGTGTAAGGTAAGTAAACCATGAAATGCTTATCGGAAGTGAGATTGCTTCTCTTAAACTTGACGGCTTTGGTCAGGCAACCCTATCAGATATTCATTGTAACAATTAATTCTATTTAATATATATATATATATATATATATATATATATATATATATATATATATATATATACATATATATATATATATATATATATATCAACTTTATATTTATAAGTCGATTTTTTGCAGCTGCCGCTTGGACTGTTTGTTCAATTAATGAAAAATAGAGCTTATCATTCTGCGATCAAAATAACACTAAACAAAGCTCTTTTTGTCTGCAAACCTAACGTAGGGCTTACATAGTCTTTTCTACTCCAAGATGTTTTAAAAAACATACATACAGAAAAGCAGCTATAAAAAGTAATAGAAAGATTCCAAACAATGGAAAAGGGGAAACTAATCAGATTATGCAAGAAAAAGATCCTGTTTCATAAAACGTGGTGGCGATCATTGTCCATAGTGATAAAACCAACATCATGAAGACATGCTTACTGAAGAGATTTCCGTTTCTGATAGCTGTTGTGTATGTTTAAAGGAAACGAGTGAATGCACTCGCATGCAAAAAGTGCCGTCAAAAAAATTATACATTCTGTGGCCATGCTAGTGAAGAAGATGAAAGTGATATTTTGTGCACCCGTCGTTTTAAAACTGAAATTGGTACTGAATGTAAACTAAATTCTAAAATCAACCTGGAAATATATGCAAAAAGAAAAGGAATTCGGAAAAAAATTATTCCCACTACCTCTTTGGGATCAACTGTGTGAGTTCCTATTCCTGACGTCGATAAGAGGTGAGGTGATTCGCACAGTATATTGGCAGTTGACATAAGTGTGACAGAGGATGGTTTCTACCGACTTGGAACTTCTTAAGGAATTGTAAAACAAGCATATGCGAGATCACAATTCCCTTTATACCCAAAGAACATGCTTAGAACTGAAGATTTTCTCGACCCCGAAATTCCTCTCCGGTCAGTTGCAATTGCTGAGTTCAGTAGAACCATCCAAGGATTCATAAAAAGTATGTGTAAAACAAAGTGCCAAAATATGAAATATCTTAGCGTCAAAAATGTAACGAAATGTAATTCAAAATGTCATTATATTCTACCATGTAGTAACAAGTAGGTTAATTTTAATTTCTTATTTTTTTATATGAAAATGTTGTATACATTAATAAGAAAGGCATAAATCTTGTTTTGTACAACTTTCTATTTTCTTTAAGTATTTTGAATATAATTTTTAATGGCACTCTCATTATTTTTTCAGAATAACATATGTGTTTTTGAGGAATGCACGTCATTTTTATAATAACCTTAGCAGGACCTTTTTACAAATTTTTGCCTACTATAGAACACATTATAATACACATGTATAGATACATTTCCCTTTCTATAGAACGCCTACGTATTATAATACTAATAACCGACAAACTGTTTGCTAAAAACCTATTTTTACTTTATATTAAATATGATAAAGCTTTGATAAAAATTTTTGACTTCCATTTTGCGATGGTTATATATGTTTGGAGAAGTCCAGTATAAGATTTAAATATCTTTAGTAAATGCCTGTTGATCCCTGTAGGTTTGTATGTCTGCATGTAAATGATAAAAATTTTATGGTAGCTCTAGCTGAACAGCCAATGCAGAGAATTTATATGTAGTTGCATCTTGATATAAATTAGTAACCATCAATGTTTAGTGGAATTCGATAAAGGGATGGCGCTCCTACGCTGCTATTTTTTTCTACTAGGGGAAGTCTATATTTCAGATTTTATGTATGCATAAAAAAAGCATGATGTGTGAGAGAAATAACATGAATGAGCACTTTCATTTAATTTGAGTGTATAAAGCCCATTGAGTTACGCTGCTATGCAGCAATTTTTATATTCATTAAGAAGGACATATTTGAGCTTTTAAGGCTTACGAATCCCTTAAAATGAATATATGTGACGGCCATTATGAAAATGAATGTTGACTTAATTTGAGTGCATATTGGCCAAAAATTAGTGTCGCTATTATTTTAATTATATGATTCTTCATATGTCAAAATTACACATTCTTTAAAATTGCACCAAATTGCACATGTAACATCTTTTTTTTCTGAGAAGCTAAGATTAAATTTTTGTGCATGTAAACCATTAAGTATCGCTGTTATAAAGACTTACATTGAAGAATGTTTGTGATTGCCACAGCATAACAGGTATTATAACTATTATTATTATTATTATTATTATTATTATTTATAACGGTCCCATCTTCGTGAGAGGATTCTTTTTTTAAAAACTGCATTATAATACTTTTTTTTTATTAAAAAACAACAACAAAAAAAAAAAAAAAAAAAAAAAAAAAAAAAAAACTATTTACATACTTTTCGATCAACCTTTATGTACGTAAACATGTACTTAAGTATTAATGTGTTTTGTTAAGATGTAATCTGAAAAAATAATATTTAATTCTCCTTAAATTAATTTCATATAATATTTATATAAAATAAAATATAATAAATAATTGTATATATGTATATATATGTATATATATTATTTATATATGTATATATATATATATATATTATTTATATATATATATATATAAACAAATTTTTTTACGATTTTTTTTTATGATTTTCATCGATTATGATTTCTACACTACAAGAAAAAGAAGAAATCTTCACATCATAAATCTTGAAACAAAATTTCTCCAGTTTCGCCAATTTACGACATTTTCTGAAAGTTTAGATTAATGGAACAACCAATGCGACAATATTCTTGATACCCGACTGTCTCATGTGATTGATCAAGTTTCTTTACAAACATTCAGATTTAGATACAGAATGATATAATAAATCGCGAGAGCTTTCTAATACCTTATTTCTATTCTTTAAAAAGGAGAAACACGTTGTAATAAATGGAAATAATAGAGTACGAGAAGCACCATTTATTATTACTCTACTCTTCACCCCAGAAGTAAATTATATTATTTCCTCTTGCCTGTTTGAAAATAAAATTTTAAATTATGTTATCATAAAACTTTGTTGTAAAAATTGTTTTCACTATAAAATATTTTGTATTTACTTATTTATTTATTTATCATTGTAATTTAATTCAGATGCTTTTTGTAGGTTATAATAAAGTATTATAGAAAATTATAATTGATTTTTAATATTTAATCAATGTAGATTCACTGAGAGTTTTTGTCTCCCTTTCTTTGACTGTATAAAGGCTGCGTTTAATTATTTTTAATTTAAATTATTGTTGTTTTAATTTTAATTTCTTTTAATTTATAGTTGTTATGTACAGCATTGTTAAGTTTCATACATTTTACTGATTGCACATACTGAGTAGGATTTTAACATTCTATTGTACAAAAGAAGTTTATTATGCACATTTAAATATTTGCATTAAAGTTTTAGGTAAATTTTAAAAACTCCTAATTCATATTTTCTTTAATCCCTGTTTTTATATTTCCACGCTACTAAAGCGGCAATTTCAACCGTGTGATTCATAAAGTTGGTAATATTAGTCTTTCAAATTTCGTAATATTTTTTAACGTAATTAGGTTTATCATGCTTTGTAACGAACTTAATTAAAGAAAAAAAAAGTGTGACTTTTTTTTTTAAGTAAAAAAAAAGAATAAATAAATTTATCTATTTATAAAATGTGTAATTTATGAATAAATTATGTAAATAAAAAGTCCGAAAGAACAATCATACGGAGAACTCTAGTTTATCTGGCTTTATTCGATTACTGAAATGCTGCAGTCGTTACAAAACTTTCTGCTATAGTACATAGAATCTTGAAATAATAATTTCGTATTCTTCTAATTATTAGGGGGACCGGAAAATAATGTCGTTTTGAATTAATAAAATGAAACCGGAAATTTTTGTTTCACAGTGTTTACATGGTACTTTACAAATAACCATGTTATAAATTACCTAAGAATATCTTAAATTTTATCCAGGATAAATTTCCGATGTCAGTATTTTAATTCAAAACGACATTATTTTCCGGTCCCCCTAATACAATATTGTAGATATCAAATTAAAATTTATGCCGAACATTAAATATCAAAATTTTTATAATATCGAATGAAACTGTATCTTACAAGGAGAGATCACAACATGGAAAATTCAGATCGGGACGAAATTGAGCAGGATTGTAGTATACTATGAGGGTAACAGCATATTAAAGCAGTAGGACCCACTATCCAGAAAATTTCGAGAAAAAAGCATTTAAAGTTTCAGTAATCTTTAAATACAAGTTATTTCGCAAGCGAGTAAGAGCCTCAGTGGTGTGATCCTAAAGCGGGAGTCCCCCACCCAGATGACTTGGGTTCGAGGCTACCTACGGGACTATATATATATATATATTTTTTTTTTCCTTTAACTTTTCATGCAATCTTAACTTTTATTTATTTTACAATTCAATTCAAAATTTGAAAATCTTAATAATTTTTTTTTTTTTTTTTTTTTAATTTTCTTGAGTAAAAAATAACTTTTTGCATTTTTAATATTTATAACTTAAAAATACAATAAATTTATATAACTTAAAAAATAGATTTTAGTTTTATTTTAACTGTAAAATAAGGTAAAACTAAAGAAACTGTTTTTAATTATTTATCTAAATATTTTATTTTATTTTAGGTATATTTAATTTTATTTTAAAAAAAAAAAAAAAACAAACAAAAAAAAAAAAACAGAGAAATGGTGAGTTTAATTGCATATATAATTACTATCCAAATTAAATAATTACTTCTCCAATCAATACAGTTTCTTGAAAAATTATAGTATAGGATTACGATGCTATTAAAATATTACAGGTAAAGAAATGTTATCTTTAAATGTAGATTTTAAATATTAATGAACATCGTTTCTTTTTCGATAACGACTTCTTTTTTTTTTTTTTAATCCTTCTTTATTATTAACAAGCTAGAAGTGTTTACGTAATTTATACACATTCAAACCAAATCAGGAAGCTCAAACCAAGATTTAAGTACACCTGCTAACTATTTTACACTTTGTTTACAGCTTGCTTATTTTTTAATTATTTAAATATTTGTCTGTTTTTTTTTATGTTTCTTATTTAGGGTTTTGTAAAACTAAACTTTATTTTTTAAGTTATAGAAATTTATTGTATTTTTAAGTTATAAATATTAAAAATAGAAAAAGTTATTTTATATTCAAGAAAATTAAATAATTTTTTATTAAAATTTTCAAATTTTGAATTGAATTGTAAAATAAAGTAAAATAAATAAAAAGTTAAGATTGCATAAAAAGTTAAAGGAAAAAAAAGTAGTCCCGTAGGTAGCCTCGAACCCAAGTCATCTGAGTGGGAGATACGCGCTTTACGATCACACCACTGAGGCGCTTACTCGCTTGCGAAATAACTTGTATTTAAAGATTACTCAAACTTTAAATGCTTTTTTCTCTAAATTTTGTGGATAGTGGGTCCTACTGCTTTAATATGTTGTTACCCTCATAGTATACTACAATCCTGCGCAATTTCGTCCCGATCTGAATTTTCCATGTCGTGACCTCTCCTTGTTAGAGCAACTATCGGTTCCTTTATCGAAACCGAAATTCTGTCAACAAATTTCACAAGATGATACTGCATATTACGTTTGTCGCAGCTTATATTTATAATATTATATAAATTTTGGGGGAAAAAAGAGTCCTTGAAAATCTAAATCTTTTGTCATAATGGAACTTATCATAAATGGCATTTTATTTGTTAAAACTATGTAAAGTTATGTCTAACAGACACGTGAAAGGTAGAAAAGCCCATCATAAAAAAGACAATAATATAAAGGATAGTCAAACAATTTATACTTACCGCCCACATTTGTATATGCGTCAGTAATAAATTTTCTAACCGCCCATCGGTTCCACAAAAACAGTAATTTGCACAATAGGGTAGTAACATTACTTAATAAAAGTTATTCAACTAAGTTATAGAAAGTTAAAGCATTGATTTAATATGATTTATATTAAAGCCATTGTAAATATATGCCATTTCAATATTCAAAATAAAAGTTAATTAAATTTAAAAAAAGATTACCCTAAAACAATACTTTCTCGAATCTATGGGTAACAGAAAGTAAAAAGAAAAGTGGTTCTGCATTGTAATAAAACACTCAGGCATACTATAATAGATGCAGTGTCCACTAGTGTATGATAATGACCAGTTGACTAACACTGATCTAGATGATATGCGCTAAAATGTAATGAGTATTTATTCAAATAAAATTTCACGAAATATTAAGCGTAAAGAAAACCTATTTCTACTCCTTAGGTTATAGCTCTCACAATATTTTTGAAGTATAGAGTCATGTTTTCTTAAAGTGTAGTTTGTTCAAATTTAAATCTTCTGAAAAACATACTATTTAATCACAAACAACACTAAATAAATTTCACAAACAGAAAATATTTTATTATTATTATTATTATTATTATATCAGAATAAGAAATACTTTTGAAAAAAAGAAACTTAGAAAACAAAGCATTATTTTATACACATAAATAAATAAATAAATCTTGAACTTTTAATACACACGAATATTTATACAAAAATTATTGAGAATAATTTACTCTTTAACTACCACGTAAAAAGAATTAGACGGCTTAAAATTTTTAATAAATTCGATATTTTTTAATAGAAAGTCATAGAAGAGCTCTAAACTATTTAATATATATGGTTTTTATTCACTTTATGATATTTTTCTCTATACAGGATTTTTTTTCTTAATTCATTTTATCTAATACTATCTTATATATGTACATACTTCACTATATATTATTAATAGGACAAACATAAAACATTTTAAATTTTAACACATCTTACATATTTAAATGTTACCAACATATTTTCGAAACATTATAGTGAAAAATATATTTTACTATTTGTAATATAGTGTTAGTTAAAATACCATTGTTTTATAAATCTAACCACTACATCTTTCGAAAAAGATAAACGTAAATTCTGAATGCATTAAAGTAAATCATTTCATGTAGCTAGATTAAATATCTTAAGATTATAAAATTAAACTAAAATATCCAAACAATGAAGATTAAATTGTATAATATCAACGAATAAATGTTCGTTGATATTATAATAAATGTTATTAGAATAAATGTTCGAATAAAAATTCGTTGAGAAGTTTTTATTTCCATTGGAAATTTCTTATATAATTTTAGATTAACAAAACCTTACTGTATAAGTAAATAATATATATATATATATATGATTTAGATATCTATAAATTTAAAAAAATTGTAACATTCAGTTCCTTTTCTTTCTATTTACTTTATCTGTTTACTTTTTAGTTATACTCAATAAACATTTATTTTTAATTAATAAAAAAAAAGTAGATTTTTTTAAAAGAAGAAGAAAATAATAAAGTAAAACAAAATATAATAATAATAATAAACATCGAGCTTATACAAAAGTTAATCAAAATGATGTGATATTATTTTTTTATTTACTTATTACTTTTGCATATTTTTCTCTATTTAGTTTACACAAATATATATTGCGTTCATTAATTTCGATAATGTTTTGAATAATATAATATACATTACTTTATGATAAAAAAAATGCTTAAAATTCTAATAATAATAATAAAAATATTCTGAAATAAAAAAATATATTAAAAATTACGACTTTTCAGTAATATTAATAGTGGTCATACTTCAGAAAAAAAAACCTGAGTTCTCCAGGAAATGTTTTCTAGCTTCATGGTTAAAGACAAATAAATAAATAAATAAAATATTACCTGTATCTGCTTAATCATGTAAAATTCGTTTGCAGAAAATCTAATAAAAGAGTTTTTATTAAAATGAATCCATTTATTTATAATCAATAGTTTATATGTCTTTTAGAAAATAAAATACAAAACATGAAATTTTATGATGTTGTACATTTTAATATCTTTACATTCTTTAAGTATTAAAGAAAGTATTAAAACTATTACAATAAAAAAAATACATAATATTAAATTAATTTACATTAATACTATATATAATACAACGAATAATCAATAATAATTATGATATATTTATTTATTACTTATTACTTCATTATATCATAACGATAGCTAGAAAAAGCTTATTACTATGTTTCGCTAATACATTATGCTAAAGCTGAAATTTTCAGTAGATTCTGATATTTAGTCATTTCTAAAACATTGTTTTTGAATAATAGCAACAGAATTAAGTTCGAAAAAATACAGAAATAGAAATAAGCGTGTAAGCCGCTGCCACAGTCAGCGTAGACTCGAAGCATTGTTTTTAACAATTTCAAAAGAAGTTATTTTAGTTCTTACTTAAAGTTTTCTTTTAGCTTTTATTTATTTATTTATTTATTTTTTTAATAATAATTCCTTTTAACCCGTTAGTAGTCGCTATCGACAGCGCCACCTATTACAGATTACGAACTTTTTATTTAACTGCCACCAATAATTTTAAGAAGTGATGTGATCGACGTTAAAACGATTTTATTCTCGTTTTATGTATGTCAAATGCCACTTCTAAAAATTTTTGGTGGCTATTGAATAAAAAAATCTGGAAAAACTGAAACATGGCGGCAAATCGACCAACTAGCGACTACTAACGGGTTAAAAAAAATAAATGAATTAAAAAATAATAATTCAAACGAAAATTCATTTAATTGCAGTGATTATCGAAGCGGACACAACCTAAAATTCATAAAATAAATAAAGGTTTATAACAAATATTCTGTTTTTATTTCGAAAAACTAAACACAACATATTAATATCTTTTGCTAGTATGCGATTATATTGACGTTGTAAATAAATAACGACACTATAGCATTTATATAACACAACTCTGAATAATCAATTCTATGCTAATAACTTAGTTAATGATCTACTCTCACGTAGCAGTTCTGAAATTATTGATATTACAGTATAATAGACTGTTATTCTACTACATGCCAATCCTTTTCCTGTACATGATATTCAATGCAGTGACTGGAAACAGAAACATTATCGTCAATATTACCTCTAGCAAGTAATTGAGTTACGCGAAATAGCTCGTACATAGAGCAATCAATATACTATGGAATCGTGACTTAATAGTACTTGATATGGATTCCTGGACTGAGTATAATGATAAATATTAATTCAAAAAAGAAATGTAAATATTAATTACTGTATGATAACAATACAGTCTATATATTACGAATTAGTAAATAATTTTAAAAATATGTATGCTTATAAATAACAATAATAACTTGTATAACACTTAATTAACTAGTCAACAAAACCTTTCAGAGGTAATTATTTTATAACTTAATGAGTATATTTCTATATTATGCCGTTCATCTGGAAAATAAACATGAAGGAGTGTACATATGTACATGAAAATCGATCCCATATATTACCTAGGAAGAAGTGAAGTATCACATAAAAAATTGAAGATTTATTTTAAAAAGAAAATTGAAACTTAAAAAGGAAAGCATACGTTACACAATGCTTCCTCAGCGACAATTATTGAAGAATATGAGAAAAAGTAGGAGAATTTTCGTACTTCCGTATGCATATAGCTAAAACTTTTGACAGTGTCATTGTCCAATTCATCTATACCGAAAGAAACAAACGAAAATATAATACAACATAAATTTAATAACGAAATTAATAAAAGAAATGTAAAATTAAATTAAAACAGATTCCTCATTAACATACAGGAAAAACATACAACATTTACAAACAAAAATAATATATGAATTTAGATACTGTTAGTATTATAATTTTAAATTGTTTATTTACTAAAAATAAAGGTTCGTCAATATACATACATATATATATATATATATATATTTAATTGACATAAAAAAAAAAAAAAAAAAAAAAAAAAATTATAACTAGTTTATAAATATTATATAACTATATAAACCTATATATATACACACACATATATATATATATATAAATTTAAATAATTTTTAATTCATTGCAGGATGAAGTCCTCTCCTGGTGATTCTAATTTGCCCTGTTGTCTGCAGTTCTTGTCTATTCTGCCTCTACACCCCTTTACTTGACAGTCTCATCTCTCAATGACACTGTCTTATTTTTCTTAAGATTTTCTTACCTCTGGGTATCCAAAACAGGACTTCGTTGTACATTTATCTCCATTTCTGCTGAAAAGGTGGCCAGCTCAACCCCGTTTTAAATTCTTTACTCTACGGATGGCATACAAAAATTCCGTTTGCTCCCAAATCCATGTGTTTCGCATTCTGTCTTTTCAAATGCATTCTAACATGCATATCTCCGTGCGACTCTAGGTTTTTTGAAACATTTGTGTAGTTTTACACGTTTATGTCCAAATTTCTGAAGCATAAGTTATTAAAGGCAAAATACACTGATCAATATATTTTCTTTTTAAATAGACTGGGAGATCGTATATGAGTAAAGTGCTATTTCTTACGAATTCTCTCCATGCAAGTTTAAATTTGTTGTTAAATTCTTCAATGATAATTCCGTTCATCGTAATAACTTGTCCTTGTTAAGTATAAATACATAACATTTATCATCCATATCCACAGTGACCTTCAGTGGAGAAACAATCGAACTTGATATGATTTTTTTCTTACTAGAGTTCATCTTCAATTCAACGAGATTGCTTTTTTTGTTAATTTTATGATGCTCTTCCTGTAAATCCTCAAATGAGGAAACATGCAGTAAAATTTCTTTTGCAAATCTGAAGTAATTAATAAATTCTCCATCAAATTGCATGCCTTACTCTTCTAAATTATTTTCTTAAATATTTCTGTACTCTGTTGACTAGTTTAGATGGTATTGTGTCACCTTGTCTTATACCTTTTCTCATTTTGAATGCATTACTCATTTCGTGGGGATTAAATTTGGCTGTTGCTTTTATTTATAAATCTTTTCAATAATGTTAAAATATCCTGAATTAATATAAGTATTCCTTCATGCATCCAAAACTGCTGATGATGATACAAAGACAAAAACTTTTTCATAGTCATGAAAAGCCACACAAGGAGGGATTCGTATTTATTATTTCTTTCAATAATTTCTCTAATTGCATGATTATGGTCGATGATTCTAAAACCACTTCGAAATCCTGATTCTTCTTCAGTTTGTGCTGCATCTAATGGTTTCTGTAAGCTATTTGTCAAAATTTTCATCAAAATGTTATACAGGATATTTTCTTTTTCTCACTTTTTAAAAATGTAAGATTGTGGTACTATTTTTCCAGTTACTTGTCGCATCACATAATGTTATACATTTGTTCAATTGTTCAGTAAAATTTTCCCGGGCTTCATTCCTTAACATCCGTTGGGACAATGACTGTAAAATGGAAATAACCATTTAAAATCCGTTGGGACCTTTTCATGCCAAATAATCTAGTATAAAATATATTGGCTTGATTGGTGGTTTTAAAGTAATATTAGAATCGAATGCTTATAGGTAGTTAATGTTAAAAGTTGTCAATACTATTTATTGAAACAGAATTTTTAAATAACAAATGACGGATAACACGATTTTTATGAAGGCTATGCAGATTCGGTTTAGACATTAATTTCATTGGAACATTTTATAATTAAATCTGTTAGATGATTGCATCATGGATGTACATTAAAAAATAAATAAATAAATAAATAAAAGGAATTTTCTTTCTGCTATTGGAGCTATAAAAATTTAACGACATTTTTAAGACAGAAAAAGAATAGTTTTGTATTATATATTAGAAATAAAAGATAGAGTAAAATTTTTAAATGGAAATTAATTTTTCTTTTACTGTTGTTGTGTGAAATTGAATATTAATAATTGTTGTGGCTTGGAGGATTTTAAAGAATTTTAAATTATGCGAGACATGGTGATTTCAGGGATAGTACCTTCACTTACAGAGAAATATTTGTCAAATAGATATTTTTTCTACACCTGTAGCAGAAAGTACTATGATAGAAACAGTAAAATATTTTAACGAAAAGAATATTTCAAGTTTATACATAACTTCTTTTGACTAAAGGTTCAAATTTTTAGCTAAAATTTAAAAATTAAACAAAAAATATAAATGATATAACTGATAATGGAATAATTTACGTACTGTAGTGTTTAAAATTTACTATTCAGGAATAAATAATAGAATAAATTATATCAAATATATGCATTTGTAAATTTATAGTTAATTAATCTTGTTGAAGATTTAGTTTAGATTTCTGGTGGAATCATTGTGCAGGAATTAAATTTTTGCGTAATGAACTCTGTAAACACATTTCATAATAATTGATGCAACAAATATAGCATATGTATTATTATATAACACTAAATAATAACCAAACTTTATTAAGCAATTTTACTATTGTCGGTGTATGTTTTACATTATAAAATTAAAACTAAATAATTGCAAGATAAAAAGATCTTTTTATATACCATGTTTTTAAATTTTCTGTTCAATCATATAAACGCTACCGAAGGCAGCGGGAACCAGGGGCAATTGGATAAATTAAAAAAAAAATCATTGCTCTCGTGTTTTCAGCTATTATAAAAGTTTCAAATGTCTAGTTAGTCGGGAAGTTAGTGAAAAATCGATTGCAAGCTTTGTACTGGTAACGCTGCCGAAGGCAGCAGGAACCCGAAACATTTGGTTAAAAATATTTTTAAAATGCATTTTCACCGTATTCTGAACTATTCTGAAAGTTTCAAATGTCTAGCTAGTCAGGAAGTTAGTTAAATAATTTTTCTGTTGAATCATATAAACGCTGCTGAAGGCAGTAGGGACCTGAAACAGTTGACTAAAAGTATAAAAAGAAAATGTATTGTCACTGTATTCTGAGCTATCCTGAAAGTTTCAAATGTCTAGCTTGTCGAGAAGTTAGGGAAAAATCGATTGCAATCTTTGTACTGATAACGCTGCCGAAGGCAGCAGGAACCCGAAACATTTGGCTAAAGCTATTAAAAAATGCATTTTAACCGTATTCTGAACTTTTCTGAAAGTTTCAAATGTCTAGCTAGTCGGGAAGTTTGTTAAATAAAATTTCGTTCGAATCATATAAACGCTGCCGAAGGCAGTAGGGATCTGAAACAGTTGACTAAAAGTATAAAAAAATCTGGAGTGACTCCACTCGACTTTCCGAACATTGAGTAACTAACAGTTTCGTAGATAAAATATCGAAAGAGGAGTTGCTAAACAAACAAAAGAGAGAAAACCATAATAGAGTGTTTGACTATTTTTTTCCCTATATTACACGAGGTTTTTATTTAACGTTACTGAACTTTGAGCCCATAGATCATAATGATAAAGCATTTTTCGTTGTGTTCCTGTAAAAAACTATAAATTCTAGATTCACCAAAATGCTTATAGTTAGTGCAACAGTGATTTATAATATTCATATAAATTTTCAGCTCAATTGAATAAGGCGCTTAGATGCTATCGCACTTTTAAAAATTTGGTCCCATAGACGATAATGATAAAGAATTTTTCTTTGTGTCCCTGTAAAAAAAGTGTAAGTGCTAGATTCACTAAATTCTGTACAGTTGGTGCAACTGTGATCTATAATATGTGTAAAAATTTTTTTGCTCAGATTAATAAGGCGTTTAGACGCTATCACACTTTTAAAAATATGACCCCATAGGACATAATGATAAAGAATTTTTCTTTGTGTACCTGTAAAAAACTATAAGTGCTAGATTCTCCAAAATATATACAGATTGAGTATCTGTGACCTATAATATGTGTACAATTTTTTTCCTCAATTGAATAAGGCGTTTAGATGCTATCGCACTTTTAAGATTTTGGTCCCATAGGCCATAATGATAAAGAATTTTTCTTTGTGACCCTGTAAAAAAACTATAAGTGCTAGATTCACCAAAATCTATAGGGTTCGTACTATAGTGACTTACAATATACGTACCAACTTTCAGCTTATTCGAACAAAGCGTTTAGACGCTAGCGTGTTCACTCACAGACATACACACATACATACACACATACACACATACACACACACATACATACATCATCTCAAAAATAGTGGAAACGGACTCAGGGGACCTCGAAACGTATAGAAACATCAAAATCTCCAATTCGGATTTTTGACATGATTACAATACTTTCCTCACTATAGTGTTCGGAAAGTAAAAATGTATTGTCACTGTATTTTGAGCTATCCTGAAAGTTTCAAATGTCTAGCTAGCCGAGAAGTTAGTGAAAAATCGATTACAAACTTTGTACTGGTAACGCTGCCGAAGGCAACAGGAACCCAGAGTAGTTGGTTAAAAATATTTAAAAAATGCATTTTCACCGTGTTCTAAACTATTCTGAAAGTTTCCAATGTCTAGCTAGTCGGGAAGTTAGTTAAATAAATTTTCCGTTGAATCATATAAACGCTGCCGAAGGCAGTGGGGACCTGAAACAGTTGACTAAAAGTATTAAAAAAATGTATTGTCACCGTGTTTTGAGCTATCCTGAAAGTTTCAAATGTCTAGCTAGTCGGAAAGTTAGGAAAAAATCGATTGCAATATTTTTACTGATAACGCTGCCAAAGGCAGCCGGAACCCGAAACAGTTGGCTAAAGGTATTAAAAATATGCATTTTAACCTTATTCTGAACTATTCTGAAAGTTTCCAATGTCTAGCTAGTCGGGAAGTTAGTTAAATAAATTTTCTGCCGAATCATATAAACGCTGCCGAAGGCAGCGGAACCTGAAGCAGTTGACTAAAATTATTAGAAAAATGTATTGTCACCGTGTTGTGAGCTGTCCTGAAAATTTCAAATATCTAGCTAGTCGGGAAGTTGGTTAAAAATCGATTGCAAGATTTGTCCCTGACAAACACACAAACAAACAAACAAACAAACAAACAAACACACAAACAAACAAACAAGAATCGAAGTTAATAAAAACATGGTAAAATACATGAGCTTTAGGTCGTGAGGACAAAAAATAAACTTTTATCGTTATAAATATAATATAATTAAAAAAATTCACATGAATCAAAGGAAGTAGAATGCAATGTATTCGACAGCTTTATATGTAACATGGTTTCGAATGGACGTGGTATTTTTTTTTTTTTTTTTCAGATGCAAACACGTGCAACTGTCTTGGAAATGAAAGCAAGACTGAAAGTAGGGCAAAATAGAAAGGTGGAGGAGCAACACATCCAAACAATAGGAAACAGTCTGCAAAACCAAACAGAGTGGGACCACAACTCAAAAACTGGAAAAAAGAGAGCAAACACACACACACGCACACACACACACACACACACACACACAAAAAAAATACTGGGAAGGGGTTTTAAAATAACACAAGTCGACATGCAAAATTTTGATTTTATAATTTGGGCTGACCTTTATGAATTTTGGTGTGCTGTAGCTGAAAATGCAGCTAGTTTTCTCTATCACGAATAGATTTTTGTCAATACAGGCTGCTTACCTATACAATTTCTTCAAGTACTCTTCCACCAATATAATTATGTGGTAAGTTTTGTAGTTAGTTTCCATGATTAATTAATCATGGATAACTATAGTTGTAATTGTGCAGCACTAGTGCGACGTAAAACCGTACCAACCGACCAAACAATCTATTGTTATGATGGCATATGGAAGAAATTGTGTCGGTAAACACCCTGTATTAGAGTCCTGCATCGGGTAGTGTAACCCGTTTTTACCCTTCGCGTCGCGTTGACAGAATTTTTTCTCTTGCGGGTCGGGTTGACTGATTTTTTCATGCGGGTCGGGATTTTTACAATTATAAACATAAATTTATTGGCATGTTTACAACTATGTAACTAATTTAAAAATTCTGCACATATTAGACATGTATCGGTTGGCTGTTTGGTTAGAGGATTTAAGGCCGATTGACTCCAGATGTGTCCTAGGCCTATAGGGGGATGCCCTCTGTTTGAGTCTTTCTAAGGGGTCCTAGCCCGTATTTACACGTGTTTCGGAGGAAACCACGGAAAACTCCGAACGGTTAGGTCGATGAGCGTGACCTGGGATCGATCCCGACACCTCCCATCTACCAGCTTCGAGCGCAGAAACGCTCGGCCGCTGGTGCGCAGACATGTACCGGACCTCCCTATTCGTATCCGCGGATATCCGCCTGAAAAATAGATCCGTATTTGTATCTAGATCTGTTTTATTTTCTTCAACGAAACTAATATGTATCTTTTATAGAAATTGTATGGAAATTAGAAATGTATTATAAATCTTTCTCGACTGTTGTTAATATATAAATTAAAGAAATACAAATACAGTATAACCTCGCATTTACATTCTGGAAATTGAAAAGATTTCGCAGTTTACAAGTTTTTTTTTTTTACATTCTTCTATATTCGGTAAAAGAAAGTATTAGATTCTATCAACATTTGGTGTCAATCGCTCGACGGGTAGCACTGCTATACAGCGATTTCTGCATTTTCAGGGGAGGCTATATCTCTGGTTCTGTTGCGTATAATCCAACAAATCTTGATATGTGGGAAGACCAATATGAGATATTATGTTGATTCAATTTGAATGCCTATTAGCCAACAGGTGGCGCTGCTGCACAGCGATTTCCGCAATTTAAAGAAAGACTATATCTCAAGAACTACTGCACAGAATTTCATATAAATTTGTATGTAAATGCCATTTAATATATATTAGCGCCTGTCAACGTTGTATGTAAACCACTCAAGAGGTGGAGCTGATACACAGTGATTTCCACAATTACAAGGAAAGCTATAAATCGTGTTCTATTGTGTATCATCAAACAAAACTTTATATGTGAGAAGGCGAGATTATGAGACATTATGCTGACTCAGTTTGAATGCTTGTCGGACAATAGGTGGCGTTGTTATACTGCAAAAAATCATCGATAACAGTATGGCTATATCTCAACATATATGCCATATAACTGTTCGAACCATGATATGTAAGATAACCAGTGGCGGTTCTACATTGAGGGTCAACGGCCACAGTCCCACCTAATTTTTTTTTTCGATTAAAATAGTAATAATAATAATAATAGTAAAACATATTTACAAAATAACTACGTCTATCTAACTTTTTCTTAATCTTCTTTCATTATCATTTATTTGTCAATATATTTTTTCAGCTGTCACAAATCACTAATGACTGAGAGAGAGACCGCTACTTCGCTTTTCGTCATCTAATACAGCGGGCCGTTTTCATTCGGCTCGAAATTGGCGTGTTTATTTGTAAAGTTTATTCTACTAGATGATCGGGCTGACATAGTTGGCGACTAACTGCTTTATCAGTTTAAGCACGCTGTAAATTTCTCGTCGTTGGGCCAGCAGAGTCCTGGCCCATTGGAACAAAACTATAGGGGAAAAAACTGTCTGTTAACCACTGGTAATATTTGGCAACTTCTGCATTACGTTTATCTTTTTAACACTTTCCAACAGGGTTGAAAAGTGTTTATGACTTCGGTTTGTCTGTCTGTCTGTCCGTCTGTCCGTCTGTCTGTCCGCGCTCTAACTCCCGTAAATATTTATGGAATTTCTTGAAACTGATAAATGTTATTCAAGTTCACTATCGGACGTTCCCTATTGAAAATGGAGTTTATACCTCTACTAGTTTGTGTACAGGGACACCCGAAATTATTTCAAAGCATTGTGTTCTATGAGAGGTATTTCTATAAACCATATTTTCCTACCTTTACTGTAGACATATCTTAATGAAATTGAAATATGTTATTCAAGTTCACTATCGGACGTTCCCTACTGAAAATGGAGTTTATATCTCTACTGGATTGTGCACAGGGACACCCGAAAGTATTTCAAAGTAATGTGTTCTATGAGAGGTATTTCTATAAATCCTATTTTCATACCTTCACTGTAGACACATCTGAATGAAATTTAAATATGTTATTCAAATTCAATATTGAATGTTTCCTGTATAAAATGGAGGAAATACTACCATCGGTTTATGTACAGGGACACTCAAAAGTAGTGCTGGACGATATCAGAAATTAAATATCGCGATATATCACCAAGTTAATATCGATATTAGCGATATATTGCGATATTTCTTTCAAGGCAGAAAAAAATAGACATTTGTTATTTTTTAAAGACATATGCACACGAATTTTAAAGTATACAAGTATAGAGTGTTTTCCATGTATTTTCTGGTATATTACTACCATAACTTTATCATAAAAAAAAATCATAAAAAGTGAATTAATGTTTTGTGTTTCTTATAACTTATACTATTGCTTTTTAGTATACCTCTGTATAGTTTATCCTCCATTCTTCCCATTTTAAGCTTTAATTATTTTAAAATCATATTTTAACACAGCTAATATGTGATCTGTGTTTTATTTGTACCAAGTATATCAAAATTCATAATTCTACTAAAAATAAAGCTTCAGAAAAATTGTCTTAAGATGCAGGTATTAAATAAAAATGAAAATCATTTTAATTAGTTCCGAATTGCCATTATAAATAGTTCAGAATTGCCATTAAATACACCTTTTTTTGGTTGTAGAAAGTAATATTTTTTACTTAAAACTCTTATATGCATCTTAAATGTCAGTTACTTGTCATTTTTATTTTTGTATCCTCTTACCAAATCATTACAATATCTTTTAAATATATATGTTCAATTCACATTCGTAATAGTTTCACAGTAATTGAAATTTGAATTACATATTATAATGTGTGTGTGTGTATTTATGTATACATTGTCAGTATAAAAATTATATTATTTAAACAAAATTATGTTGAAGTTTCATTTTGTTACTTAAAGTAACTCATTTTGCATTTAAACCAATTTTATTTAACATGTACGGCTTTAAAAATAAAATAAATAAATAAATAAATGGAAAGAGAAATATAAATGCTACATAAAAAAAAGTAATAAACTATACAATATTATATAATTCTATAAAGAAACTGTCACTGTAAAATTACTGACGATAAAACTTTATTTTACATCAGTTAGATAGCACCCTTTCTCCCTTCCCATGTTATCCAATAGGATTTTTGTCGCTTCGTTTCATAAAAATATTTTATTCAAAAATGAACTTTTTCGAATTCTATTTTTTGAATATTACTCTTTGAACAGGTCGTCTTTTAGCTTAGTGAGCAATTTTTCGAAAAAATAAATTTAAATATTTTATTTAGAGTCCATAATTTACTTATTGAAATAAAATATTGAAATTAATTTTTTCGAAAAATTGCTCACTAAGCTAAAAGGCGACTCGTTCAAAGAGTAATATTCAAAAAACAGAATTTGAAAAACTTCATTTTTGAATAAGATATCTTTATAAAACGAAGCAACGAAAATCCCATTGGATAACATGGGAAAGGAGAAAGGAAGCTATCTGACTGATGTACAGTCTTAATAAAAAAAATATTTTATCGAAATATTTAATAATAATAAAATAATATTAAAAAAAATACATTCCATAATTGCTTATATTTTCAGAAGTTTTTTATTAAACGCTAAGAAAATTTGCAAAAAAACTCTTCTAGTAGATATCAGTTCAGTGACGCCAGATGGTCGAAAATTATTTCCCCAAACAAGTCTTCAAATTTCCCCAAATCACGGTTTTTTTTTTCGAAAAAATCCCCAACTTGATTTCTAATAAAAAGGGAAAATAAAAATTTTTTCAAAAAAAAAAAAAATATCAAGCAGATTTTTCTATGATTTAAGCTCAGATTTTTCCCCAAATGAAGGCAATTTTTGAAAAAATCCCCAAATAACAATAAAGCTATTGAAAGTCTCTAGACATAGGGATAAATCATTACGCTACCAACATTGACAGAAAGTTGAAAAACGCCCCAGATTTGTCCCCAAAAATTTTAGAATTCCCCAAAAAAGTCCCCACAAACATTTGGTCTTCAAAATTGTCCCCAGAAGCCTCAAAACTCCCTAAAATGGGGACAAAATCCCCAATCTGGCATCACTGTATCAGTTCGGCTTTGATGATCTTTATTAAACACATGTTGAAGCATGTTATTGGCCATTTTATATCGACACTTTGAAATAGACCGATATCAATGAACCAATAGCAGGAAAGGAGCTAAAACAGAAGATATTGTTTTCATTCGTCATATTGCCTTTTCTGTGGTTTCCATCACCTACGATATGCATGAATGTAGAGTGGGAATCTGGGAAATCAGTATAGTGTAATATATCAGAACCCATAATAGATATCTCGGATAGGGATATATCGTTTCGACTAATATCAAAACCTGCTGATTATAGGTATTGTGATATTGGAGTATGTCTGATGAATTTTTTCTGAAAGGGTAGAACCGTGACCTTGAACGAAGTCAGCTTATTCACGGGATAATCAAAGCAGATGGCTTTCAATAAATATTTTTTTTTTTTTTTTTTTTTTTTTTATTATTTATTTATTTTATTTTTTTTATGCGGTGGCCTGCAGTGATGTTTAGATTTGAGTTTATGAAGGATGAGGAAGTATATGTATATGTGTTGCAATAGAAATCGTTTGGCGTGGGGCTATTTTTTCTAGTTTATCAGTGACTAATTAGAGGAAAGTAGAAAATGAGTATTAAAATCAGATATTCGGCGCTTTTTTTCTTCCGGTTTCGCTCTCGTTAGCTGTTGTATGTTGGCTGATCGGGTTTCATTCGCTCGAGTTTCGTTCACTCGGGTGCAATATCGTTAAAGGGATATATTGGAGGAGCTGGATCTTAAATATTGTTATCGGGATATTAAAAAAATATCGATACTTAGGGATATATTGATAAATAATCCAGCCCTACTCAAAAGTATTCCAAAGCATTGCGTTCTATGAGAGATATTTCTATAAATCAAATTTTAATAATTTTACTTTCCACGACGTTTTTGGAAATTGAAATATGTTATTTATATGCACAAAAGAATGCTTTGCACAGAATATAGCATGATTAGCATTAGATTTACAGGGTGGTAAAAAATATCCAGTTACATTAAGGGCCCTCTTCACTCACCACCGCCGGAAGCCGAAGCTAATGTTATTCAATGGGAAATTTTTCTTTACAAATAACTTATTAACTAATACATATTTTTAAATTCTGTTTTTACATTCTGAAAATTCCCAGTTGTTAAATTGACTGACCTTTTTTAAAAAATTATTTTTTTAATATTTTATATTTTATTTTGAAGCTGCAAAATACGAATTTTCAATATGTGAATTTTTTTCATTTTGCAATTTCAAAATAAAATATTAAAAATTAAAATAATGCATTTTTAAAAAAGGTGCGTCAATTTAATAGTTGGGAATTTTCTGAATCTGAAAACACAATTTAAAAATATGTATTAGTTAATAAGTTATTTGTAAAGAAAATTTTCCCATAGAATAACACTGACTGAGGCTTCCGGCGACGGTAAGTGAAGAGGGCCGTTAAGGGCTATTAATAAAAAATTGCTAGAATTGTACTTTCGTTTACGTTAAGCGTTTGTAACATTTTCTAACATTTTTTAAGTGTGAATATGATTTCAGTTTTGTGTATCTGCCTGTTTGTCTGCCTGTCTGTCCGAGCTCTAACACCCGTAAATATTTATGGAATTTCTTGAAACTGATATATGTTATTCAAGTTCACTATCGGACGTTTCCTATTGAAAATGAAGTTTATACCTCTACTGGTTTGTGTACAGGGACACCCGAAAGTATTTCAAAGCATTGTGTTCTATGCGAGGTATTTCTATAAACCATATTTTCATACCTTTACTGTAGACATATCTTAATGAAATTGAAATATGTTATTCAAGTTCACTATCAGACGTTCCCTCATGAAAATGGAGTTTATACCTCTACTGGTTTGTGTACAGGGACACCCGAAAGTATTTCAAAGCATTGTGTTCTAAGAGAGGTATTTCTATAAACCGTATTCTAATACCTTTACTGCAACATATCAGAATGAAATTGAAATATGTTATTCAAGTTCACTATTGGATGTTTTCTGTATAAAACGGAGGAAATACCACCATCGGTTTATGTACAGGGACACTCAAAAGTATTCCAAAGCATTGCGTTCTATGAGAGATATTTCTATAAATCAAATTTTAATAACTTTACTTTCCACGAAGTTTTCGGAAATTAAAATGTGTTATTTATATGCACAAAAGAATGCTTTGTACAGAATATAGCATGATTTCCATTAGATTTACAGGGTGGAATAAAAATATCTAGTTACATTAAGAGCTATTAATAAAAAATTGCTAGAATTGTACCTTCGTTTACGTTAAGCGTTTTTAACACTTTCTAACATTTTTTAAGTGTGAATATTTTTTCAGTCTTGTGTATCTGCCTGTCCGTCTGTATGTCTGACTGCCTGTCTGTCCGAGCTCTAACTCCCGTAAATACTTATGGAAATTCTTGAAACTGATATATGTTATTCAAGTTCACTATCGGATGTTCCCTATTGCAAATGGAGTTTGTACCTCTTCTGGTATGTGTACAGGGACACCCGGAAGTATTTCAAAGCATTGTGTTCTATGAGAGGTATTTCTATTTGGTTTACCGTAGACATATCTCAATTAAATTGAAATATGTAATTCAAGTTCACTATTGGATGTTTCCTGTATAAAATGGAGGAAATACCACCTCCGATTTATGTACAGGGACACTTAAAAGTATTTCAAAGCATTGCGTTCTATGAGAGATATTTCTATAAATCAAATTTTAATAACTTTACTGTCCACGAAGTTTTAGGAAATTGAAATATGTTATTTATATACACAAAAAAATGCTTTGCATAGAATATAGCATGATAAGCAATAGGTTTACAGGGTGACACAAAAATATCTATTTATATAAAAAGCTATTAATAAAAAATTGCTAGAATTGTACGTTCGTTTACATTAAGCGTTTTTAACACTTTCTAACATTTTTAAGTGTGAATATGATTTCAGTTTATGTGTCTGTCCATCTGTCTGTCTGTCTGCCCGCGCTCTAACTCCTGTAAATATTTATGGATTTTCTCGAAACTGATATATTTTATTGAAGTTCACTATCGGATGTTCCATATTGAAAATGGAGTGAATATCTCTTATGGTTTGTGTACAGGGACACCCAAAAGCATTCGAAAGCATTGTGTTCTATGAGTGTTATTTTTATAAATATTTTCCCTATAGAATATTCCCCATTTAAAATGGCATTAATAGGTCCTGTATCACTAGTTTGTTTACAGGGATAATAAATAAATAAATAAATAAATAAAAATACCACTGCGTTACGTTTTAGGACAGAATTTTTTGACAGTTATATTTAAAAATCTTTCTACTGTAAAAATCATAAAAATATTGAAATGTATTGTTAATATTCTAAAATAATGTTTTGTATAGAATATGATATGGTTAACTCTCTTGTTTACAGGGCTACACTAAAATATTCAGAGAGATCAAAAGCTGAAATTATAATCTAATGGCTGCATTTTCTTTTGCGTTAAGCCTTTTTAGCTCTTTCCAAAATGCCTAAGAGTAATTTTAAAATCAATTAGTCTATCTGTATATTTTTTTTCAGTTCTTCTGTATGTTGTGTGATAACGTAGGCATAGAATATTAAAAGTTATTCGATGCACTAATTACGTACAGTTGGAAAGTGCTACTAATCAATGCGTAGAGCATGATTTTTTTTTACTTGTTTTTTTTTTTCCTTATTGATTTTTCGGTGAATTGTTTAGAGTTATATATGACAGTTTAAAATTTTAGTGTTAAAATAAGATATCTGGTAATAGTCAAAGATATTTTCTAGACTAGTCTTTGAAATAAAAGCTTGTATAAGAATTTAAGACCTCTTTAACTAAAGTGTTTTGAATTTAAATGAGGGGGGGGGGAATAAAAGTAATATGCGATTTTTTTTCCCTTCAGAATAGTGTATTAAAACTTTTATGTAAATAAATTGTAAAAATTTTATATAAATAATTAATGGATTTACATGGATAAATGGATTAAACAGCTGCATAAAATTGTGATTTATTATTATTATTAAAGGATTTTCCTTTTAAATGCGATTTAACAGAAACATCCGCAATGTTTCTTTTTTCTTTTCATTCTTTTTTCTTTCTTTCTTTTTTTTTTTTTTAGATGGTAGCCCGTTTTATTTCTTTATTTATTGAAAGTTAATTTAAATTATCTAAAATTAAGTGAGAAACATGTTTTTTTTTTTTTTTTTTTTTTTTTTTTTTTTTTTTTTAAATATGTATCCACATTTTATTAATCATGAATTTCTAAATTCTATAGATAAGAAACATGAATATAACACTTGAAATTCCATAATTAAAAGATTTATGGATATAATTAGCGTAAGCTAAATAATATTACATTCTGAGACATTTGAATTTAAATATTAATGGTGTGTAGTGTTAGGATTAATGCCTATTGACTAAAAGAGGGGCCTAGACCTGAGTGGTGTACTCTCTGTAGAAAGTCGTTCTTCGTGTTACATAGCCCTTTTTATTTGAGTTTTGGAGAAAACCATAGTAAACTCCAAATGTATATGTCGACGAAAGCGATCTGGTATCGAATTTGGCAATTTCCGTCTACTAGCCTCCAGATAATTGAATTTTGATATTCCATTGATCAAAACATTGCAGAATTTTTCAATTGTATTTATAAAACTTTAATTTTTATGATAATTTTATGCAATGTTTTCCATAGCGTTGAATTTAAGATTCGCCTTCATAAAAAAAAAATAAAAAATCTGAAATTTCGTTTTACATCCCATTTTATTAATTTTTGTTTTCATGTTTGAATAATGAATAGTATTACAGTTAAATTACGCATCATACGATGGATCGGGCCCCACCTGTGAAAATTTGCACGAGCCGCCACTGAGATAACCATTATAAAACGCATTATTTAAAAAGTTATTTATAGACGATAAAACTGTCTCTCTTTGGATATTTAGTGTTAGATTTCCGTAATATGAAAATTATTTGCATTTATCACGTTAAACTTTTTAAAAATAGTTTTAATAAATTATTTGCATTTAGTTAATTTGACAGAAAAATATAGAAGAATGTCTTGTGGTGGCCACAACATACACATTTTTTTTTTTATTTTTTTTTTTATAATTTACAACTGTGTTACAATAAAAATTTACTTTATTTTATATCATGTTATATCATTTTACCTTGTTTTGCATGGTTTTTAGATGAATAAGTAATGTTGAGTTATTTTTCGGGTTTCGGGTCGGGTTCGGGTTAAATAAGTCGGGTTTCGGGTCGGAAAAAATTCTCTGTTACGGGTTCGGGTCGGTTTTCGGGTTGGTGAGAATTTTTTTGTCGGTTTCGGGTCGGGTAAAACACGACCCCCGCAGGACTCTACCCTGTATTGACAAAACTCTATACGTGATAGAGAAAAATGGGGTGCATGTTTGGTTTCAGCACATAAAAAAACATAAAGATTAGCTAAAATCATCAAATCAAATTTTGTTAACTTCATTTTTGTAGGCCTGTGTAATTAAATTAAATATTTTGATTTTATTTTTATCTAAAATAAAATAAATATAAATATAAAATGTAAATATAAAATCAAAATATATAATTTATTTATTTAAAGACCCCTTTACTCTATTCTTTGGGTTTGTTCTCTTGTTTCCCGTTTTTTTAGTTGTGTTCCCCCTCTGTTTGGTTTCGAGACTGCTTCCTAATGGTTGGCTGCTTTACGCCTCCACCTTTGGGTTTTGCCCTGCTTTCAGTCTTCCTGTTGCCTCTAAGACGGCACGTGTTCGCACTTGAGGAAGAAAGGCCACGTCCTTTCGAAACCGGTAGTATTTTCATTAGTATTATAGTGTGTGAAAAGTCTTTATTTTGAATACGAAATTTTATTTCGCGAAAAGATTTTCAAAAGATTACAATCCTATTTCATTACAATATCGAATGCAAAAAATGTATTTCTTTAAAAAAGGTCTTAAGCTTTAACATCTTTTTAACTGGTATAAATTAATGTAACTATATACTGTATACATTTATAAAAAAAAAGTCTACATTATTACACAGTTTACCATTTAATTCTCTGAGAAGACACCTTAAATAGTATTTTATACCTGTACATAGCACTTGTTGTGTTTCTACGGTTTTAAATAGAAGATCAAATTAAATTTAAATACATAAGTTTGGTGATATTTCCTAATTACGGAATATTTATGGATATAAAAGAAAGATCAGATCGACTGTAGGGCAAACCGATTTTTTTTCTTATTAATTGTTAACATTTTCAAATACAATTTCCAAAAAATCTAATTTGTACAGTGCGTTCGGAAATAATAGTTTCACCTTTATAGAAGTGTGAAATCTCTAAAAAGATCAAGCACATATTCTTAATTTTGTTTTAATAAACTCATATTTACAAAAGAAAAAAAAATTACATAAAACTTTGGTACGTTATATAAACTAACTTAAAATTATATAACAAAATCTTAAAATTTACAGAAATCGCCGTTTCAAAAAGGTAGGTTAGCAGAACTAAAAATATTATAATAAGGTTTTTTAGTGAGACATTTTGCCACCTTTATGCAGAATAAGGTTATAAATTCTTTTATTTACCCTTCACGCATGCGCAGTAAAATGATATTAACTACAAAATCTCATATCTCAACGAATGTTACACATGAGAATTTTATGTTTCAGAATGTTTCTGTAATGTTTTGTGAATTTTTGAGTACGTTTTGTGAAATTTTATGAAAATCCATTCTAGTTATAAGCAAAAAACTTGCAAAAAATTTAGTAGTTTTTGAAATATATATATATATGCGTAAATAATTGCGCAGTCCCCGCACCCAACCACACAAATATTGCACATAGTATGTGCAACAATTCATTAAAGTTACGAGTCATTTGTAGCTTTTTGTAATACAGGTGATACAAAGTATTTCCGCTTTTCTTCAATTTGTGTTTGCCTCCCTAATTGCACTCTAGACTAAATTGATAGTGGAAAATATGAGTTTTTAAATGCTCTTTCCATGTATGGAGTTTCAGACCAGTTCGTCTAGTATTTCTTTTTAGATAATCGAAAAAAAAAAATCTAATAATATGAACACTGTATATATATATATATATATATATATATATATTTCTGTATTCTATAAATGTGAATATTATTTAAAAGTAATTTCATATTTTTCTTTATCATAGAGAACTAATAAGCAATAAAGCTTTTTTTTGCTTCCAGAAAAAAGAAAACAAAAATTTCTTAATAGTAATGCAGCACCCGTAGTGTATTCTCTTTTGTATTTCTAAGTATTCAGATACATGCACTTTAGATAACAATGATACCCAGTATATGCAATCATTTACTCACAGAGATAAACTCTTTTATTTAAAAACCGAGCACGGCTAAACATACTGTACTAAAATAGATTTGTCACTATTGTTATGGGTAAGATGGATGCAAATATCGTTTCTGTAAAGGAATATAAAGTATTTAATGTATGTTGTCATAGTATATTTGACACTAATTAATAATAGAGATATCTTTGTAATTAGATAACGCGAGTCTTCTAACAACGGAAATATATTACAAAATATATATAACGCACAGTTAAATTATACATGTTGTATTTTTCATGACAATTAATAATTCTTTATCTATTAATCTTTGACTTATACGCAAATATTTTGACAGATGTTTGTTTAGCGATTCATGAATGTAACATAAATATCTTATCATATCTGATTAATTTAACATAATCTATTTAATGACAATGGATCAAAATGATGTTTAATGAAATTATATACATTGAATAATATTATTGTCTTTTATATTGATTCTCTATCGTGTTCGATATTTTTGAATTATTTTTGCTTCATAAAAAATAATTTATAAATGTGTGATTTTTGGTAATAGTCTTGTTTTTTAATTTTCGCATCATAAATACCTTTCATTTAAACATTGAAATCTAATTTTTTGAATTAAGATTGAAAATTTATATGATCCCATATTTGAATGTCTCAGAGTATTTTTTTTTTAAACCCTGCTACCTTTCTATGATAATGATAGAAGTTTTTGTGAAAAATTTAAATTGTGAAAAAATATTATACATACTAGGTAGATAGATACACACACACACACACACATATATATATATATATATAAAGAGAGAGAGGAGAGGTAAATGTAGATAGATAAAAAGATTGACAGCCATATAGACAGATAGATAGATATAGATAGATAGATATAGATAGATTTTTTTCAAGTGCAATTTTCTTTCTTTAATTGATATTGTAAAAAATGAAACATTATTGAAAAACCAGTGAGTTATTCTCACGTTCTTTCTATGAAATTTGTGTATGTATATTTATTCTTTTTACAAAAATTAAAACACTTGTTGTTATCGTTTTAATATGGTAATGTATAGGTAAAAATCAGTTAATAACCACTTAAACATTTCTATACAAATTGATGTTATGAAAAATCATATGCCATATGATCATTAATTAACAAATTATACATATGTAATCATTCACTATACATTACATTCATGAATGTTTTTATAAAATATCTCTTTTATTATTTTATTTTATAATATGTAATAAATCATGATAAAAATAATAATTAATCATTCCACTTTATAAAAAAAACTTCCAATAAAAGTAAAAAGGAATTTTTTTAACTTTTAATTAATCGATATACTCTATGTTATTGGTATCATTATGAAATGATATTTTCTTTACAAAAATAATATCGTATTACACTTATAATTACAATACATACTTTCATGAATGCATTTCTGATGTAATTTTTCTATAATATATTTTAATGGATTCCGAAGAAATTAATTTGTATTTTAATTATTAATACGTGTATTGTTTATTTGCTTGTAAAGAGCTTTTTTAATGAAAAGTTGTATGAAAAAGTTAAAAATTGAATTTGAAAAAATGTATGATTCAGTAATCATCTATACTAGGTACCTCATTTTGAGGTTAAAGAAAAAAAAAGTATCATGCGATTCATCAGTGTTGATATAAATATAAAGTTGGATATTTGTTATTGTATCTGTCCAGATTTTTAGTTCGTTATACAAAAGCTATATCAATCAACTGGTCACTGCGGAAATTGGTACAATTATTAATCAGGACAAAACCTTGCTAACGCCGTTTTTCAGTTGCATTGTATTATTGTTTCAAAAGGTAATAAATAAAAACCTCCTGATATCTTTAAAATTATTAAAAAGACATAAAAAATTCATGTCAAAATAAAATAAATATATAAAAATACCGTGCATCTATCTATCTATTTATCTATCTATATATGTATATATATATATATATATATATATATATATACAGTGTCTCACAAAAGTGATGGTACACCTGTGCTTTACAAAAGGAAACTGTAATAAAATAAATTAAAAAAACATGTACAAATTTTTTGTATGTGTATTTCATACTTAAATTTTGTAACAATTATTACATAACATACATTTTGTCAAAATATTAAAATATTAATTTAATAAAAATACAATTGTTTAGAAAGGAGCAAAAATTAGCTCACATAAGTGATGGGACACCATTAGATATGCAACAAAAATCGTCTGAAATAAGCAATAAAAATATTTTTTGGGGGTTTTATTTTTACTCAAAAGCAATTGGCAATAATTTATAAAATCGTCTGCAGTATTTCTCTCCAGATTGCTTTGGAAGTTTTGTGTTTTTTAGCTCTGTGCAGCCATGAATGCTAAACGAAAAGAAACTTCGCCTGAAATTCGAAAATTAATTATTAATTTGCATATTGAACGTGGAAAATCTATTAGAGAAACTGCTGAAACAGTTAACTTGAGTTATTCAACAGTTTTCAACATCATTAATAAACGATATAAAAAGAATCATATGATTCAGGATAAAAGAAGACCTGGCCGACCATCAAAGCTATCTAATGGAATAAAGCAAATTATCGTTCGAATTATTAAAAAAAATCCAAGAATGAGTGCTCCTAAAGTTGCTGCTGATTTACAGGCATTATATGAAGTAATTGTTAATCCTGAGACTATTAGAAGAGTAATTCGATCTGCTGGATATCACGGTAGAGTAGCCAGGAAAAAATTCTTCGTAAGTGAAAAGAATAGAAAACTCAGACTGGCATTCGCAAAATCCAACATAAATAAGAATTCTGATTTCTGGAATAAAGTTATATTTGCTGATGAGAGTAAATTTAATATATTTGGTTCTGACGGTATAATCTTGGTGTGGAGAAAACCCAGGGAAGAATTTCGTAAAGAGAACTTTGTGCCAACAATAAAACATGGTGGAGGAGGAGTTATGGTATGGGGGTGTATGTCGTCCGCTGCAGTCGGTAATCTTGTTTTTATAGACAGTATAATGGATCAGTACAAGTATATTGACATTTTAAAGCAAAATTTGAAATCTTCAGCACGAAAATTGAACCTTCATAACGATTTTAAATTCTACCAGGATAATGACCCCAAGCACACTGCTTTGAACGTTGGACTCTGGCTGCTGTATAACTGTTCTCAAATAATAAAAACACCACCACAATCTCCAGCCTTAAATCCCAATCCCATAGAGAATATTTGGCAAGAATTGGAATCAAGAATTCGCAAACACACCATTTCTTTAAAACAACAATTAAAATCGGTGCTTCAAGAAGAATGGAGTAAAATCACTCCAGAAATCACAGAAAAATTAGTCAAATCCATCCCAAGATGATTAAATCATGTTTTAAAAGTAAAAGGAAATCCAACAAAATATTAAAACCTTTTAAAAAGTAAAATTTTTGGATAAATATTTGATGGAAAAGTAAGTGTCCCATCACTTATGTGAGCCATTTTTTGCTCCTTTCTAAACAACTGTATATTTATTAAATTAATATTTTAATATTTTGACAAAATGCATATAATGTAATAATCGTTACTAACTTTAAATATAAAACACAGGCCAAAATTTTTTGTACATGTTCATTTATTTATTTTATTACAGTTTCCTTTTGTAAAGCACAAGTGTCCCATCACTTTTGTGAGACACTGTATATATATCTATATATATTACATTAATTGTTAATTTGTCGTTTTATTCGTTTAAGTTCTCACAAAGTTAAAATTTTTATAATTAGGATTTTATTAAAATCGTGATTCATTTCACTGCTTTCTTGTTATTCCATTGTTTCATTATTCAGTTTTTTTTCTTTCTTTCTTTCGGTTTTAGCGTTTAATTAGTTTTAATGCTAAAATTCAATGTTCATATAAATAACGAACTTCTGTTTATCCTTGCGTTAAGTATCTATACTTAAACAATAATTTAAAAAAATGCCGTCTTTCTTATGTAAAGGCTTTTTGCTTGCACAGAAGGTAGATCCACCAACACATTTTTTGACCTCATGAGATGGGTTTTGAGTCCATTTATTCAAAACGTTCAATCACAGTATTATAAAGCTGGAAAAAAAAATTATTTTAATTTAATTTTAAATTCATCTCATACTACCCTTCTTTTGCTTTATTACAAAACGTTGTAGGCACTATTTCAGTCCGATCAGCACCGAGTAGACCTGCTAGTTTTCTTTTAAGACCATCTACTTCATTGTATGTCTTAAAGATATGGCTGTTAATATAAACCAATGCATATTATAAGTTAACAAAATACTTTTCTACAATAGGTGATAACTACTAAGTCATTTTCATTATAGTGCATCATTTTTATTTCATAATATTATCGTTACTCCAATTATTATTGCTTATTATATGCTCATTATTGCTCCGATATTTAAAAACCGTGCTTGTGTTTAATTCTGTCTATGACATATAAAAGTAATAACAGATCTAATTTTAACGTAACAAAGGATAATTTTAATGTATTAGAATATATTTTCATTCTACACAAACGTGAAAAGAAACAATTAAGAAATAAATAAGTAAATTATATCACATTTTAACAAGAGCAAACACACGCAACACACATACACACATAATCATAAAGTTATGATATTTTAATTATCACTTTTGTAAGAAAATGTTTATTTACTTACTTATATATATATATATATATGAAATTTTAATATATTTTTTCAGTCATAATAGTTGGAAATATGTAACAAAAATAACAAAAAAAAAAAAAAAAAAAAAACTTACGAGAAAATTAATTAATGTGAAACAATTCATAAGTAAAACTTACAGCAAAAACATAAAATAAATTTTTTAAACTGTCAAAAATCCCCATATGACTTGAGCCATATGACACTATATATATACTATACACACTATGTATAATGCCCACATACACACTATATATAATGCCCCATATGACACTATATATATATATATATAGTGTCTTTCACCATATGTTTTTATTTTCTTTAATCTATTTTTTTACTGATATACATATATAAATATATAGTATTATTTTATTTACATAATACATACACTAAATATATATATACAATTTCAAAAAATATTCTATAGTTATACCATGGATAATTTTTTGCAGCTAATTTTATATATATATATATATATATATAAATTAAAATTTAAAAATAATAAAGTTAATTAATATGTGAGAATTAAATATATAAAATAAGAGAGAAGTTTAGAAGTCATGCAGTTAAAAATGTAAGCTTTACCATATACTTTAAATTGTAATTATTATATATGCTTATATTAAGACTCTCTTACGTTATCTGAATAAGAAATTGCACTCTTACAATAATGTTTAAATAAAGGAAAGATCGAAAGTAACAAATTTAAATATCGAATTACAAAAAAGAAACTATCTGAATATGTTAATAGATTATACATATATATATACATATTAATGCTTATAACCCGCCAATGAATATTTTTTTTTCTAAATGAATCTCATATAATCCGTAAGAATTAGGGAGTGCCATCTCGTTTATTTCCTGGTTTACAAAGAAATAATATCGCATGGAAAAGCAAAGAAAAAAAAAGATTTAGCGTTAAAAAATAATATAATCCAATAAATAATGTTTAATTATTTCTATATGATAAAAATAATAAATGTTATAATTAAAATGCTTCTCAAAAAAAAAAAAAAAAAAAAAAAAAATTAAGTAAATAAATAAAATAAAAATAAATAAATAAAATAAAAATAAAAATAAAATTACACATATAAAATGTTGAAAATTTGAAAAGAAATCCCAAACTTACATAGGAAAAAGAATGCATTAAACTAAATAAAAACTAACGATTGTTCTAATGAATTTTTCAAAATTTATGTTTAAATAAAGTGTATTAAAACTCAAAATCTTTAAAATTACCATTTTGTTTTTGTTTGTTTGTTTTTTTTCGTTTCAATATTGTTTAGCATCCATGGGCGCAACCAAGCTTTTATTATTTGAAATGATAACAAACTGCTAATTTAAAATTTCGAAAATGCAGCGTTATTCTAGATTATGTAAATATATCTTTATGAAATCTATAATATTTGCTCTAATAAAACGCGTATTTATTTTTTCAATGTGGTGCAGGGAAGGAAAAAAAAAAAAAAAACTCGCAGATAATCCGCAGGATCTGCATTCGAAGAAAAAAATATTTTTTATACGTGTGATACACGTGTTATAGACAGAAAATTCGGATTTATAAATGCACGTGTAAAAGTAAATAAATAAATAAATAAAAAATTTTCCATTTCAAAATTTGAACAATCTTGAAATTAATTTCGTACATTTTTTTTCTCATTCTTTTATTTAATATTGATGTTGAAGCATTGTTAACGGCATATGCATTAACCATATGTATAAAACTGGTATACTGTGATCTCCACAAGACATTCTTCCGTATTTTCTTATACAAATTAATAAGCACAAATTTTTCATTAAATTATTATTATTTATTAAAATTATTTCCCATGATGAATGCAGATGATTTGCATCTTAGAGAAGTATAAAACTAAATGTCAAAAGAAAGTCATTTTTGTGCCAATATCACAGGAAATGCTTTATTATTATTATAATATATATATATATATATATATATATATATATATATATATATATATATAATAAAAATAATCGATAACGTTGTTTTAAATTATCAGAGATCTATGGTTCAACCATTCATTTTAAAGATATTGTCAAGTTCTTTTGAAGGACAAATATACTGAACATTTCCCGACCCTTGAGGAGTATTTCCTCCCAGGGGCAGGTATACTCATGATTTTCCTAGTTTAATAGTATTATTATCCATAATTCATATCAATTTCAAATTCATTCGTTAAAGTAACTCTCATTTTGTCCATTTATAAGAAATTTCATCTTGCCCTGCCACGTTAAGAAAATTGAGATGAGAGCGTCACCAGTTGGACGACTGATCCCAAAATGTAATTATCACCAGTTTAGGCGAAAATCCAACTAAATTGTATGTTTGGTTAAATTGCGTTCATTGGTTCGTGAGATACAGCATCCAGATAATTTGTGATACAGAGAGATAGACTACAGACTGACATATATGTCAAATCGTATTCAGAACATCTCAAAATTTGTGAACCCATCGAAAACGGGAGTAAGAAAAATTTCACAAATTTAATACTTTCTTCTTATATACATATATAAGAAAGTAATAATGAGATATATTTAACGCTGAAAATACGTTTTTAATTTTCTTTCTGTTGTGAGCCTTTTTTATAACTGTCTAAAGATATTGTATATAAAGTTCAAAGAATGCATTAAACAAAATGCACGTTAAAAAAAAAAAAAAAAAAAAAAAAATTCACTGACAAAGATTTTGAAGTTTAAAATTTATGGAAATAAATTCGTATATACCAAAGAAAGTCTGTCAAAAGAAATAAAATATTCTATGCTGTTCTATGTTGACATCTAAATTGAACTTATCATGCTTTATAAGACACAGAAATAAATACAAAGGAGATCTGTTTTTTTTTTTTTTTTTTTTCAAATAGGGTTTCACCTGATAATATATATATATATTTCAGTTTTGAAAGCCTGTAATAAATAAGAATTCCAGAGGAAACCTAGACTGCAAATCTCCAAAACAACGCATTTTCTGAATACGCATTTATGAGTCAATGACTTTAGATTTTTTTTTTTTTTTTTTTTTTTTTTGTATTTCCGATGCTTTTTAAAAATACATCGGTATTATTTGGGGGGTAAGAGGTAAGGGAATGAGATTTTTAGGATAATCGAAATATTTTACTTGTGAACTACTTTTAATTCATATAATTTCAAAAAGTGAATTGCTGAGTAGGGGAAAGTTGGACAAAACGGGATACCATTCTTGTTTTTTTTTTTTACTACGGAAAATATGTTGAAGAAAACCACACGCTTTTTTTTATAACTACAAAATTTATTGAAGCACATAAAAAACATATTTTTAACTAATTGTAATGATTTTAAAATAGTAAAAAAAAAATATTTACCAAACTCTTACACATCCCGCTTTAGCATACCTGGGTTGGATAAAACGGGATAGGGATTACAATGTTTAATTTTTTGTGTAAAACTAACTGAAAAGCATAATTAACTGACAGAAAACTGTAAAGCAAAATTTCCACTTTAAAGAACAATGTCTTCAGTAATCAGAGACTTAAAATAAGAGTTTTTTATGTTTTTATTTACAAAATGGGAAAGTTTTTATTTAGGCCTATAGCAGAACAAAAGTCGCATAAAAAGGCATTAGAACACGGTTCGTGAGCCCCTTCTTGGCATCCAGAACATTGTATCCAACCTTCACCAGCCTTAGAATCGACGTACAGTGTATTACAATATATGCACGTTTCCCTTCCCTCAGTTTCATCTTCAGACAATGATGACATGCATTCTTGGCTGCTTGCTGAAGGTTTATTAAACTTTTCTATGTTTTGACTTTTAACATCAGGATTAGGCGTTCTTCTGGATTCTTTTAAAGGCCTACTTTCAGGTTTCGCTGGACCTGGTAGCTCTTTTTCTTCCTCTTTTACATTTCCTTTTCTTATATACTTCTTTTTGGAATTTTTAGAAGGATTTCTTAGCAGCCTTTTCTTTAATTTTCTTGGTTCTTTCTTGTAGTTTTATCATCCTTTCTATTTCTTCCATTTCTAACTTACTCTTATATGGAGATGATGTTGTTACTACAGTTTCTTTTTTATCTTATCAGCCTTGTTTTCTGGGCGAGTTTCTTTTACTTGAGGTACAGGTAGAACAAACTTTGGAAAGATGGAAAAGGGTAGCTTAGGTCGATAAAGGTGCTATCAGACGGAAGACAATATATTCTAAAACATAAGCTATTGCCTCTCAAAAGCGACCAAACGACTTCAGTGGGGTTGTTTTTAAGCATAAACGGAAAAACGAAATCCTGAAATGTAAACAACGGACCCAACATTTGGCTATTATTCTCCCCCAAGGATATTTAAAAGGGAAAAGAATAGAGGGTGTTCTGTAATCGCGATTCTCTGATTGGAGGATTTCGTTGTAGTGACTACCGTATGTGCTTTAAACAGTCGAAAATGCGTGATTGACGAACATACGTTCGGCAATTTGTATCAAACGGCATATTTGGATCGTTTCCCGCATGAAAAACCTGTTTATGAGGTATTTTGTGCTAAAGACTATTGTATGGTTCTTCGTTTGATAGCGGCTTAACAAGAGAGTTCTAATCCTTTCTTCCCTGAGGATGTTGCAGGTTGGTCTGTCCGTAGGCTGTCTTCTGACAGGTTTGTTGGCTGGTCTACTCCTACGATGTCCCTTGAGAAAAGTATATAAAAAACTGTATTCCGTTTTATCCGACACTTTTCAAAATAAGCGTGGCTGCTGCCTAAATGTGAAAAGTAAATTAGATAGACTACACATGAGAATATTCGTTAATAAAGGCTTGATCAAATATAATATTCACTCTAATTGCATTTCCATATATGTAGGCAGAATAATGTAGAAAACAACGCACGTAAATGTAGAAAGTGCCAAGAAAACAGAATAAAAAAGTTCTAAGAACTACAACTTTCCATCAACTAGTGGTCTCGAGACGGGAGGAACTGAGAATGATGTAATGATGGCGGAGCACAAGTTTCTGTCGTCATCCGCTCGATAGCAGTACTAGCCGTGTCTCTAGGCGACGTATCCCGTTTTGTCCGACTATCCCGTTTTATCCAACTTTCCCCTACGTAAAAAAGAATTGAATTAAAATGAAATTGCTTTAAAATAATAATAATCCGCTATGATATGACACTAATGCGCAGAAGCTAATTATCATAGTACATAGTGATTGAAAATAAAATATCGTATATTTCATTAAATAATTCTTCATGTCCTAAAACGCCAGTCTTTGATACAGTTACACGCTTTTTTCAACTATGGTGATTAATGAAGTTTTAGTATTTTTCTCTACAATGTAAGATAAATTACATATATACAAAATAACCGTCCCAGATTGGTATGTCCAACGTGCAACTGTGGCAATTTTTACTAAATTCGTTATTAAATTCACCCCAATAGGACTACAGGATTCATAATTTTTCTTATTCTTAAGACACGATCTACGTCAGTGACGAAATTTATCAAGGAAATTTCGAAAATTTAAAGGTTAATTTTATTAAAAAAAAAAAAAAAAAAAAAAAAAAAAAAAACTCATTTTTAGATAGAAATGTTTGCATGCATTTTTTCTTTTTCTGAAGACTTAAACGTAAACTATATGTAAATTCGATCGACAAATATTTCAGTTTGATTTCTGAAAATGGAAAAATAAGTTCAGTTTATTTCTGAGAGCAAAGTGATATTTATCTTTGATCGTCTTGTATCATAGAGCATCATTTATTTCTTAAACGTGTTTTTCCTTTAATATATAGCATATATGCATTTTTTCCATTTTTTTATTTTTTATAAAATTCTGATCTTCCGATTTAAAGTAATATTTATATCTCATAAAAAAACAATACTATTGTAAAAGTCCCCCGCCCAGCAAAAACTCTTACCTTTCTTATGCATACATATTATATTTATAAAAGCACATACATAACCTGCAAAAAGAAGTGATATCTCATAAAAAACATTAATATTGTAAAAGTTATCCCGCCTAGAAAAAACTCTTATCTTTCTTAAGCAGCCAAAAAAAGGATTGATAGCATTTTTGCCGCCGGTATTGAATCCCGGGTACTCAACGCCTAGCTTAATGAAGATCTGCGAATAACACTGCATGTATCTTTCTAATAAATCCTAATCTCAACATTCTTTGTTATCTGTGTTAGTTTTTTCGCTGTATTATAAAGGTATAATTTAAAGTATTTTTACGGCGGGGTGCGTAATAATATTTTAATCTTTACTAACTAAATTTTTTATTAATTAAAACTTCTACATAGGGGATGCACCCCGAAGTAAAAATACTTTAAATTAAATTATAACTTTATAATGCAGCGGAAAAACTAACACAGATAACAAAGAATGTTGAAAGAGATTAGGATTTATTAGAAAGATACATGCAGTGTTATTGGCAGATCTTCATTAAGCTAGGCATTGAGTACCCGGAATTCAATAGCGGTGGAATAATTTGATATCAATCTTTTTTTTTTTTTTTTTTTTTTTTTTTTTTTTTTGGCTGCTTAAGAAAGATAAGGGTTTTTGCTGGGCGGGGTGACTTTTACAATAGTATTTTTTTTATGAGATATCACTTTTTTTGCAGGTTATGTATGTGCTTTTACAAATTTAATACGTATGCATAATGAATATATTTGTGTAATAGATCAATAAAAATCGTGCGTGTTATGCTTAGATGTAAATATAGTATTAGAGACTTCTAAATAGTACTAGTTATTTTTATGTGATTTCTTTCTAAGAGGTTTAGTCCCATTATAAAATGTCAATTTTACGCATTTCTAGCTTGTTTCCGCGTTAGAAAAGATCCTTCTCCGTTAAAGACACACTTTATCAGGGCACGTAATGGACTTGGCGATGAATTTGGCGACTTTATCGCACTTTGACAACTATTTTGACGACCTTGGTGGAAAAACCTTTATTATCGATAGACCCATTGTCCAAGCTGTAACTCAATTATTACGGAAGTTACTGTAAAATTCAGGATTAATGGCAGGCTATAAAAGGGGTCCCGTTCCGACCACTGAGTTGAGTTTCTCGCTAAGACTTTACGGAATAGAAAGTTCTGCTTGACTAAGTCTCTACCATTCAAATGTAGTTTATTTCTGTATGTTATGACTATGGTATCGTTTGTACTGTTTTTTATATGTTGTCAGCTGCTATTTAAGCTGCGTTTTCTGGTGAAACTCAAGTTGATACTGGGTTCAACTAAGACGACCAAATTTTTTAAACCCAATTTGAGACCAATCGTCGCAGCGTCCTCAAATTGAAAGGCCATTTAAGGGCAGAGTTAAATTATGCTTTATTCTGAGGACATTTGAAGACAGATTTGTAAATTCTAGAACAAATGATTTTCAAGTTAGTAAAAAAGTATTGTCACCGTGTTCTGAGCTATCCTGAAAGTTTCAAATGTCTAGCTAGTCGGGAAGTTAATTAAAAAGCATTTGCAATATGTGTACTGATAACGCTGCCGAAGGCAGCAGTAACTCGAAACAGTTGGCTAAAAGTATTTAAAAAATGCATTTGCACCGTGTTCTGAACTATTCTGAAAGTTTCAAATGTCTAGCTAGTCGGGAAGTTAGTTAAATAAATTTTCTGTCGAATCATATAAACGCTGCCGAAGGCAGTAGGAACCTGAAACAGTTGACTAAAAGTGTTAAAAAATGTATTGACACCGTTTTCTGAACTATCCTAAAAGTTTCAAATGTCTAGTTAGTCGGGAATTTAGCTAATCGATTGCAAGATTTGTACTGGAGAAACAAACAAATGAACAAGAATCGAAGTTAATAAAAACATGGTTAAAAAAAAAAGAAAAAAAAAAAAAAACTAAGTTCTACATCACTAAAATCATTAGTTCTGGGTCACCTCCAGCATGCATATCAAATGCAGCGTTTAGACGCTATCGTATTCACTGATACACATACATACATACCTCTTTATTATAAAAAATGAAAAATGAATTCAGAAGACCTCAAGACTCATAGAAACACAAAAGTGTCAAATTTGAATTTTTCCATGATAATATTTCTCGTATATAATATATGATCGGAATTTAATTATATGTATTCTTCCATCATCCGAAATTTTATAAAGTTAACGAATCGCACTTTTATTTAATCAGCAAAATTACTTTTGTTAAAAGTTTGTTTAGCGCGTCCTTTAAACATTTAGTTATTTCGAAATCCAAATTTATTAATTATTTTTTTTAATTAACACATAACACATTTTTTTTTAATTAAACATATTTCTTGTAAAATTAAAAAAAAAAAAATAAGAAAAAGGTGTCTTTTAATTTATTTCAATTTATTCATTTTGTAAAAAAAAAAAAAGTAAAGAAAGAAAAATAAAAACAGAATTTATTACTATTTAATGTCTTTTTAAATGACAAAATTAAATTCATTGAATACAAGCGCCATCTCTTGACGAATTCACGAAATATTTGCGTTAAATATCACAAAATTGAAAATAACTTCCCTGTATATTGACCAAAAAATTTTTGATTGCAAAAGGCACTAGTACAGGTCAGCAGGAATGCCCATGCAAATTTTCAGCTCATTAGCTGCAGAACTCTAGGCTCAATTGACGTCAACGTTTTTTGTCTTAACAATTACCAGAAGAAGAAGAAGAAGAAACTAACCCGTAAATTTCGGGTTTCCAAATTTATATAACACAGGCCCCTTAATTCGGAGCGACATGCGAATTTGTATGTTTTGTCTTAAGGGCATGCTTAAGATCTGTGCAAAAAATCATAGGTCTTGGGGATCAGGGAGCTGCGATACAGACAGTCGAAAAGTTCGAGATGCCATGTCGACATACTATATACTTGTAGAGTTCTCCTTTGACTTTCCCACTTTGTAAATTTCATTTGTTTTTCTTTTAATGTTTGTTTAACTTGGCGGGTGTTTGTTTTAGCTTGGCGGGGCGGAACGCTACCTCGTTCTTTGATTTGTATTTTTAAATTTGTATATATATATATATGTATATATATATATTTGTGTGTGTGTGAATTTTCAGAAACAAAAAAAAAAAAAAAAAAAAAAAAAAAAAAGAAAGAAAGAAAGAAAGAAATTATGTAACTGCAACTTTTTAATTTTTATAATAGGTATCTCTTAGTAATTCATTAATCCATTTGCATCATTAGCATATATAAATATATATATACGTTCAATATTCATTGTTACTATCAGGGGAGCGTATATATGCGTTCAATTTTCCCGGTCACTATCACCGAAGCCATTTGTATATGCTCAATATTGTTGGTTACTATCATCATTCGTTACCGAAAATATAGAAATGCAGGGAGTTACTTCTTTTTATATTTACTTATGATTGCAAGTAGGATAGATTGTATGCGTAGAATATTTATGCTACATGTTTAAAACAAATTTGATTTCAATTGTAAATGCAGTTGAAATGTGTGAATTAACAGTAAATCATTTTTATTTTTCTAACTCTACAGACATTTTTTTTATAATTATTAGATAAGGTAAAAACGTTAATAAACAAGGCCTAAAAATCACATTCGTAATTATTGAAAATTTAATTGATGCATTGTAAATTTTATCTCACACTATATTTAAGTACGTGTAAATATCTAGCTGGTTAAACAACGTTTCTTTAACTGGAGATATTTAATGTTCAAAGAAATCGACAAGTATTTCTAATGAAATTAATATCATGTGCAAAAGTCTCTGAAGAGTAATCAGGCGGTAAATGAAAACATTCTAGTTCCTTTTATTTATTAAACTAATAATTTAGAGCTAAAATTTATTATATTTAAAATAAAAGCAAAATCAACTAAGTGTTTCTGACTGTATTGATACATGCAACAATGAATGAATTTAATGTATAAATAAAATTTTAATTTGATACTTGGTCTCCATTCTGTGTAATCAAAAACAATGAAATCAAATAAAAATATCAAATATTTGTCAAAAATGTTTTTTTCTGTTTATCATTAGATAAATAATTTTATTCAGGTATTGGAGAAATCCACAAAATTTTTTAGATAATTTGAGTCTGTTACCTGTGTTAGTTTATTATTATTACTAGTATCGCCCAGTGGTCGAAACTCGACCATTTTTTTTTTTTTTTTTTTTTTGCAAAGCGAGGCAAAGCAAAGTTATTCCCTTTACCTAAACGGAATGCAATTGCAACACAGCTGTTTGCCGATATTCACTCTAACTGAATCAGCAGAGTTTTACTTAATATAAATATTTCTCTCTGTAGATGTTAGCCTTTCCTGAAATGAGAGAAAATCGCAACGTGAAAACGCCCCTTGTTGTGTGATACAGCCCAGAAGCTAATAGGTACCATGTCAAACCAAGGCCCAACCAAGTATCAAATTCTGTTAAATTAATTCGATTGATTCATAAAGTAGAGTGTTTTAACAAAAAAAAAAAATAAAATAAAAAAATAAAAAAATAAAAAAATAAAAATGATCGAATTGAGTTCGGGAAATTTCAAAGCGTGGTGCTTTTTCGAAAACCGAAAATCTAAAACTTTTCTGAATCTTACATTTTCTACTTATATATGCAGAGGAAAGAATAATAAATCCACTTTAAAAAAAATAAAAATAAGTAGTCAATTTCACTTAATTAAAATGCAAGGAAATCTCAAAACGTGTAAATTCATCGAAAACCGGAAATCAAAAGTTTTTATGTATCTTCTACTTGCTTCTTCCACCCACAAAAGCTGGCAATAAAGACACTTTTTTAAAAAATAAGTAGCCAATTTCAGTTAATTGAAACGTAAATAAAGCTCAAAACATGTAAATTCAGCAAAAAACAGAAATCGGAATTTTTTCCGTATCGTCTACTTATACATGCAGCAGTTAGTAAAAAATCCATTTTCATTTTTTTTAGTATATTAGTTGAATATTTATTGTTTAAATATCACCCTTTAAAATGAAATGTTTATGTTTACATTCGAAACTGGAAGTTTGCCATTTTTTTTTCTGGAGTTTTGTGATTTTAAATTAAAATTTTATCAATTTTACAGAAAAAATAACTCAATCAAACACATGTAGACAGTAACTTATATATAACTATACCCAAATATCGGAATTAAAATCGGCAGATAATTTCCGTTATTTTTTAATAATTTTTTACAAAAAATCCAATGGACGATTAACATAGAAAATCTTTTTCATGGCTCCATGGACAGACAGTGACGTCATCACTTCGCTTGGGTATAGTGATGCTACATTATACAAATTACTGTGTCTATGGTTTTATTTCAGCTTTATGGAATTACCAGATTTAACAACTTTCTACTTTTAGGTATTTTTTAATGTAAAGGAATATACGTGTATAAAAGGGAAAAGTGGGGGAAAATGCATAAAAAATAAATGTATTTTTAAATACGTTCTTGACATCGTAAGAAAATAATATTTGTATTCGCACCTTGTGGAGAATTAGACTTCCCCATCCTCATTTAACTTTAACTTATAGTTGACTTAAGGTTGAATGCTGCAAATTGAAATACTTAATTTATGAAGAAATGATAGAGTCCAAACATATAAAATTAATGAGCTTTAATTGAGCTTAAATAAGAAGGGGGACGCTGGACTTTGATTGGATTTAATATCTTTATACGTTTAAATGAGCAGCCCTCTTAAATACTTTGACATCAATAAATAACCACCGTTAACCACTTTACTTAATTACTCGCAAATGATCTCAACTACTTTTATTTACTTTCATTAACTCTTAAGGCCAAGTAGTCTTTCGCATGTAGGAGGATTCCCTGACGCTACAATGCTACTGAACTTACTCTCTTCTACCCTAAGCCGCTAACAACTAACTCCTTCAACTCTCATACTCTCCTTCCCACTAACTTTCTAACTACCATCGTACAACTCACTCGCCTTCCAACTAACACTCTTACCTCCTCTCAACTAACACTCCTTCCAACTAACACCCAAAAGCAATCTTCCTTCTCCTTTTATATAAATCACTTTTCAAACTTATTAGCATAATGTCAATTACAATTTTAGTTTGACCTAAGAACTAACTCTACTAAACAACTGAATCTTAAAACTTTCGTATTCATGTTTTACTCTTAAAGTGCGAATTTTAACCGTAGCACTTTGCTATACCTGACAGTTCCTCCCCAAAAGAAAAAATTTCGCGGAAAAAATCCCCAACGGGTTTTTACCCGTGCAAATTTTAAATTATTGCAATACTATGCAAAGAAAATTTAGCTGCAGTGACTTACTGTTTAAAATTCAACTATATAATATTTTAGAAAAAGAAAAAAAGAGGGGGGAAACTTAAATTAGACTGCCCAAGAATAACTATTGCTTTTAAAATCTAATAAGGAAAAAAATTTTAAGAGTACAGGGCCAAAAAACCGGACACTTACATATAATTTTAAGTAGCTTAGATAGCTTTTTAAAAAAATGTTTCTTATGCTCAATGTAAGTCGCTTTATACCGGAAAACCGTTTGTACTCAATTTAGTTAACTAGAAGTCCAGCGTTATTACAGCGGGGCTTACATTCATCTTTCCTTCAAACAAATGGAAAGGAAAAAAAATTTCATTAATTTAAAAAAAAATTTAGTACAAAAAAGGGATCGTTTAAACAGAAAGTGCGATCAAAATTCAATTTAACTTGTAACATGAAGGTTCTTGACGTGATTTTTAAGACTTGGAACATAATTTTATTGACAAAAAACTTGAACTGTTTGTCGCCACTGCAGACCAGTCTAGGTCCAGTATCCTGGCTAGGAAAAAGACTTTAAAGTGCATCTGCAAAAAAAGAACAAAATTCCAGTTCTCCACTATCTGTTTGAATCTTGAAAGAAGAGATTCGCTCTTGGCACTCGTCCAAAAAAACATCTTTGACTTTAGAAAAGAGAAACACTGGCACAGTTCCAAAAATACCGTCTTTAGCATCAAAAGTAACAATTGAAGAAATCAGGCTGGCTTTTCAGATTTAACATCTATACTTCGGGTTTAGAGTCAGGATCATCAACTAGACCTCAGATTTTCTAAAATTAAAACTTTTTTAAACGTATAAATCAAAAATAGACGTGAACTACACTTTTATATAGATAAATGACATAATTTTATACATAAGCCATATTTCAACTAGCTATTTGCATACGGGAAAACTAAATTGTTAGTTGATTAATAAGGTTAGTCGTTAAACGCGAATGTACATGCAAAATAGCTTAAAAAATTCTCTTTTTACCCCATACTAATATATACATAAAACTGTTAGTGAAAAATGCAAGAGTTTACAACAAGAAATATTCATTTTATACAATATACGACATTTAGAAAAACATAGATAACGATACAAATTTTTTCAAAACTGCAGTTGATCGCTGAGAAATAAAAAATTCACGTACATGCATATAGATCATTTACAAAACTATAGGGAAAAATGTTTATACACTTATAAAATTCCATTTTATATAATTGAGAGAAATATAGTTAAGGAATATATACAAAATAGTTCAAAAAGTTTGTTTTTTCAAACTGGCGTGGATGGCTACAGAATAGAAAAAGATTGGAGTATGTACATATAGATCATGTCAAAAAACTAGAGAAAATTTATATACTAAAAGGTAAGAAAATTTATCGTACGAATTGCTGCAGGTGATGGCTAAAACAGAAAACATTTAAGTACAGATATATAGATCATTCACAAAACTAAAGAGGGGGGAAATTTATATAAAATATTCAAAAAGGTTTTTTACCAAGAACTGCTGGTGTTGGCTAGGAATAAAAAAAACATTAACGTACATACATGCATATATTATATACAGAAAAAAAAATTATGACATGTAATCCAAAACATGAAATTTCGGTAGTTGAAAGTTCATGCAGCAAGTTTAAATTTAGATTTGTGATATTTTAAAAAGTTCATCTCTTTGAGATTATGGCTGAAAGTCCAAATGAAAGTTCTACATGTCGAAAATTTCATAACTGCTGTGATAGAACTACAGTTTACAATGGAAAAAATATAAAACCATAGCACCTGACAGATTGATTCCTTTATAGCAGCAAAATAAGAGATGCAGGTCAGACTGGCCTGTAGAGTTGTTGTAGCAATTTCCGTGCTGGTGGCTTGTTGAACGGAGTCCGGCATCGGAGATGCATTTTTCTGGGATGGACTCGATCCCGGTACCTTGTCACTGTCCCCAGTTATCACAGAGGACTGCGTTCGCTCCGTGCTTTCCAATGCAGGGCTGCTAGACTTTCCGGAAACTTCACAGGAGGTTAAATAGACGTTTGAAATTGCCGTCTTTAAAATACTTGCATTTTCTGTTGGTTTAATCGGCGGGTCAATTTGAAACTTCAGGATGGTACGGTTGAACCTCTCGACCATGCCGTCCGACTGGGGATGTAAGGGTATTGTCTGGGTTTTGTCTATGCCGAGTAGTTGACACAGTCCTTTGAAAACATCAGAGGTAAAGTTCCTACCTTGGTCGGTATGAAGTTGTAGGGGCGTGCCGTACCTTGACACCCATTGCTGCACTAGGACCTCTGCGACTGTGCATGCCTCTTGATTGGGAATAGGATATGCCTCAGGCCACTTGGTGAAATAGTCCATCACGACAAGGATGTATTTATTTCCACTGGAGGTCCGTGGCAAAGGACCCAAGATTTCGAGTACAATCCGTTCAAATGGTGCTCCCACGTTATACCGTTGCAGTCTTCCTCGACTTCGTTTCTGCGTGCCTTTACGTGCCGCACAAGCATCACAGGATTTACACCATTTCTCCACATCCTCCTTTGCCTTGCACCAGTAGAAACTTTCTGCAGCGTCTTCATTACCCCAAAATGGCCTCCTGTAGAGCTACTATGCAGTTGTTCTAAAACATCTGAAATTTTTGATCTTGGTAACACAATCTGCCATCTGAAGCTTTTCCCATCATCAGATTCCCACTTTCTGTATAATACGCCGTTTCTGATATGAAGAGAGTCCCAAAGTGCCCAATAACTTTTCGTAATGGGACTAAATCTGGAAATGTCCTCCCAGGTAGGTCTGTTGCTGGTCGCCTCCTTCAGTTGTAATATTGGCTTTACGTCAGGATCTTCCAACTGGGCTTTTCTAAGTTCTTCGTCACTCCATGGATCGGGATCTTGTTCTGATGGTGTTGAGACAGTAACTTGGCGAGCAACTGGCTGTATTATGTGGGGTCAATCATCGGCTTTACAGCTGTATTTATGATCTTCATATGGAGGCTTCCGCAAGAAGGCATCTGGATTTTCCCGAAGAGCTCCTCCTGGGTGGCATACTTCAGAGACATTCTTGGTTGCGTCTCTAGGTGTTCTTACTGGGCAGCTTCGTTTGATATGCCCGTCTTTTCCACAGCCCCATCATTTAGTTGTTGGATTCTTCCCTTCTTTCTTACTCTCAAGAATGCGTAGTCTTCTATTAATTTCTGCAATCATTTCCTGAATCTCTTTAAGATCATCTTGAGAGCCGTTCACTTCGTCTGCTGTGCTTTTCTGGCGATGTTTACAGGAGGCTTGTTGGGCTGTCTCCAGCTTTAGGGCATACACCAAGGCTGGCTCCACATCCTTCACGCCGGAGAGTCTGAGGGCTTTTTGAATATCTGGATCTCCGACAGCATCAATGAAATATTCTAGAGCCAGATCATTGCGTGTTTCAGGATGACAGTCTGAGAAAGCCAAATGTGAAAGCCTCTGGATGTTTGAAGCCAGTTCTTGTAAGCTTTCCCCTGGTCTCTGACGACGGGACCTTAGCTGGAGTCGGCTATATTCTTTGGACCATTTCGCTCCAAAACGTAGCTCTAGTGCTCTGGTTACAGCTTCGAAGTCATATCGCTGTTCCTTCGAAAGGGTCTCCAGAATATCTGCGGCGTCGCCCCGCAACGACCCTACCAGATGAGCCGTCTTTGCAACAGAGTCCCAGCCGTTAGCTTCAGCTACGATGGAAAACTGCGTCTTATATACATGCCAGGAGGAACTGCCATCGTAGGTAGATAGCTTAATAAATTCCTGATTCTGGATTCTTCTCTCTTTCTTTTCAGTTTCCTGGGGCATGGATTCTAACTTTTCTTCCACTTTTCTCTCCAGATCTTCTTCTATTCTCTTCAATTTACCGTCTATCTCTGAAAACCTTTCTTTCAGTTCCTGATCAAAATTTTCTTTAAGTTTCTCCTCGAAACTCCGTTCTATCCTCGTAACACTCTCTTCAACCTTCATAACATTTTCTTCTATCGTCATAGCTTTCTTTTCAAAATTCTCTTCTATTTTCAACACTTTCTCTTCCATTCCATCTACTCTGCTTTCCATATCCGATAATTTACTTTCAATCACTCCCTTTACTGCCAAAAGTTCTCTCTTCATCTCCTTTTGATTGCATTCAACTTTTTCTTGGATTGACTTAATTTCTTCCTGAACTTCACCCATAGTGTCTTTCAACTCTCTTTGCGATGTCTCCATACTTTCTTTCATCTCTCTTTGTCCTTCTTTCATTCTTTCGATCAATCCGGTTTCCATCTTTTCCTGTCATGCTTTCATTTCATTCATCTCTTCAGTCAAGCCGTCTTTTAATTCTTTTTGTCCGGTTTCTATTTTCTCTATCAATCCAGATTTTAACTCATTCATCCGGGCAGTTAGACCTTCCAGAAGCTTCTTCATTTCTTGCCCCATAGTTCTCGTTATCACCATTCACGGACAACCCCACTCCTGACACCAGAAATGTTGCGTACTTGGGGGTTCGTGAGTTGTCCGAGAATGAAAGGCAAAACTTACAAAAATTCAGTAATTTTTTCCCAGAAAGTTCCAGAGAAATACAGGTCTATAACCCAAGTATCAGCTTCAGTTCAACCAATAAACACAGCTTAAACAACAGCTTTCAATAGCGAATCCAGAGTACAAACTGTATAGCAATAACACTTGAAGCAAGTCTCTTTCAAAGAGGCTCCAAAACAATGTAAGCATTAGCGAAGCTGGCTGAGGTCTGAACTGACTCTGACTGCCTTGGCGGGAAAGCGGCCTTTATATACCTCTGTAGAAAAGTGTGGAACGTTCCAGAAATCTCCATATCTCATCAGTCAATGGGATTAGAGCTTCCATATTTGGTATATCCCATATAAGGATTTTCTCGCCAAGGTCGCCAAAAAAATCGCCAAGGTGGGAAAACGTCGCCAAATTTGGCGCCAAATCCATTACCTGCCTTATTGAGCCTTTTTAATGCGTTTTTAAGGGAAAATAAGGCTATTTCAACGCTAAAACGACTAGAAATGCACAAAATTAGCACTTTATCAACTTACTAAGCCTCTTTAAAAGAATTTATACAAAAATAAACACAATTATTTACAATTTTGTAACAATATATATATATACAACAAATTTAAATGCAAGTTAAATGATACTAAAAATTATTTGTCAATTAGTATGTGTTTTAAACACGTTTCAATTTTTTTGTAAGAGGAATTATGAAGATCATTAACAAAGTAAAACAAGAGATACAAAAAAAGGTAAGTTTTTTTTTTTTTTTTTCAATAAATCTGGTTTTATGTATGGTATATACATAATATGTTTTTGTGACTAAACATAATATGTTTTTGGGACTACCAGCAATATAATGAAACAGGTTCCAAATCTCCAAAGCGGAGAGGGAAATGTGGCCAGAAAAAGAAAATAACACCAAAAGATGGCTCTTTTCTACTTACGCAAAGTAAAAAATATCCTCGAAAGATTAGTGTTGCACTTAATAGAGGTTTAAAAAGTCATGGAATAAATATCAGCTTATCTACTGTTCGGAGGCGTCTTCTTGTAGCCCATCGGCCTAAGAAGAAACAGCTTCTGACCCAACCAATGAAGAAAACGCGCTACTTGTGGGTGTTAAAATATGAAACCTAGACAGTCGAAGATTGGAAAAAAGTGCTTTTTTGCGACGAAAGCCACATTTTTGTCCAAGCCAGCAAACACAACACGTGCAGAGATCGTCAGACGAAAACATTCGGAGTTGCTACATAACCAATTTGTTAAACACCCTCAAAAGAAGATGTTTTGGAGTTGTTTCGGTTACAGTAGGGTTGGTTCTTTGCAGCCTGTTAACATTATGATGTCTTCTGATCAATATATAACTATTTTAAATAAAATGGTTATTCCAGAGTTGGAAAAACGATACCCTCATGGAACGGGAATTTTCAACAGGATTTAGCCCCGTGCCATACGTCCAAAATGGTCGAAAAATTCATGTCTGAGAAACAAATTCAGACATTGGAACGGCCTGTGAACTTTCCTGATATCAACCCAATGCAGAATCTCTAGCTATGTGTAAGAATCACCTATTAAATATGGATAGTTCAAGAATAGAGAATCTAATCACGGTGCTAATTCATGTGTGGTACAAGGACACAAATGTTATAAATGACTGTACAAAATTGGTAGAATCCATGCCAAATTGTATCAAAATGTTAATAAAGAGTCGTAGGGACCATATTATATACTAAAAAGTTTCGACTTTGTATAAAATTACATAAAATAGCATATTTTCTTAGTTATCTCAATTTTTCGAGTTTGTTTCAATTAATTTGCACAAAGGTGTACAGATAAAATAGCATTTAATGCTAAAAAAAGACTACTTATTGTTTACTAAGTGATACTTTTTTTTCCAATTATTAATATTACTTCTGTATTTGTTATCAATATTATTTTACTTTCTAGCTTACTCTTTTGGACTGGTGCTAATAGAAATGAAGTTTTGAAACTGGGAATCTTACCAATCCCTTTTGCGTGATATAGAAAATTCATTTCCTTTTAAGTAGGCTTATATTACAGAAAAAAATTTCATTATTATTTTTTTTAAATATTGTATTGAATTAACAAGACTTCTTTTACTACACTGTTTATTAAATTTTCGTCTTTATTAGGACAGATGTACATCTGTGCCCCCTCCAATTACATTGCACATGCATACACACACACACACATATATATATATATACCGTGTACCCCGTAAGTTTGTAGACATATTAAAAATTCATAAAAGACTAAAGGCATTTGTAGAATTGAACACGGTTTGCGGAAAATTTATTCTTTTTTTTTTTTTTTTGTAAAGGAAAAAAAAAAAAGTTACATTTTCGTTGATTGGGCGTGCTGCACGGTCCCGTAACGTGAAATATGAAAATTAGAGTCGTATAACTGTGCAATTAATTGCACAGTTTGACGATTAACACAGCTTATTTCTTATTTGCTTATTTTCTTGTTGGACAAAGCGTTTTTGGATCGCCAACTGAAGCTGTAATTAGCGGTGTTGTAACGCGTTTGCAAATTGTAATTTGTGGTGATTGCGAACACATAAAATTTTTCTGTGCCTGTAAATATTTGCATGAAAACAATTATAGCTTTTCATTGAAATTTCTGATTTCCTCATGTACAGCGTCCTCTATCGACTGGAATTTTAATTATTATCTTTTCCTTTAACAAAAATAAATAAATAAATAAATAAATAAACAAACAAATAAATAAAATAAACAAATAAAAAATAAAAACATTAAATCATTAAATTCATTTATTTATTTATTTATTTATTTTTATTTTATATTATTTCACGTGCACTTTTTATTTCCTAATTTAAAATTATAAAAAAAAAAAAACTTTTTCGATATCGCTTGTAACGATACTGATTATTATTAATTTTCTTTTCTTTTTCTTTCAATAATAATAATAATAATAATAATAATAATAATAATAATAAGATTTTGCTGAAATCCTGGCAAAAGCGGAATTTCGTTTAGGACGGAGGACTATTAGTTTTTTTTTTTTTTTTCTTTTTTCAAATTATAACATCGCTTTCAAATTATTCAATTATATTTTCGATAAATTTTAGATTTCGACAAATGTCCAACTATCGAAATCGACAACGAAAAAATCCCAGATTGAGACTAATAGGCCCTCAGTCCTAATAATAATAAAAAATAATAATAAATAAATAAATAAATAAAAATAAAATAAAAAATATAAATAAATAAATAAATAAAAAATCACCCTTCGTCAGAATAACTTTTTTGCAAACCGCGTTAAAATCTACCAATTCCTTTAATTTTTATGAATTTTTAAAATGTCTACAGACATATGGGACACCCGGTATACCTATATATAGTCCTTAGATTAAAAAAATAAAATAACAAATTGGTAGAAAATTCAAATACAGTTGAATATAGAATGTATTCTTTCATAACACACATTTTCTTGCTTCAGAAACATTTTCTCCACAATGTTTTTTATAAATGAATCTAAATGAATACATAAAAAGGTCTATTTTTCTGTTGTATTATTATACTACCTTCCTTTATTCTTTCTAAAAAATGAATACCATTTCCCATTCTTTTCTCTTCATAAATGTTACTAAATATTTTTTTACGGCTTTGTGCATTTTCCTTTTTCTTTTTCAGATTTCATCCATTGTGTGAAAACATCAATTGGTTTGTTTGAAAGAAATAAGAGAATTCTTTATACATTTATAGTGTTAAATTGGAATTCGAAATGTCTTTATTTGTTTTCTTTTGTATAAAACATGATCAGTCTCTAAGAATCATTATATTCTGGTGTTTTTGTAATGTTTTCGACGAAAATATATAAAAAGAAAACGCAGAGAAATTTCTTTTGAGGTAAGCTGCCTTTTATTCTTATAAAAAAAAAAAAAAAAAAAAAAAAAAAAAAAAAAAACGAGATTTACGTTTTAAGTATAGTTTTTTTAGCATTTTGTTCTAACTTTGTTTTCTGATAAATTCTATTTTATAGGAAATAGGACGAAAAATTATTATTATCATCATCATCATTATTATTAATATTAATATTATTATTATTATTGTTTTGGAAAATTACAATTAATGTTATTTATTTTAATAAACATCTTTCGGTTAAAATCATAAAATATATTTCAATATCCCAGTATTACTTTAATGGTTACTATTTCTTTCAGAAAGTGTCCTTCAAAAATTTTATCTAGAACCTTGAAATAACGTTCAAATGTTTTATTAGATTTTTTGAAAATTTGGTACACTTCTTAATCAGGACAAAATCTAGCAAATGCCGTATTTTTTAATTTTATTGGATAATTGTTTCAAAAGTCATTAAATAAAAATATCGTTCAAACTTTAAAGTTATTAAAATGAAAAGAAATGACAAAATAATAAATAAATAAATAACGAAAAATAAGTATATATATATATATATATATATATCAATATATATTAAAAACAAAAACTATTTTATTTATGAGACAAAATTCTAGTTAAAATACATTTAAAAACAATTAAAATTTAGACTTTTCGAAGTCCGTCCGGGTTTCCTCATCAGTATCACTACAGCATAATTTGCAAGCATTACATAAATACCCAAGGAATTTATAGAAGTACAGAATATTGAAGAGCCAGTGCTCATGCTTCATTGTTAGCGTGGAGGTAGCTGGCAGTGTGCTTACTCTCAAGGAAAATACGCGATTGTTAATTATCATAACCAGAATTTAGAACTTTTATATTATCGAAGTCAGGAATACGATTGGTTTCTATTGAATGGGTTACAAGTTTAGAATTTTGGTTGCAATTTTTATATGATCGCCTGTGCTCTCTGTAGTCTAATTCTTGCTTTACGGCTAGTGTCACCAAGAATTCTTCGCCGTACAGCAATAATTAGACTATACACTCTAATCTATACGCGTCAATTGTATGGTTAGACCCAGTTAAAATATTTTAGGAAATTTGGCATACACTACAGTATATTAGAATCAGAACGCAAAAAAGTTAAGCATCTGATGCAATATGGGAATTTTTACTAAATAATTTTTAACTATGCATGCGCTAGCTTTTAAAAAAATCCATTTGTATAATTTAATAGCTCAAAGTATTTATCTACTTGCATGAAAACCCCAAACAAATATTGTGTAAATCCAAAAAACGGTGGGAGATAGAACGAATAAAATATCAGTTCCTCTAAAACAAGGAAGATGATAGGAGTTTTTACCGATATTCATTTATAATCAGTGAACACTGTATTATCATTGATTGCATTAAAAAAAAAAAAAAAAAAAAAAAAAAAAAAAAAAAAAAGAGTAAAACCCCTTATAGTTTAGCTTTTATTTTGAGAGGAAATGAATACAACTTCATTCTATCACCACATGTTATTGAATTTCCACGATATTTGTTTAGGGTTTTCATATATGTATCTCAATACTTTTGCCTGTCAAATTATGCAAATGAAATTTCGTTAAATCTTGCGCATTAGCAGTAAAAACTATTTAGCAAAAATGATCATATATCATAATATTTTAGCGATACTTGTTTCGTTTGGCTGTGAACGCATTGTTTCCGAGGTAAAATATCGCGCATCAAACCTGAAAATTGTGGGTTCAAGTTCGGTTAAGGAAAGTTACTTAAAATTGGGTTTTTGTTAAAAAATTACATTATGTTTCGTTCTCATTATTTCATTATATTAATTATTCGATTAATGTATTTAATTTCTATAACTTTCGAATTCTAGAATATTTTGTTCGACAAAATTGTATAAATGCTGATGTAGAAATCCGTAGAGTTGAAAATATTATCTCGAGTTGAGTTTTAATGTTCTCTGTTACATTTCACCTTTAGTGTTTTTTGACAAACAGTTACGTTTGTATACACGTAATCTACGTGAAAAGACATTTAACATTTTTGCATTCTGGTAGCAATATGCTGTTTCGAATGCAGTCAGCCAAGTTTTCTAAAAGTAACTTTGCACTGGGTATAATACTCTAAACTGTTAAAACTACAGGTGCACATGACACCCTCTGGGGGTAAAAAATCTTGACTCGTTGGTGACACATCTAGGGGTGCCAAATGGCACCATTAAAAAGGGTAGAAAAACGGATCCCCTAATTCAGAGTGCCATAAAGGGTGAAAGATTACACCACAAATTAGAATAATGGCACCCCATCTCCAAGAATTGCTTCAAGGTGGTCAAATCGCAAATCTGGCGTGGTTAAAATTAAGCCAAAGAGAATGCCAAACTGTTTCTTTGTTTCCGTACATTTTAATACAAAAAATTTGAAAATAATCTGACCGTTAGAAAAGTCAAACTAAATTGGCATAAAAAATAAACATCAACTGTCAATCAAACAAAGAAAGCAGACGATAAAATGTAAACTCATTATAGCGCGCCATCAGGACAGATACAAAAACACTAAAAATCTATTTTAAGAAACACATCCGTTTTATGGAAATATTATTAAATGTTAATAGATTTTCTTTTTTTCTTCTTCTTTTTTTTTTTTAATAAGTCGAAGTTTTATAATTGCTAACGGAAATTACTTTTTTTATTTACACCTACATATGCTAGAAGTATGTTGGTAATTATTCTGAAAGTACACTACCTTAAATAAATTATAGTGATAACGGTTTTATTCCTTAACGGCCCTCTTCAGTTACCGTCGTCGGAAGCCCGAGGCAATGTTATTCTATGGGGAAATTTTCTTTACAAATAACTTATTAACTAATACATATTTTTTAATTTTGTTTTCATATAACAGAAAATTCCCAACTGTTAAATTGACGGACATTTTTTTAATTTTTAATATTTTATTTTAAAATTGCAAAAAAAAAAAAAAAAAAAAAAAAAAAAAAAAATCACATATTGAAAATTCGTATTTTGCAGCTTCAAAATAAAATATAAAAAATTAAAAAAATATTTTTTTAGAAAAGGTCCGTCAATTTAACAGCTGGGAATTTACAGAATGTGAAAACAGAATTTAAAAATATGTATTAGTTAATAAGTTATTTGTAAAGAAAAATTTCCCGTAGAACAACATTAGTTTCGGCTTCTGGCGACTGTGAGTGAAGAGGGCCCTTAAGGAAAAAAACTATGAATTAGAATTACGTTTCAGATCCCCAATATAAATATTGCTTTATTTAAAGGTGTACAGTACGTTTTTTAATAAAAGGAATATGAAATGCATTATGAAGCAATTTTAATTTGCAGAGAAAATGAGAAATTATATTTAGTTAATTGAATGAATTAATTAAATTTTAAAAATTGATTTATATTATTTGGTTATATTTATTTCACATTTTCTTGACTTTTGTTGGAACTTCTTCTTCTTCTTTTTTTTTTTTTTTTTTTTTCAGAAATAAATGTTATTTTTATACACATTCTCTGGACTTACTACTCTAAATTTACTATAAGAATAAAATATCATTCTTTAGTAATAAAGAAAGTAATATATAAGTGTTTTTAAAAAGAGTTAAAAAAAAGTTTATTTTATATAAAACGAACTAAACTTACAAAATTTCAACGTAATACGAGCAGTCTTAATTAAAGACTTATAGATGGTTTTATAGATTACTAGCAGGCTTTTCCCGTTTCGCTGGTCACTAAAAACAGAATCATTCTTTTTTATAATACTTTATAAACAAACAAAAGATAATTAAATAAAAAATAAAAAGAACTTCCTTTGCGATTGCTCAAAATCTGGTTTCGGTGTCCAATGCATTCGGCAGTGTCTTCTTCAACCGCAAAATATGGGGAGCGTGTCCCTATTGCTTTGACAATGCCTTACCCGTGGATTTCAATCTAGGTGCTTATTGGGGGAGAGTTTTAAAATGGATAGTACAAAAAAATCGATGTAACCTTTATTTATTACTTTATTTATTTAAATTCCGATTACATATGAACAACACTATACACACTATACATAATATTTACTGTAACCTTATCTCCTATGAAAACGCTCTACCTCCCTTGACAATTTAAAATAAATAGCTAATGAAACGATTCACTTCATTTTCTATAAAATACTCATACGAAAATCCTCAATATTCAACTGAACATCAACCTTCTAACCCGACACATATGCTTAATCTGCCAGTTTCACCGAAACTATCGTGATTTAACACTGGATTCAAACGGTGACCCCGATACTTCCAACACAACACTTATATGATCAACCTGACACTTCCACTGAAACCAGCACCATCTAACACTCGATCCGATTGGTGACTTTTATTCTTTCAACTGAACACATCGAATTTTCATATTTTTCCTAATATTAATAATAATAATAATCAAAACTAATCAAAAATTCGAAAGATGGACTCCGATGTTCGCATGGACACCTTGCGGGAAAACTTCGTGTTGAATTATGTTAACCGGAGCTACCGTCTTAACGTTACGCTATCCACGGACACAGACACACACAGAAATTGCCTTTTATTTATATAAAGATTATATAGATGATTATTAAACATATGGACGATTTCACCAATTTCCATTAAAACATTAAAAGAACCAAATTATTTCTTTATTTATTTAAGAGATAAAATTTTAGCTGAAGAAAATATTAAACCTTTTAATTTACGAGAATATATTGACCATAAGATTCAATACAGACCAGAAAATTTGCCGAAGTAAAAAAATAGAAATAATACTTTATTACAAAAAAAAAAAAAAAAAAAAAAAAAAAAAAAGAAGAAGAAGAAGAAGAAGAATGAAATGAAGAAAACACATAAAGCATATCTAATTATTACACAGCATAACTGAAATAGACGTATAAGTGTACAATAAAATATAATTTCAGCCAATTTAAATATATTTATTTTAAACATCAGTGCTAAAAAATAAAAAAAAATAATAATAATGTTTAAAATAGTTTTGGAATGAATTATGATATTACTAATCTTCAAGTTTAAACAAAAGGGTACAACAAAAAAATCATTAATAGCATGCAACCTATATGAATACATGTTATTTATTTTATTATTCGCTTAAATTTCTTTGAGATATCAGGTATTAATTTTGTATTATATTTTATTATCTCTAAAAATGCAAAATATACAAAATTTAATGTAATTTGCTTTTTAAAATTTTTTAGATAAGTTTATGATTTTACATTAGCAGATAATGAAATTAAAACAAGTTTTAATACATTACATTTTCATTGAGAATTATAAATTATGCATTTATTGAAAAATCAGATTACATATTTTGAAAATATGATATTCTTATTAGCTAGATTTAAAGTAGCAACTCGATGCGTACCAAATTTTTATTAAAGAAATAAACAGTATATATATATATATATATATATATAAGACATGTTCAGTAAATATGCTCTATTTATTAACAAACTGAGAATATTAACTAAAATCTATACATTGATTCTTTTCTTTCGAAATGTCCAAGTATATTATAAAACTTTTATGTTCCCTTTTTACTGAAATATGTATTTATAAATATCACATGTTTTATGCCGACAAAGCTTCGTCTTTCTTTCTTTTTTTTTCTTTTTTTTAATAAATCACGTTTCTTAAAATCTGAGAGTGCATCGTATGGAAATTTTATGCTGGAAATAATCCACTGGTAGGAATTCGCATAGGATGTTTTTTATATTAAAAAGAAAAAAAAAATGTATATCTGTATTTCATTTTAAGCGATATGTATATATATATATATATATATATATATATATATATATATATATATATATATATATAGTACTATAAAGAATAACAGAAATAAAGCTGTAAAAGAAACAATGACAGAAGATTAAATGCTATCGAAAACCATAATAATGAATAAGAATTAATTTTTAACTAAATAAAAGAACGTATGAAGACAATAGTTCAAATATAAAAACAGTTATCATTTAACAGATATACTACAATAGAAATATATCGAACGAAAATTATAGATATATACACATAATAAGGGCAATATATATATATATATATATATATATATATATATAATTATATGTATATATTTATAATGGAAGTATGTCATTTTTATTTTTATTCATATAATTACTTTCTTTAAGGATTACTGCTGTGATTTTTATTAAAACTTAAAGGAGGTTTAATTTTTATTTCCAGTAATATTATTACTTATATGTTCACTTTATTTCATCTGATATTTTATTTTGTTAATAGAATGATCTTTTCTTAGTTTTGGCAAGCTAAAGGGAGAGTACATATAGCAAAGCTGGATAAACCTCACAATGTTGTCTCAAGTCAACATGGCTTGCTAATTTTTGAAAACTAAGAATTCACAACACATTTAATGTTAACTTATGATAATTTATGATTAAGTATTTATGATAATGTTATATATATATTGAAAAAAGTCACTTCTGAGGATTTCAGTGCAGTTTATTTCTATTTATTATAAATTAAAATAATTGTTTACAGAGACATAAACAGATCGCTTTTAATAATTCGCTTGTTTATTTTTTTTAAGAATAAATTTACTGTTTTATAAAAATTTTGCATAAGTTTAAATATTAAATAATATATTTACAATACTTGATTTTTTTATGTATAGTTAGCTTATCAGAACTGTATTTTTAAATTTAATTTTGCAATTTTATACTTAGTACCTGTTATATAGTTTTAGAATCATGAACACTCTTTGCCACTGTTTGTAGTAATGCCAAATTTAGGGAAGTTTTAGCAGCGACTGAGAACCGAAAATAGGTGAAAAGATGAAAAATAACATTTAAGTATTGTTAATGTATAGTTTTTCTTAAGCATAATCTTAACTCAAAATTAACTAAAAATACTCATTTTATTTAAATGTAAATAATTACTCTATAAATGATTTAAATGATTACAGTGTAAAAATATTAGGTGAAGTGCCTCTTTATCTATTTTCAGTTCACGAGCTGCCGCTGAGTTTAAGAAACAATAATGGTTTTATACACTGTAAACGTAAACGTTATAAATTCTGTTAAAAATTGTTTTAAACGGATGATCATTTTTTAAGCGAAAAAAAAAAAAAAGTCTTATTTTTTAAGACACCTTTTTGCAAATTAAATTAAGACATTGCAAACGTCTTAAAAGACCGGCATGTTAGGCATAAAAACACAGCTATTTTTAAGGCTTTTTAATAAATAAATAAATAAAGGTGGCCTGTGATTCTGTTTTTCAGTTAAAAATAGATTTTAGAATTTTCTAGAGCATAATATATGTATATATATATATATATATATATATATATATATATATATATATATATATATATATATATATATATATATATATATATATATATATATATATATATCAATAACAATCATGCCACCAAGTGACACAACGGTGATTATTTTTATAATTATACTAGCAGGATTTGCCACTATTTTTAAATGAATCACTAATTACTGAATTCTCAAAATTGCATTAATTTTTATCACGCGAAAAAAAAAAAAAAAAAAAAAAAAAAAGCGAAACAAAATCAAACAATTTAGGAAAAATGTCGCACCGGGTTCTCACTGCCTTCGGAAAAAATTCCCAAAATGCTCTAACTCTTATTTCTGTTATTTTCTCCCTTCGCCCCCCCCTCCCGTCTATCCTAATAATTTTAAAAATTCGAAAATATCCGCAATCGATTTGTAAGTATCGAAAACCTCTATGTACCAATTTTGAATGATCTAACTCTATTTTTTTTTCCCCTCCGCCCCCCTCCCTTCCCTCCTAATAACGTTACACTTTCGAAAATATCCCCATTCGACTTGCAGGCCTCTAAAACCAATCTGTACCAATTTTGAACGGCCTAACTGCATTTCTGTTTGTTTTTGCCCATAGCCCTCCTTACTGCTCCACCCCCCTTCCCACCCCTCCTAATAATTTTAAAAATTTGAAAATATGCGCACTCGATTTTAAGTATCGAAAACCATTTGTGTACCAATTTTGAACGATCTAACTCTATTTTTATCCCCCCCCTCCCCTCCTCACTTCTCGCCCCTCCTAATAACGTTACACTTTCGAAAATATCCCCATTCGACTTGCAGGCCCTTAAAACCTATCTGTGCCAATTTTGAATGCCCTAAATGTATTTCTATTTGTTTTTGCCCAACCCCCCCCTTACCGCTCCACCCCCTTCCCGCACCTCCTAATAATTTTACAAATTCAAAAATATCCGCAGTCGATTTGTAAGTATCGAAAACCTCTATATACCAAATTTGAACGATCTAACTCTATTTTTATTTTTCCCCCTCTCCCCTCCCCCTTCTCTCTCCTCCTAATAAATTTACACTTTCGAAAATATCCCCATTCGACTTGCAGGCTATTGAAACCTATCTGTACCAATTTTGAAAGACCTAACTGTATTTCTAATTGTTTTTGCCCCTGGTGCCCTACCTGGGGGCTGAATTTTTAAAATTCCAGAAATTGGTTTTTAGATTTTTGTATTTGCTATATTTTATAGCAAAAATTTCACGTATATCTGTTCTTTTTGTTTCAGATATATAGGATTATGCGAAATCGCGTTTTACGCATATGAAATCCCGTTTTGCCCCCCCCCCCCGCCCCCCCTTGGGGACCGAATTTCGAAAATTCCAGAAATTGGTTTTTAGACATTTATATTAGCTATATTTTAAAGCAAAAATTTTACGGATATATGTTTTTTTGTTTGAGATATGAAGGATTTTTTGAATTCAAGTTTTGCCCCCCTCCCCCCCTCCTTGGGCGGCGAATTTTTTCAATTTTTTTTTTTTTTCCTAAACCATCCCTGACCTATAAGGAAAAAAAAACTAAAAAAGAATGATCGAAATCGGTCAAGCCGTTTACGATTTTATAAAGGACATGCAGACAAACATTCATTTATATATATATAGATGTATGTCAGTTTTATCGAAAAACAGGTAGTTTTATGTTATAATCTGAATTTTTTGTTATAAAACTATTGGTAATATAGCATCTAACAGTTAATATACATTCTTATATTAAATTTCATATCTAGAGGTTTATGTGAAAAACTACCCTTATCCAGACCTCGATATTTTTGGATAAAGATACCTTATTTTATAAACTGTTATTTAAAAGAAAACAAATTATGAACATGAAAACCAGAATATTTCTTGACTTACGTTTAAATCCAAGTAAATATGTAAAAGAAAAGTTTTTAACTCGAAATTAATAATAATAAATAAAAAAACAGTGAGGCACAAATTATTTAAGAGTTGCTTTCTTCGTTATAAGTTACTCGCTACTTTCATCTTGCTACTTTTTCTTTAAATATGAAAAATCTTTAAATTGGAATAAATTTCGCCTTTAAATATGTTGCTTTATGAGTTATATTAAACATAATTCTATGCAAATATACACTTATATATAGTATTATTTTTTGAACATTTCATTTCATAAACTGATATTGTTTTAATAGCTTTGACTTAACAACTTATTATCTAAAATGGTATTATATTTATTGAATGTGGAAAGAAGTTTAAACAGAATAAGTATGTTTCTTAAGTATATTCCATATGAAAAATTTAATAAGTGTCTTAATTTGTGTCTTAAATTCCAAAATGTTTGAAAATTTAGATGCGTTTGCTGTCTGAAATTTCTCATAGTTATGTGTTTCAGGCATTTTAAGAGTCTAAATTTGTATTTCAGGCACATATCTGACTTAAATTACGATATCTATAATGTCTAATGTGTATATAAGGACGTTTACCTATCTTAAGTGACTTTTCAGTTGTTTTTATGCCTTACATTAAGACCCCTTTATTTGCAGTGTAGGAAGGTTTTTGATGGAATTGGAGCATTGTTAAGGAGACTACGATGGGGTTACGAATTTCCAGAACAGTTGCGAATTCTGACGGAATTATGGCTTTTAGTGAGGTTTTGCTGCAATAGTTGTATTGGGAATTATTTTAAAGGAAGTTTGTTTCAGTTTTTCTTTAAAATGAAACTGCAGTACAACCTATTTATATAGAAAGGCATTCAATGTAATGATTTTTTTTCCTTCTTTTTCCTCTTCCTTAAAATTTTATCAGAAGAAATCACCAGCGAATTTCGGAGAATGTTTGATAGTGCTTGGAACTATTTCTGGGCGAAGAAATAAATATATATTTGTATTAGAGTTAGATTCATTTTTCTCAACAATGATTTTATGGTTAAACAAGCTCAACTCATTATTTTATTGCAGCTAGTACTGATTTAACACATAAGCTGTTGGGTAGCAATATTCCCTTTTACTGATATTGGAATTAATTGTTATTTTTTCAAATTTTTATTCATTTTTATTACCAAACGCATATTTAAGAATTAATAAAAGATAAAATCATTAAAATTATTCATTGATTACTTACATAAAAATAAACAAAAAAAAAAAATGATGCGCGCGTGTATCAGTTAACTTATGGAATTTCTGACATTCTAAGAAGAAAAAATATTAGTTAATGAAATTTTGCTGTGAGAAAAAACATAGAATGAAAAAAAAAAAAAAATTAACAAAGAGTATACATAATTTAGTTTAAAAGAGTATAGGAATATGAAAAATCAAATAATTCTCAAAACACAAGCAAAATATGAAATTGTTGTTGACTTACTCATATTTTATAAGTCTGAAGGATTGTAATGCATTTATATCCTCACAAAAAATATTTTTATTAATATTTAAAGATTTATGAGCTTAAGGCAAAATGTGAAATGCTATATATTGTAATTAGTATTAGGTCTTTAAATATGAGTCCGTTTTTTCTTGTAAAAAAAAAAAAAAATCATATTTGTTTGTTTAGAAAGTGAATGAACTATACGTAGAAAACATATACAATATACTCCATCTGCAGTTGCAACTTCCGCAAACCTTTCGGGCAGTTGATTGAATTCCTCTCTGAAAATATCCTGGTCACTGAAAGCGATCCAACCATTAAGCCAAGTTTCAAGCTCTCTTCGAGAACTGAATTGCTGTTTAAAGAAAGAAATTATTGCATCGACCAGAACAGTAGTAATCTGAAAGTATTAGGTCTGGTGAATACAAATAGAGTTAAAACTTCTTACTTTTGTTATGTTAAATACTTTTTACTGCAACTTTCGACAATTTTTCGGGTAATTGATGGAGAAATCCTGGAAATCCCCCCTTTGAAGAAATCCTGGTCTTTGGAGACGACCCTTTTATTAAGCAAATTTTGGATCTCTTAGTGAAAACTGAACTGCTGTTTATAAAAGTGACGAATGCATCGAGCAAAACAAGTAGTAATCTGAAAGTAATATGTCTGGTGAATGCAAAGGGTGTAGAACATGCCAATTCTTAAATAATTTTTCACAACGTTTCTAAAGTGTGATTTTGCATGTCATGCTGAAAAATTGTTTTGTTAAATCTATTCATTAATTGATGTAGTTTTTCACCTAAAACTCGCTTCAAATGTATCAGCATGCCTGATAACATTTATAATTTATTCAGAAGTACTGTTAGCCCCGCCCTTTTTTTCACACCAGTATATTTTATAAGCATTCTTATTTCTTTGTAATTACATATTGGAGAAAATTTCTCTAAAGTCATACTTATGTGAAAAAGGGCATGGCTAAAAGTACTCTGGAATAAATTACAAATGTTACAAGTATGTATTAGTTGTCATAGATAAACGCAGCCATGGATAGTTTCACCTGAATTCAAGAGTTCATAACATACCATATTTTTCTGATCCCATCAGAAACCTATAGCAATGAATATCCGGTTTGGGTTCCATTGGATCAACTCCACCTATGCTTTTTTACCTTTGGGATTTTGATTAAAAAATATATATAAATATATCTGCAGTAACTATTGCATGCAAAGTATATTTTCTTTATTGCCTTTAAAGTAGCATTTCACAAACGGTTTTTTAATGTTCCAAATCTCCTTTTTCAAATGCATGTGTATAATCCTCGAATGATGTTTATTTGGAATAAATTTCGACATTTTCAAGCTGAGATTTGAAATTTGACATCTGACATCAAATATTATCGAATACAATCATCGTTATTTTATAGTACATTAAAGCAGTACTACTAAAGAAACGAGCGGAAAGGGCAGAGCCATATCCACAGATCTATGCATTAAATGTAATAATGACAAATTTCTTTAAGATGGAAAACATTGACTTAAAATATATATAAATGTTAATTTAGAAATGTTTTTTAACACCATATAAATATAAGTTTAGTTTTACCACAAATGCAGAACACGAATGTACATATTTTTAATAATTTGTTTATTAATGTTATTAGCTAAAATATTTGTCAAAAGGAATTTTGGCATAAGTTTACCTTGAATCAATAATTATATAATACTGCTTACATTTTTTTTGTTTTATCGAGAAATGCGTTTTGCAAAAGTCGCATGGTGTAGAAGCAAAAAGATTACACATTATAAAATAACTCACAATGTGAAAGGTTACATGTTATAAAGTAGAAATAATTTATAATTCTATATGCACTATAAATTATATACATTTTTAAAAGTATACCTTAAACTACAGCTGTTATGTCCATTTATAATATTTTCAATGGTCTTATTATACTTTAATATGAAATATTTACATCATTTTATATTAACATTAATTGAATGAGGTCATTATAATCTTATATATTTATTGTTTTTATGAAAAATGTTTAAAAATATACCGTTTTCACTTGTTAGTTTAAGTGGTTATAAAGCAGTAACTAATTTTTTTAGGTCAGTAATTTTCCATATAATTTTAATTTTCTATATAAATGATATCATTGCTTATGAAAAAATGTTTTATTACTGTTTCATCTTAAATTTTTATGAAACAGTATAACTGTTAAAACAAATGAATGATATATTTTATATATTTTTTAACAATAATATGAATGCACATCTAACTGTATTGTTATAAGAAAAGGTTAAATTAAAGTAAACCGGTGTGTCACTCACACTATTTCCTCTTATTCTGAAAATTAACGCTATACACGAGGAGCAAACATTTAAACCGCGTTTTCTCCAAAAAAATAAATAAATAAATCAGTTAATGATCATTTTTTAAATTAACACAAAAATTTTTTGTCTACATACCTTCCTAGATATAGTATGTCTACCTTCGGAACAACTTTATTTAACAAATAATTTTATGTGATTTTCGTCCCATGCTGTTTCTGTGGGTTTTTAGCTCCCCCCCCCCCTCTTTTTCTACATTCTAAAGTGCGGCATATACTAGGCAAGACATATTAACACTGGACGTTATATTTAATGCCCCAGCCCGCCCGTTTCCGCTCTTCGACGTATTTTTCTATTCAATTTTGTCCTTTTATTACTTCCGGTGTGAGACCTCTTTTTTTTTTTTTTTTTTTTTTTTTTTTTAAACACACTTGACATTGTGGGTTTTTTTGGATTTCGTCCCATGCTGTTTCTATGGGTTTTTAGCCTTTTCTTTCCCCTCTTTTTCTACATTCTAAAGTGCGGCATATAGAAGGCGAGACGTATTAACCCTGGTCGTTATATTTAACGCCCCAGCCCGCCCGTTCCCGCTCTTCGATGTCTTTTTCTAGTCAATTTTGTCCTTTTATTACTTCCGGTGTGAGACATTCTTTTTTTTTTTTTTTTTTTTTTTTTTTAACCCACTTGACATTGTGAGTCTCTTTGGTTTTCGTTCAATGCTGTTTGTATGGGTTTTTAGCTCCCCCCCCCCCCTCTTTTTTTACATTGTAAAGTGCGGCATATACTAGGCGAGACGTATTAACCCTGGTTGTTATATTTAACGCCCCAGCCCGACCGTTCCCGCTCTTCGATGTCTTTTTCTAGTCAATTTTGTCCTTTTATTACTTCCGGTGTAAGCCTTTTTTTCTTTTAACACACTTGACATTTTGAGTTTTTTTGGTTTTCGTCCCATGCTGTTTCTATGGGATTTTAGCCTTTTCTTTCCCCTCTTTTTCTACATTCTAAAGTGCGGCATATACTAGGCGAGACGTATTAACCCTGGTCGTTATATTTAACGCCCTAGCCCGCCCGTTCCCTCTCTTCGATGTCTTTTTCTAGTCAATTTTGTCCTTTTATTACTTCCGGTGTGATACTTCTTTTTTTTTAACGCACTTGACATTGTGAGTTTTTTTGGTTTTCGTCCCATGCTGTTTCTATGGGTTTTTAGCTCCCCCCCCCTCTTTTTCTACATTGTAAAGTGCGGCGCGGCATATACTAGGCGAGACGTATTAACCCTGGTTGTTATATTTAACGCCCCAGCCCGACCGTTCCCGCTCTTCGATGTCTTTTTCTAGTGAATTTTGTCCTTTTATTACTTCCGGTGTGAGCCCTTTTTTTAACACACTTGACATTTTGAGTTTTTTTTTTTTTTTTTGTTTTCATCCCATGCTATTTCTATGGAGTTTTTAGCTTTTTTCCCCCCCTCGTTTTCTACATTCTAAAGTGCGGTTGTACCGCTCCGTCGACCCTCCGTTTTAATATTGCACCTACATTTATATAGAATTCAAACCTCTTATTAACCCTACAAGGCACCCAGTTCCATATGTGGAACACCGAATTAATCGTTCCTATAGCTATAAAACAATTAGTAGCGACATCTATTGACATTTTGATAGAAGCTACTGACATTTAGCAATGTAGTAATACGAATCTTTACCTTAAGATGTCATTCGTGTTTTTGTTGGAGTGCACTCAGCATGAAATTTGAATGAAAATGATACGTTAGTCGTTTGTCTGAATTCAAAAATAAAAAAAGAATAGTTATTGAACAATTTTGACTCGAAAAAAAATAAATACTGTGTGTTATAACGAAGTGTATATTTTGCAGAGGTAAGTTTTTTTTTTTTTTTTTTTTTTTTTTTTATGTATATTACAATAGTAAACGTATTAGTAAATCATATTTTTATGCATGTTCCACATACGGTACGTTGAGCTAAAAAGTAGATTTTTCCGTAAAATATGGTTTTATTTTTATTTTTATAAGTTTTCCCTATCTTCTGATCACTAATTACAACTTGTATATTTTTGTCGCGCACTAAAAAAAAATTGAGCCTTGTAGGGTTAAATTCAAAGGTTCATTTAAAATTATTCAGACAACTTTCCTTATAACTTATCAATCTTGATCAAACTTTAACAAACGCATTCACTTCAAAATACAACATTTTGATCACATGAAACTATTTATTTTTAGTTTTCTCTAACACACACAGACAAAGATCAAACTTTAAAAACTTAACTTCGGTATACAGAAAGCCTCAAAACGTGTAAATATACTAAAAACCAAGCGACGAATATATAATTTAAAAAATGCATTATTTGCCATATGACTAAGAGGAATTAAGTTTAGTTTTTGAGCAGCTTTCATGGATATGGTAAAATATTATAGTAAAGCACTTCTAATAACAATAAAAATTAATGTTATCGCTTAAATATTAGCATCCCTGTAAATCTTCGGAAGGTTATTTACACACCACATGGTGCGTATAAATATAATCCTATATTAATAGCAAACGGCACAACATGAAATACACTTTCGTTAATTTTCAAGAATTGTCGCACTATAATCCAGTTCTTATTTTAGCCCTGTAAACAAACAGTGAATAATTTCCATACCATATTCTACTTGAAACATGTTTTTACTCATATAAAAAATATACATTCGTTTCATTTGGATTAGTGCAATCTATAGATGTTAAACTAATCTATAGATGTTAAACTTACCTGCAATTTCCCCCATATACTTAATGTATTTGAATTATCTTGGATGTCCCTGTATACGAACCATTAGTTTGATCACAACGATAAGTTTAGTGCAGCATCTCTATATGACACGCATTAGGACACCAAGTTTCGATTTTCTGCTACATTTTTTTTTTTTTTTTGGGGGGGGGGATATGTTGATAACAGACCGATACACACACAGACCACCCGCTAAAAATTTGCTTTTTGGATTCAGGGCACCTCAAAACGTGTAAATATAACAAGAACTTGATTTTGAAACCTTGACCCAAAAACAATACTTTCTCTAACTTATGCGTAAGATAAGGTATATATATATATATATATATATATATTGTACAAATGTAGGAATTTGGAAACTTTAATTTTAAATACAAAAAAGTAACATTAGATAAGCGCAATGCTGCTCCTTGCTAATGTACTATATAAATCTAAATAGAATGAAAAAGAAAAACATCAACATATGTAACTGAAGAGGAGCAAAAGAAAAAATGGAGACAAAAGTATCTAAATGGCAGGGGGGAGTTGTGACCACCCCACTCCGGTTAAACATGTTTTACGACCGGTCAACACTCCCGGATACCTGATACTTTGTCAAAACTTAGAATAAACTTACATGAAAATGGTAAAATAAGGAATAAATCCCAAATAAAAACCTTTAAAACAATTTATAAGAAAAACCAAATCACAATTTAAAACGACATACAAGAAAATTCATGAAGCAATATGCCACCCATTCAACACAATTCAAACTTAGAAACAAACAGTTAATGAATGTTACAGTTAGTGAAAGGAAGAAACCTTAAAATCGAATTGATAAACGATTCAAAAAACGTGATTTACAAGTAATATAATCTAATTGGTAATATTGTTTAAGAATATTTAACAGAAAATAAAGAGGATAATTATTATCTATGGCAATTTGTATAAAATTAACCACAAAAGAGTCACTGTCATAACTATAAGTAAAAATTCGACTGCATCGAATAAGTTGGTTAATTATAATATTTCTGAATATATTTTTATGTAAACAAGAAGACCAAGGCGAAATTCGGTTAATTTTAAATTTAAAAGCATCACGTTTATCATAGATTTTAATTACTATTGTTTCATTATTAATACAAATATTAAGGTCTAAGAAATCAACACTATAATCATTGTTAGGTTCAGTTTCAATTAAATTTAAATTATTGGGGTAAAAATTAAAATTTAGTTTAAATTCTTCTTGTTCATATCCTATTAGAATATCATCTACATATCTTATATACAAAATTTCATTTAAAACATGAGTACCAAATTCATAATGATGTAAATAGATATCTGCAAGGGCAGAGGAACATCCTCCCCCCATAGGAATACCGTAAATTTGTTGGTAATATCCAATCCCATTATATAAAATGTTTTCATTTAAGACGATAGTCAAAAGGGCTTTAAATTTTGGAAATGTAATGAATTCTTGTAAATCATATTGTTCAAAGTAATTTAATAAAACCTGAAATAAAATCTGAATGTCTATAGTATTAAATAAATCAGCAAAATCAAAACTTACAACTTTTTTAACAGTGCTATTTGAAATTAATTTAACAACATTATAACTATTTTTAACAAAAAAACAGCCATCGTTCCTAAATTTGTCAATTAGTTTATTTAAAATTTTTAAAAGTTTGTCGTTAGCTAGAGTAAGATATGTATTACATGCTATTGTGACAGGACGAAACTTGATAGGGTTTTTATGTAATTTGGGAATGAGAGCTAAGTAGGGAAATTTAAAATTCTTGATTGTAAGACCAGTTTTTTTATATAAAGCAGTAATTCGATTTTTAATTTCACGTTCACTGACATTTAAAGGTTTATATAAATTGATGTCATTATAAGACTGAACTAATAAATCGTAATAGTATTTTTTACAAGTAAAAGCATAATTAGATGCAACTTTATCTAAATAGGAAATTACATAATTATTTTGTAGATCATTAATAGCACATTTTAATAAACGCATATTTAAATGTTGGCATGTATATTGATGTGGATAATAACTAAGAAAATGCAATATAAATTTATCTTTCCATTCATCAAATGAACATAATGGTAAACTATATTTTACAGCCATTTTATATATGAAACAGTCCAGATTAGTTGTAATAGAAGTTTTAATATTTCGGTTTTTTTCAATTTTAAAATTTGTGCCCAATTTCATAAATTTTTTTAAAGTAGAATTCTTTACAATATCTAAATTACCAGTTACAATATGATTATGATTATTGTCAAAACCTATAGAATCCGGTTTACAACAACATTGCAGTGGAGAATTACAATTTAAATTGCGTGAGATTTCATTATAGTTAAAAATTGATCTGCCAAGAGGGGTTTCATATTTAAAAGCTGCACTTATATTTATATTATTTAACGGAAAAGATTTTTTAATATTTCTAAATATGTTTGCAAATGGAATATAATTAAAAGATTTATTGTAAAAATTAAAGATACAGAATTCTTTAGAATAAGTAATTTGATTGTCATTATATTTTAAATCGATATTGTATTGAATAGCTCTAACCTTAAGTTGTTCTAATACTATAGCATAAACTGTATTACTCAAATCTGTATTGGTTTGAATAACATCTTGGCAGTAATGCCACATATGTTTAATAAGTTTAATTCTTATACTATAAACGAAGTTTTTAATCCAATTTGTTTTTATCAATTGAAATTGTTTTAACTTGTTAACTAAGTTTGTTAAAGTGGTTTTTGTAAAATCTAAAGAACATTTATTTCTACGACCACCCCTGCGATGTCGTTTAACTTTGGTTTGATCATTCAGAGATGTAGAATCATTAATTAATGGATTATTATTGTTGTTTATAATAGATGAAATGGAAATAGTTTTGTCAAAAACTTGAGTATTTAACCCAAATGGAAATAAAGTTTTAAATTGATGCATATGAAAACTCTCCCACCATTTACGTGTATTTTCATTACTGACAATGTCTATTATTCTAACTACCATGTTTTCAATACCGTGATCTGAAAAGTGTTTAATTTCTAGAGAAGGGGAGGAATTTTTAGTATTGACATGATTAATTTGACTTCGGTGTAAATTGATTCTAATGTTAAGAGTGTTTTTAGTTTGTCCTATATAACTAAAATTACATTTTTTACAAGTAAGTTTATATATACAATTGAAAGTTTTACAAAAAATCTTATTTTTATGTGAATTATCGATTTGTGTTGGATCTGAAACGGGACATAATTTACAACGTAAATTATTACAAAGTTTATATTTAAAGCTACACATTTTAGGGTAGAAACTTTCGTAAAATAGAGTGTTATTACTAGATGTATTTAAGTTATTAGGAGTTGAATGAACAGAAGATTGACTAGGCAACACACCACTTCCATGACAGTTATTACTTAAGACAGTTTTTTTGTGTATGGGGTTCCTTGATGCAACAGGTTTAAAAAAGCTAGTAATTTTGGTAGGGTTACATTTTAACGATCCAGCAGTACCCCCAATACCACTCGACCGGGCAGTTGTTACCTTGGTACCAACGTTGCCAGGCGCTTTACTAAGATTATTTGACATTTCATACATTTTTTTCAAAAAAAGCTAAAATTTAAAAAAGAATCAACAGAGACTCTCATTAAGTAAGCTTGAATTAAAAAAAAAGCTAATCCTCAAAAGGAACTAACAATAGTGTTCCTAACTCAAAGATAATCAAAAACTAATGTAAAAAAGCTATCAAATAAACGCTTACATCTAGAGAAATGCCCATACTTTTATACAATTTTTAATAATTTTTTAGAAAATTTTTTAAATTTTTTTACATACATAAACATTGATAGAAAAATGAGTTAAATAATAGATAAAAATATAGAAACCATTATAATTTACAGTAGAAAAAAAAAAAAAAAGGCATTCTAAGTTAGATAAAATTAATTCAATCACTCCCCACAGCCACAATAAGAAAGTATGTTATATCCTTAAATAAAAATACTTTAAAGTGAACTTTTAAAAAAAGAACTTTAGAAAATGGTTCATTGTAAGCGCAATGCTGCTTTAGCAATGTCCATGAAATATTGTACAAATGTAGGAATTTGGAAACTTTAATTTTAAATACAAAAAAGTAACATTAGATAAGCGCAATGCTGCTCCTTGCTAATGTACAATATAAATCTAAATAGAATGAAAAAGAAAAACATCAACATATGTAACTGAAGAGGAGCAAAAGAAAAAATGGAGACAAAAGTATCTAAATGGCAGGGGGGAGTTGTGACCACCCCACTCCGGTTAAACATGTTTTACGACCGGTCAACACTCCCGGATACCTGATACTTTGTCAAAACTTAGAATAAACTTACATGAAAATGGTAAAATAAGGAATAAATCCCAAATAAAAACCTTTAAAACAATTTATAAGAAAAACCAAATCACAATTTAAAACGACATACAAGAAAATTCATGAAGCAATATGCCACCCATTCAACACAATTCAAACTTAGAAACAAACAGTTAATGAATGTTACAGTTAGTGAAAGGAAGAAACCTTAAAATCGAATTGATAAACGATTCAAAAAACGTGATTTACAAGTAATATAATCTAATTGGTAATATTGTTTAAGAATATTTAACAGAAAATAAAGAGGATAATTATTATCTATGGCAATTTGTATAAAATTAACCACAAAAGAGTCACTGTCATAACTATAAGTAAAAATTCGACTGCATCGAATAAGTTGGTTAATTATAATATTTCTGAATATATTTTTATGTAAACAAGAAGACCAAGGCGAAATTCGGTTAATTTTAAATTTAAAAGCATCACGTTTATCATAGATTTTAATTACTATTGTTTCATTATTAATACAAATATTAAGGTCTAAGAAATCAACACTATAATCATTGTTAGGTTCAGTTTCAATTAAATTTAAATTATTGGGGTAAAAATTAAAATTTAGTTTAAATTCTTCTTGTTCATATCCTATTAGAATATCATCTACATATCTTATATACAAAATTTCATTTAAAACATGAGTACCAAATTCATAATGATGTAAATAGATATCTGCAAGGGCAGAGGAACATCCTCCCCCCATAGGAATACCGTAAATTTGTTGGTAATATCCAATCCCATTATATAAAATGTTTTCATTTAAGACGATAGTCAAAAGGGCTTTAAATTTTGGAAATGTAATGAATTCTTGTAAATCATATTGTTCAAAGTAATTTAATAAAACCTGAAATAAAATCTGAATGTCTATAGTATTAAATAAATCAGCAAAATCAAAACTTACAACTTTTTTAACAGTGCTATTTGAAATTAATTTAACAACATTATAACTATTTTTAACAAAAAAACAGCCATCGTTCCTAAATTTGTCAATTAGTTTATTTAAAATTTTTAAAAGTTTGTCGTTAGCTAGAGTAAGATATGTATTACATGCTATTGTGACAGGACGAAACTTGATAGGGTTTTTATGTAATTTGGGAATGAGAGCTAAGTAGGGAAATTTAAAATTCTTGATTGTAAGACCAGTTTTTTTATATAAAGCAGTAATTCGATTTTTAATTTCACGTTCACTGACATTTAAAGGTTTATATAAATTGATGTCATTATAAGACTGAACTAATAAATCGTAATAGTATTTTTTACAAGTAAAAGCATAATTAGATGCAACTTTATCTAAATAGGAAATTACATAATTATTTTGTAGATCATTAATAGCACATTTTAATAAACGCATATTTAAATGTTGGCATGTATATTGATGTGGATAATAACTAAGAAAATGCAATATAAATTTATCTTTCCATTCATCAAATGAACATAATGGTAAACTATATTTTACAGCCATTTTATATATGAAACAGTCCAGATTAGTTGTAATAGAAGTTTTAATATTTCGGTTTTTTTCAATTTTAAAATTTGTGCCCAATTTCATAAATTTTTTTAAAGTAGAATTCTTTACAATATCTAAATTACCAGTTACAATATGATTATGATTATTGTCAAAACCTATAGAATCCGGTTTACAACAACATTGCAGTGGAGAATTACAATTTAAATTGCGTGAGATTTCATTATAGTTAAAAATTGATCTGCCAAGAGGGGTTTCATATTTAAAAGCTGCACTTATATTTATATTATTTAACGGAAAAGATTTTTTAATATTTCTAAATATGTTTGCAAATGGAATATAATTAAAAGATTTATTGTAAAAATTAAAGATACAGAATTCTTTAGAATAAGTAATTTGATTGTCATTATATTTTAAATCGATATTGTATTGAATAGCTCTAACCTTAAGTTGTTCTAATACTATAGCATAAACTGTATTACTCAAATCTGTATTGGTTTGAATAACATCTTGGCAGTAATGCCACATATGTTTAATAAGTTTAATTCTTATACTATAAACGAAGTTTTTAATCCAATTTGTTTTTATCAATTGAAATTGTTTTAACTTGTTAACTAAGTTTGTTAAAGTGGTTTTTGTAAAATCTAAAGAACATTTATTTCTACGACCACCCCTGCGATGTCGTTTAACTTTGGTTTGATCATTCAGAGATGTAGAATCATTAATTAATGGATTATTATTGTTGTTTATAATAGATGAAATGGAAATAGTTTTGTCAAAAACTTGAGTATTTAACCCAAATGGAAATAAAGTTTTAAATTGATGCATATGAAAACTCTCCCACCATTTACGAGTATTTTCATTACTGACAATGTCTATTATTCTAACTACCATGTTTTCAATACCGTGATCTGAAAAGTGTTTAATTTCTAGAGAAGGGGAGGAATTTTTAGTATTGACATGATTAATTTGACTTCGGTGTAAATTGATTCTAATGTTAAGAGTGTTTTTAGTTTGTCCTATATAACTAAAATTACATTTTTTACAAGTAAGTTTATATATACAATTGAAAGTTTTACAAAAAATCTTATTTTTATGTGAATTATCGATTTGTGTTGGATCTGAAACGGGACATAATTTACAACGTAAATTATTACAAAGTTTATATTTAAAGCTACACATTTTAGGGTAGAAACTTTCGTAAAATAGAGTGTTATTACTAGATGTATTTAAGTTATTAGGAGTTGAATGAACAGAAGATTGACTAGGCAACACACCACTTCCATGACAGTTATTACTTAAGACAGTTTTTTTGTGTATGGGGTTCCTTGATGCAACAGGTTTAAAAAAGCTAGTAATTTTGGTAGGGTTACATTTTAACGATCCAGCAGTACCCCCAATACCACTCGACCGGGCAGTTGTTACCTTGGTACCAACGTTGCCAGGCGCTTTACTAAGATTATTTGACATTTCATACATTTTTTTCAAAAAAAGCTAAAATTTAAAAAAGAATCAACAGAGACTCTCATTAAGTAAGCTTGAATTAAAAAAAAAGCTAATCCTCAAAAGGAACTAACAATAGTGTTCCTAACTCAAAGATAATCAAAAACTAATGTAAAAAAGCTATCAAATAAACGCTTACATCTAGAGAAATGCCCATACTTTTATACAATTTTTAATAATTTTTTAGAAAATTTTTTAAATTTTTTTACATACATAAACATTGATAGAAAAATGAGTTAAATAATAGATAAAAATATAGAAACCATTATAATTTACAGTAGAAAAAAAAAAAAAAAGGCATTCTAAGTTAGATAAAATTAATTCAATCACTCCCCACAGCCACAATAAGAAAGTATGTTATATCCTTAAATAAAAATACTTTAAAGTGAACTTTTAAAAAAAGAACTTTAGAAAATGGTTCATTGTAAGCGCAATGCTGCTTTAGCAATGTCCATGAAATATTGTACAAATGTAGGAATTTGGAAACTTTAATTTTAAATACAAAAAAGTAACATTAGATAAGCGCAATGCTGCTCCTTGCTAATGTACAATATAAATCTAAATAGAATGAAAAAGAAAAACATCAACATATGTAACTGAAGAGGAGCAAAAGAAAAAATGGAGACAAAAGTATCTAAATGGCAGGGGGGAGTTGTGACCACCCCACTCCGGTTAAACATGTTTTACGACCGGTCAACACTCCCGGATACCTGATACTTTGTCAAAACTTAGAATAAACTTACATGAAAATGGTAAAATAAGGAATAAATCCCAAATAAAAACCTTTAAAACAATTTATAAGAAAAACCAAATCACAATTTAAAACGACATACAAGAAAATTCATGAAGCAATATGCCACCCATTCAACACAATTCAAACTTAGAAACAAACAGTTAATGAATGTTACAGTTAGTGAAAGGAAGAAACCTTAAAATCGAATTGATAAACGATTCAAAAAACGTGATTTACAAGTAATATAATCTAATTGGTAATATTGTTTAAGAATATTTAACAGAAAATAAAGAGGATAATTATTATCTATGGCAATTTGTATAAAATTAACCACAAAAGAGTCACTGTCATAACTATAAGTAAAAATTCGACTGCATCGAATAAGTTGGTTAATTATAATATTTCTGAATATATTTTTATGTAAACAAGAAGACCAAGGCGAAATTCGGTTAATTTTAAATTTAAAAGCATCACGTTTATCATAGATTTTAATTACTATTGTTTCATTATTAATACAAATATTAAGGTCTAAGAAATCAACACTATAATCATTGTTAGGTTCAGTTTCAATTAAATTTAAATTATTGGGGTAAAAATTAAAATTTAGTTTAAATTCTTCTTGTTCATATCCTATTAGAATATCATCTACATATCTTATATACAAAATTTCATTTAAAACATGAGTACCAAATTCATAATGATGTAAATAGATATCTGCAAGGGCAGAGGAACATCCTCCCCCCATAGGAATACCGTAAATTTGTTGGTAATATCCAATCCCATTATATAAAATGTTTTCATTTAAGACGATAGTCAAAAGGGCTTTAAATTTTGGAAATGTAATGAATTCTTGTAAATCATATTGTTCAAAGTAATTTAATAAAACCTGAAATAAAATCTGAATGTCTATAGTATTAAATAAATCAGCAAAATCAAAACTTACAACTTTTTTAACAGTGCTATTTGAAATTAATTTAACAACATTATAACTATTTTTAACAAAAAAACAGCCATCGTTCCTAAATTTGTCAATTAGTTTATTTAAAATTTTTAAAAGTTTGTCGTTAGCTAGAGTAAGATATGTATTACATGCTATTGTGACAGGACGAAACTTGATAGGGTTTTTATGTAATTTGGGAATGAGAGCTAAGTAGGGAAATTTAAAATTCTTGATTGTAAGACCAGTTTTTTTATATAAAGCAGTAATTCGATTTTTAATTTCACGTTCACTGACATTTAAAGGTTTATATAAATTGATGTCATTATAAGACTGAACTAATAAATCGTAATAGTATTTTTTACAAGTAAAAGCATAATTAGATGCAACTTTATCTAAATAGGAAATTACATAATTATTTTGTAGATCATTAATAGCACATTTTAATAAACGCATATTTAAATGTTGGCATGTATATTGATGTGGATAATAACTAAGAAAATGCAATATAAATTTATCTTTCCATTCATCAAATGAACATAATGGTAAACTATATTTTACAGCCATTTTATATATGAAACAGTCCAGATTAGTTGTAATAGAAGTTTTAATATTTCGGTTTTTTTCAATTTTAAAATTTGTGCCCAATTTCATAAATTTTTTTAAAGTAGAATTCTTTACAATATCTAAATTACCAGTTACAATATGATTATGATTATTGTCAAAACCTATAGAATCCGGTTTACAACAACATTGCAGTGGAGAATTACAATTTAAATTGCGTGAGATTTCATTATAGTTAAAAATTGATCTGCCAAGAGGGGTTTCATATTTAAAAGCTGCACTTATATTTATATTATTTAACGGAAAAGATTTTTTAATATTTCTAAATATGTTTGCAAATGGAATATAATTAAAAGATTTATTGTAAAAATTAAAGATACAGAATTCTTTAGAATAAGTAATTTGATTGTCATTATATTTTAAATCGATATTGTATTGAATAGCTCTAACCTTAAGTTGTTCTAATACTATAGCATAAACTGTATTACTCAAATCTGTATTGGTTTGAATAACATCTTGGCAGTAATGCCACATATGTTTAATAAGTTTAATTCTTATACTATAAACGAAGTTTTTAATCCAATTTGTTTTTATCAATTGAAATTGTTTTAACTTGTTAACTAAGTTTGTTAAAGTGGTTTTTGTAAAATCTAAAGAACATTTATTTCTACGACCACCCCTGCGATGTCGTTTAACTTTGGTTTGATCATTCAGAGATGTAGAATCATTAATTAATGGATTATTATTGTTGTTTATAATAGATGAAATGGAAATAGTTTTGTCAAAAACTTGAGTATTTAACCCAAATGGAAATAAAGTTTTAAATTGATGCATATGAAAACTCTCCCACCATTTACGAGTATTTTCATTACTGACAATGTCTATTATTCTAACTACCATGTTTTCAATACCGTGATCTGAAAAGTGTTTAATTTCTAGAGAAGGGGAGGAATTTTTAGTATTGACATGATTAATTTGACTTCGGTGTAAATTGATTCTAATGTTAAGAGTGTTTTTAGTTTGTCCTATATAACTAAAATTACATTTTTTACAAGTAAGTTTATATATACAATTGAAAGTTTTACAAAAAATCTTATTTTTATGTGAATTATCGATTTGTGTTGGATCTGAAACGGGACATAATTTACAACGTAAATTATTACAAAGTTTATATTTAAAGCTACACATTTTAGGGTAGAAACTTTCGTAAAATAGAGTGTTATTACTAGATGTATTTAAGTTATTAGGAGTTGAATGAACAGAAGATTGACTAGGCAACACACCACTTCCATGACAGTTATTACTTAAGACAGTTTTTTTGTGTATGGGGTTCCTTGATGCAACAGGTTTAAAAAAGCTAGTAATTTTGGTAGGGTTACATTTTAACGATCCAGCAGTACCCCCAATACCACTCGACCGGGCAGTTGTTACCTTGGTACCAACGTTGCCAGGCGCTTTACTAAGATTATTTGACATTTCATACATTTTTTTCAAAAAAAGCTAAAATTTAAAAAAGAATCAACAGAGACTCTCATTAAGTAAGCTTGAATTAAAAAAAAAGCTAATCCTCAAAAGGAACTAACAATAGTGTTCCTAACTCAAAGATAATCAAAAACTAATGTAAAAAAGCTATCAAATAAACGCTTACATCTAGAGAAATGCCCATACTTTTATACAATTTTTAATAATTTTTTAGAAAATTTTTTAAATTTTTTTACATACATAAACATTGATAGAAAAATGAGTTAAATAATAGATAAAAATATAGAAACCATTATAATTTACAGTAGAAAAAAAAAAAAAAAGGCATTCTAAGTTAGATAAAATTAATTCAATCACTCCCCACAGCCACAATAAGAAAGTATGTTATATCCTTAAATAAAAATACTTTAAAGTGAACTTTTAAAAAAAGAACTTTAGAAAATGGTTCATTGTAAGCGCAATGCTGCTTTAGCAATGTCCATGAAATATTGTACAAATGTAGGAATTTGGAAACTTTAATTTTAAATACAAAAAAGTAACATTAGATAAGCGCAATGCTGCTCCTTGCTAATGTACAATATAAATCTAAATAGAATGAAAAAGAAAAACATCAACATATGTAACTGAAGAGGAGCAAAAGAAAAAATGGAGACAAAAGTATCTAAATGGCAGGGGGGAGTTGTGACCACCCCACTCCGGTTAAACATGTTTTACGACCGGTCAACACTCCCGGATACCTGATACTTTGTCAAAACTTAGAATAAACTTACATGAAAATGGTAAAATAAGGAATAAATCCCAAATAAAAACCTTTAAAACAATTTATAAGAAAAACCAAATCACAATTTAAAACGACATACAAGAAAATTCATGAAGCAATATGCCACCCATTCAACACAATTCAAACTTAGAAACAAACAGTTAATGAATGTTACAGTTAGTGAAAGGAAGAAACCTTAAAATCGAATTGATAAACGATTCAAAAAACGTGATTTACAAGTAATATAATCTAATTGGTAATATTGTTTAAGAATATTTAACAGAAAATAAAGAGGATAATTATTATCTATGGCAATTTGTATAAAATTAACCACAAAAGAGTCACTGTCATAACTATAAGTAAAAATTCGACTGCATCGAATAAGTTGGTTAATTATAATATTTCTGAATATATTTTTATGTAAACAAGAAGACCAAGGCGAAATTCGGTTAATTTTAAATTTAAAAGCATCACGTTTATCATAGATTTTAATTACTATTGTTTCATTATTAATACAAATATTAAGGTCTAAGAAATCAACACTATAATCATTGTTAGGTTCAGTTTCAATTAAATTTAAATTATTGGGGTAAAAATTAAAATTTAGTTTAAATTCTTCTTGTTCATATCCTATTAGAATATCATCTACATATCTTATATACAAAATTTCATTTAAAACATGAGTACCAAATTCATAATGATGTAAATAGATATCTGCAAGGGCAGAGGAACATCCTCCCCCCATAGGAATACCGTAAATTTGTTGGTAATATCCAATCCCATTATATAAAATGTTTTCATTTAAGACGATAGTCAAAAGGGCTTTAAATTTTGGAAATGTAATGAATTCTTGTAAATCATATTGTTCAAAGTAATTTAATAAAACCTGAAATAAAATCTGAATGTCTATAGTATTAAATAAATCAGCAAAATCAAAACTTACAACTTTTTTAACAGTGCTATTTGAAATTAATTTAACAACATTATAACTATTTTTAACAAAAAAACAGCCATCGTTCCTAAATTTGTCAATTAGTTTATTTAAAATTTTTAAAAGTTTGTCGTTAGCTAGAGTAAGATATGTATTACATGCTATTGTGACAGGACGAAACTTGATAGGGTTTTTATGTAATTTGGGAATGAGAGCTAAGTAGGGAAATTTAAAATTCTTGATTGTAAGACCAGTTTTTTTATATAAAGCAGTAATTCGATTTTTAATTTCACGTTCACTGACATTTAAAGGTTTATATAAATTGATGTCATTATAAGACTGAACTAATAAATCGTAATAGTATTTTTTACAAGTAAAAGCATAATTAGATGCAACTTTATCTAAATAGGAAATTACATAATTATTTTGTAGATCATTAATAGCACATTTTAATAAACGCATATTTAAATGTTGGCATGTATATTGATGTGGATAATAACTAAGAAAATGCAATATAAATTTATCTTTCCATTCATCAAATGAACATAATGGTAAACTATATTTTACAGCCATTTTATATATGAAACAGTCCAGATTAGTTGTAATAGAAGTTTTAATATTTCGGTTTTTTTCAATTTTAAAATTTGTGCCCAATTTCATAAATTTTTTTAAAGTAGAATTCTTTACAATATCTAAATTACCAGTTACAATATGATTATGATTATTGTCAAAACCTATAGAATCCGGTTTACAACAACATTGCAGTGGAGAATTACAATTTAAATTGCGTGAGATTTCATTATAGTTAAAAATTGATCTGCCAAGAGGGGTTTCATATTTAAAAGCTGCACTTATATTTATATTATTTAACGGAAAAGATTTTTTAATATTTCTAAATATGTTTGCAAATGGAATATAATTAAAAGATTTATTGTAAAAATTAAAGATACAGAATTCTTTAGAATAAGTAATTTGATTGTCATTATATTTTAAATCGATATTGTATTGAATAGCTCTAACCTTAAGTTGTTCTAATACTATAGCATAAACTGTATTACTCAAATCTGTATTGGTTTGAATAACATCTTGGCAGTAATGCCACATATGTTTAATAAGTTTAATTCTTATACTATAAACGAAGTTTTTAATCCAATTTGTTTTTATCAATTGAAATTGTTTTAACTTGTTAACTAAGTTTGTTAAAGTGGTTTTTGTAAAATCTAAAGAACATTTATTTCTACGACCACCCCTGCGATGTCGTTTAACTTTGGTTTGATCATTCAGAGATGTAGAATCATTAATTAATGGATTATTATTGTTGTTTATAATAGATGAAATGGAAATAGTTTTGTCAAAAACTTGAGTATTTAACCCAAATGGAAATAAAGTTTTAAATTGATGCATATGAAAACTCTCCCACCATTTACGTGTATTTTCATTACTGACAATGTCTATTATTCTAACTACCATGTTTTCAATACCGTGATCTGAAAAGTGTTTAATTTCTAGAGAAGGGGAGGAATTTTTAGTATTGACATGATTAATTTGACTTCGGTGTAAATTGATTCTAATGTTAAGAGTGTTTTTAGTTTGTCCTATATAACTAAAATTACATTTTTTACAAGTAAGTTTATATATACAATTGAAAGTTTTACAAAAAATCTTATTTTTATGTGAATTATCGATTTGTGTTGGATCTGAAACGGGACATAATTTACAACGTAAATTATTACAAAGTTTATATTTAAAGCTACACATTTTAGGGTAGAAACTTTCGTAAAATAGAGTGTTATTACTAGATGTATTTAAGTTATTAGGAGTTGAATGAACAGAAGATTGACTAGGCAACACACCACTTCCATGACAGTTATTACTTAAGACAGTTTTTTTGTGTATGGGGTTCCTTGATGCAACAGGTTTAAAAAAGCTAGTAATTTTGGTAGGGTTACATTTTAACGATCCAGCAGTACCCCCAATACCACTCGACCGGGCAGTTGTTACCTTGGTACCAACGTTGCCAGGCGCTTTACTAAGATTATTTGACATTTCATACATTTTTTTCAAAAAAAGCTAAAATTTAAAAAAGAATCAACAGAGACTCTCATTAAGTAAGCTTGAATTAAAAAAAAAGCTAATCCTCAAAAGGAACTAACAATAGTGTTCCTAACTCAAAGATAATCAAAAACTAATGTAAAAAAGCTATCAAATAAACGCTTACATCTAGACAAATGCCCATACTTTTATACAATTTTTAATAATTTTTTAGAAAATTTTTTAAATTTTTTTACATACATAAACATTGATAGAAAAATGAGTTAAATAATAGATAAAAATATAGAAACCATTATAATTTACAGTAGAAAAAAAAAAAAAAAAAAAGGCATTCTAAGTTAGATAAAATTAATTCAATCACTCCCCACAGCCACAATAAGAAAGTATGTTATATCCTTAAATAAAAATACTTTAAAGTGAACTTTTAAAAAAAGAACTTTAGAAAATGGTTCATTGTAAGCGCAATGCTGCTTTAGCAATGTCCATGAAATATTGTACAAATGTAGGAATTTGGAAACTTTAATTTTAAATACAAAAAAGTAACATTAGATAAGCGCAATGCTGCTCCTTGCTAATGTACAATATAAATCTAAATAGAATGAAAAAGAAAAACATCAACATATGTAACTGAAGAGGAGCAAAAGAAAAAATGGAGACAAAAGTATCTAAATGGCAGGGGGGAGTTGTGACCACCCCACTCCGGTTAAACATGTTTTACGACCGGTCAACACTCCCGGATACCTGATACTTTGTCAAAACTTAGAATAAACTTACATGAAAATGGTAAAATAAGGAATAAATCCCAAATAAAAACCTTTAAAACAATTTATAAGAAAAACCAAATCACAATTTAAAACGACATACAAGAAAATTCATGAAGCAATATGCCACCCATTCAACACAATTCAAACTTAGAAACAAACAGTTAATGAATGTTACAGTTAGTGAAAGGAAGAAACCTTAAAATCGAATTGATAAACGATTCAAAAAACGTGATTTACAAGTAATATAATCTAATTGGTAATATTGTTTAAGAATATTTAACAGAAAATAAAGAGGATAATTATTATCTATGGCAATTTGTATAAAATTAACCACAAAAGAGTCACTGTCATAACTATAAGTAAAAATTCGACTGCATCGAATAAGTTGGTTAATTATAATATTTCTGAATATATTTTTATGTAAACAAGAAGACCAAGGCGAAATTCGGTTAATTTTAAATTTAAAAGCATCACGTTTATCATAGATTTTAATTACTATTGTTTCATTATTAATACAAATATTAAGGTCTAAGAAATCAACACTATAATCATTGTTAGGTTCAGTTTCAATTAAATTTAAATTATTGGGGTAAAAATTAAAATTTAGTTTAAATTCTTCTTGTTCATATCCTATTAGAATATCATCTACATATCTTATATACAAAATTTCATTTAAAACATGAGTACCAAATTCATAATGATGTAAATAGATATCTGCAAGGGCAGAGGAACATCCTCCCCCCATAGGAATACCGTAAATTTGTTGGTAATATCCAATCCCATTATATAAAATGTTTTCATTTAAGACGATAGTCAAAAGGGCTTTAAATTTTGGAAATGTAATGAATTCTTGTAAATCATATTGTTCAAAGTAATTTAATAAAACCTGAAATAAAATCTGAATGTCTATAGTATTAAATAAATCAGCAAAATCAAAACTTACAACTTTTTTAACAGTGCTATTTGAAATTAATTTAACAACATTATAACTATTTTTAACAAAAAAACAGCCATCGTTCCTAAATTTGTCAATTAGTTTATTTAAAATTTTTAAAAGTTTGTCGTTAGCTAGAGTAAGATATGTATTACATGCTATTGTGACAGGACGAAACTTGATAGGGTTTTTATGTAATTTGGGAATGAGAGCTAAGTAGGGAAATTTAAAATTCTTGATTGTAAGACCAGTTTTTTTATATAAAGCAGTAATTCGATTTTTAATTTCACGTTCACTGACATTTAAAGGTTTATATAAATTGATGTCATTATAAGACTGAACTAATAAATCGTAATAGTATTTTTTACAAGTAAAAGCATAATTAGATGCAACTTTATCTAAATAGGAAATTACATAATTATTTTGTAGATCATTAATAGCACATTTTAATAAACGCATATTTAAATGTTGGCATGTATATTGATGTGGATAATAACTAAGAAAATGCAATATAAATTTATCTTTCCATTCATCAAATGAACATAATGGTAAACTATATTTTACAGCCATTTTATATATGAAACAGTCCAGATTAGTTGTAATAGAAGTTTTAATATTTCGGTTTTTTTCAATTTTAAAATTTGTGTCGTTCAATTTTAAAATTTGAATCGTTTATCAATTCGATTTTAAGGTTTCTTCCTTTCACTAACTGTAACATTCATTAACTGTTTGTTTCTAAGTTTGAATTGTGTTGAATGGGTGGCATATTGCTTCATGAATTTTCTTGTATGTCGTTTTAAATTGTGATTTGGTTTTTCTTATAAATTGTTTTAAAGGTTTTTATTTGGGATTTATTCCTTATTTTACCATTTTCATGTAAGTTTATTCTAAGTTTTGACAAAGTATCAGGTATCCGGGAGTGTTGACCGGTCGTAAAACATGTTTAACCGGAGTGGGGTGGTCACAACTCCCCCCTGCCATTTAGATACTTTTGTCTCCATTTTTTCTTTTGCTCCTCTTCAGTTACATATGTTGATGTTTTTCTTTTTCATTCTATTTAGATTTATATTGTACATTAGCAAGGAGCAGCATTGCGCTTATCTAATGTTACTTTTTTGTATTTAAAATTAAAGTTTCCAAATTCCTACATTTGTACAATATTTCATGGACATTGCTAAAGCAGCATTGCGCTTACAATGAACCATTTTCTAAAGTTCTTTTTTTAAAAGTTCACTTTAAAGTATTTTTATTTAAGGATATAACATACTTTCTTATTGTGGCTGTGGGGAGTGATTGAATTAATTTTATCTAACTTAGAATGCCTTTTTTTTTTTTTTTTCTACTGTAAATTATAATGGTTTCTATATTTTATCTATTATTTAACTCATTTTTCTATCAATGTTTATGTATGTAAAAAAATTTAAAAAATTTTCTAAAAAATTATTAAAAATTGTATAAAAGTATGGGCATTTCTCTAGATGTAAGCGTTTATTTGATAGCTTTTTTACATTAGTTTTTGATTATCTTTGAGTTAGGAACACTATTGTTAGTTCCTTTTGAGGATTAGCTTTTTTTTTAATTCAAGCTTACTTAATGAGAGTCTCTGTTGATTCTTTTTTAAATTTTAGCTTTTTTTGAAAAAAATGTATGAAATGTCAAATAATCTTAGTAAAGCGCCTGGCAACGTTGGTACCAAGGTAACAACTGCCCGGTCGAGTGGTATTGGGGGTACTGCTGGATCGTTAAAATGTAACCCTACCAAAATTACTAGCTTTTTTAAACCTGTTGCATCAAGGAACCCCATACACAAAAAAACTGTCTTAAGTAATAACTGTCATGGAAGTGGTGTGTTGCCTAGTCAATCTTCTGTTCATTCAACTCCTAATAACTTAAATACATCTAGTAATAACACTCTATTTTACGAAAGTTTCTACCCTAAAATGTGTAGCTTTAAATATAAACTTTGTAATAATTTACGTTGTAAATTATGTCCCGTTTCAGATCCAACACAAATCGATAATTCACATAAAAATAAGATTTTTTGTAAAACTTTCAATTGTATATATAAACTTACTTGTAAAAAATGTAATTTTAGTTATATAGGACAAACTAAAAACACTCTTAACATTAGAATCAATTTACACCGAAGTCAAATTAATCATGTCAATACTAAAAATTCCTCCCCTTCTCTAGAAATTAAACACTTTTCAGATCACGGTATTGAAAACATGGTAGTTAGAATAATAGACATTGTCAGTAATGAAAATACTCGTAAATGGTGGGAGAGTTTTCATATGCATCAATTTAAAACTTTATTTCCATTTGGGTTAAATACTCAAGTTTTTGACAAAACTATTTCCATTTCATCTATTATAAACAACAATAATAATCCATTAATTAATGATTCTACATCTCTGAATGATCAAACCAAAGTTAAACGACATCGCAGGGGTGGTCGTAGAAATAAATGTTCTTTAGATTTTACAAAAACCACTTTAACAAACTTAGTTAACAAGTTAAAACAATTTCAATTGATAAAAACAAATTGGATTAAAAACTTCGTTTATAGTATAAGAATTAAACTTATTAAACATATGTGGCATTACTGCCAAGATGTTATTCAAACCAATACAGATTTGAGTAATACAGTTTATGCTATAGTATTAGAACAACTTAAGGTTAGAGCTATTCAATACAATATCGATTTAAAATATAATGACAATCAAATTACTTATTCTAAAGAATTCTGTATCTTTAATTTTTACAATAAATCTTTTAATTATATTCCATTTGCAAACATATTTAGAAATATTAAAAAATCTTTTCCGTTAAATAATATAAATATAAGTGCAGCTTTTAAATATGAAACCCCTCTTGGCAGATCAATTTTTAACTATAATGAAATCTCACGCAATTTAAATTGTAATTCTCCACTGCAATGTTGTTGTAAACCGGATTCTATAGGTTTTGACAATAATCATAATCATATTGTAACTGGTAATTTAGATATTGTAAAGAATTCTACTTTAAAAAAATTTATGAAATTGGGCACAAATTTTAAAATTGAAAAAAACCGAAATATTAAAACTTCTATTACAACTAATCTGGACTGTTTCATATATAAAATGGCTGTAAAATATAGTTTACCATTATGTTCATTTGATGAATGGAAAGATAAATTTATATTGCATTTTCTTAGTTATTATCCACATCAATATACATGCCAACATTTAAATATGCGTTTATTAAAATGTGCTATTAATGATCTACAAAATAATTATGTAATTTCCTATTTAGATAAAGTTGCATCTAATTATGCTTTTACTTGTAAAAAATACTATTACGATTTATTAGTTCAGTCTTATAATGACATCAATTTATATAAACCTTTAAATGTCAGTGAACGTGAAATTAAAAATCGAATTACTGCTTTATATAAAAAAACTGGTCTTACAATCAAGAATTTTAAATTTCCCTACTTAGCTCTCATTCCCAAATTACATAAAAACCCTATCAAGTTTCGTCCTGTCACAATAGCATGTAATACATATCTTACTCTAGCTAACGACAAACTTTTAAAAATTTTAAATAAACTAATTGACAAATTTAGGAACGATGGCTGTTTTTTTGTTAAAAATAGTTATAATGTTGTTAAATTAATTTCAAATAGCACTGTTAAAAAAGTTGTAAGTTTTGATTTTGCTGATTTATTTAATACTATAGACATTCAGATTTTATTTCAGGTTTTATTAAATTACTTTGAACAATATGATTTACAAGAATTCATTACATTTCCAAAATTTAAAGCCCTTTTGACTATCGTCTTAAATGAAAACATTTTATATAATGGGATTGGATATTACCAACAAATTTACGGTATTCCTATGGGGGGAGGATGTTCCTCTGCTCTTGCAGATATCTATTTACATCATTATGAATTTGGTACTCATGTTTTAAATGAAATTTTGTATATAAGATATGTAGATGATATTCTAATAGGATATGAACAAGAAGAATTTAAACTAAATTTTAATTTTTACCCCAATAATTTAAATTTAATTGAAACTGAACCTAACAATGATTATAGTGTTGATTTCTTAGACCTTAATATTTGTATTAATAATGAAACAATAGTAATTAAAATCTATGATAAACGTGATGCTTTTAAATTTAAAATTAACCGAATTTCGCCTTGGTCTTCTTGTTTACATAAAAATATATTCAGAAATATTATAATTAACCAACTTATTCGATGCAGTCGAATTTTTACTTATAGTTATGACAGTGACTCTTTTGTGGTTAATTTTATACAAATTGCCATAGATAATAATTATCCTCTTTATTTTCTGTTAAATATTCTTAAACAATATTACCAATTAGATTATATTACTTGTAAATCACGTTTTTTGAATCGTTTATCAATTCGATTTTAAGGTTTCTTCCTTTCACTAACTGTAACATTCATTAACTGTTTGTTTCTAAGTTTGAATTGTGTTGAATGGGTGGCATATTGCTTCATGAATTTTCTTGTATGTCGTTTTAAATTGTGATTTGGTTTTTCTTATAAATTGTTTTAAAGGTTTTTATTTGGGATTTATTCCTTATTTTACCATTTTCATGTAAGTTTATTCTAAGTTTTGACAAAGTATCAGGTATCCGGGAGTGTTGACCGGTCGTAAAACATGTTTAACCGGAGTGGGGTGGTCACAACTCCCCCCTGCCATTTAGATACTTTTGTCTCCATTTTTTCTTTTGCTCCTCTTCAGTTACATATGTTGATGTTTTTCTTTTTCATTCTATTTAGATTTATATTGTACATTAGCAAGGAGCAGCATTGCGCTTATCTAATGTTACTTTTTTGTATTTAAAATTAAAGTTTCCAAATTCCTACATTTGTACAATATTTCATGGACATTGCTAAAGCAGCATTGCGCTTACAATGAACCATTTTCTAAAGTTCTTTTTTTAAAAGTTCACTTTAAAGTATTTTTATTTAAGGATATAACATACTTTCTTATTGTGGCTGTGGGGAGTGATTGAATTAATTTTATCTAACTTAGAATGCCTTTTTTTTTTTTTTTCTACTGTAAATTATAATGGTTTCTATATTTTTATCTATTATTTAACTCATTTTTCTATCAATGTTTATGTATGTAAAAAAATTTAAAAAATTTTCTAAAAAATTATTAAAAATTGTATAAAAGTATGGGCATTTCTCTAGATGTAAGCGTTTATTTGATAGCTTTTTTACATTAGTTTTTGATTATCTTTGAGTTAGGAACACTATTGTTAGTTCCTTTTGAGGATTAGTTTTTTTTTAATTCAAGCTTACTTAATGAGAGTCTCTGTTGATTCTTTTTTAAATTTTAGCTTTTTTTGAAAAAAATGTATGAAATGTCAAATAATCTTAGTAAAGCGCCTGGCAACGTTGGTACCAAGGTAACAACTGCCCGGTCGAGTGGTATTGGGGGTACTGCTGGATCGTTAAAATGTAACCCTACCAAAATTACTAGCTTTTTTAAACCTGTTGCATCAAGGAACCCCATACACAAAAAAACTGTCTTAAGTAATAACTGTCATGGAAGTGGTGTGTTGCCTAGTCAATCTTCTGTTCATTCAACTCCTAATAACTTAAATACATCTAGTAATAACACTCTATTTTACGAAAGTTTCTACCCTAAAATGTGTAGCTTTAAATATAAACTTTGTAATAATTTACGTTGTAAATTATGTCCCGTTTCAGATCCAACACAAATCGATAATTCACATAAAAATAAGATTTTTTGTAAAACTTTCAATTGTATATATAAACCTACTTGTAAAAAATGTAATTTTAGTTATATAGGACAAACTAAAAACACTCTTAACATTAGAATCAATTTACACCGAAGTCAAATTAATCATGTCAATACTAAAAATTCCTCCCCTTCTCTAGAAATTAAACACTTTTCAGATCACGGTATTGAAAACATGGTAGTTAGAATAATAGACATTGTCAGTAATGAAAATACTCGTAAATGGTGGGAGAGTTTTCATATGCATCAATTTAAAACTTTATTTCCATTTGGGTTAAATACTCAAGTTTTTGACAAAACTATTTCCATTTCATCTATTATAAACAACAATAATAATCCATTAATTAATGATTCTACATCTCTGAATGATCAAACCAAAGTTAAACGACATCGCAGGGGTGGTCGTAGAAATAAATGTTCTTTAGATTTTACAAAAACCACTTTAACAAACTTAGTTAACAAGTTAAAACAATTTCAATTGATAAAAACAAATTGGATTAAAAACTTCGTTTATAGTATAAGAATTAAACTTATTAAACATATGTGGCATTACTGCCAAGATGTTATTCAAACCAATACAGATTTGAGTAATACAGTTTATGCTATAGTATTAGAACAACTTAAGGTTAGAGCTATTCAATACAATATCGATTTAAAATATAATGACAATCAAATTACTTATTCTAAAGAATTCTGTATCTTTAATTTTTACAATAAATCTTTTAATTATATTCCATTTGCAAACATATTTAGAAATATTAAAAAATCTTTTCCGTTAAATAATATAAATATAAGTGCAGCTTTTAAATATGAAACCCCTCTTGGCAGATCAATTTTTAACTATAATGAAATCTCACGCAATTTAAATTGTAATTCTCCACTGCAATGTTGTTGTAAACCGGATTCTATAGGTTTTGACAATAATCATAATCATATTGTAACTGGTAATTTAGATATTGTAAAGAATTCTACTTTAAAAAAATTTATGAAATTGGGCACAAATTTTAAAATTGAAAAAAACCGAAATATTAAAACTTCTATTACAACTAATCTGGACTGTTTCATATATAAAATGGCTGTAAAATATAGTTTACCATTATGTTCATTTGATGAATGGAAAGATAAATTTATATTGCATTTTCTTAGTTATTATCCACATCAATATACATGCCAACATTTAAATATGCGTTTATTAAAATGTGCTATTAATGATCTACAAAATAATTATGTAATTTCCTATTTAGATAAAGTTGCATCTAATTATGCTTTTACTTATAAAAAATACTATTACGATTTATTAGTTCAGTCTTATAATGACATCAATTTATATAAACCTTTAAATGTCAGTGAACGTGAAATTAAAAATCGAATTACTGCTTTATATAAAAAAACTGGTCTTACAATCAAGAATTTTAAATTTCCCTACTTAGCTCTCATTCCCAAATTACATAAAAACCCTATCAAGTTTCGTCCTGTCACAATAGCATGTAATACATATCTTACTCTAGCTAACGACAAACTTTTAAAAATTTTAAATAAACTAATTGACAAATTTAGGAACGATGGCTGTTTTTTTGTTAAAAATAGTTATAATGTTGTTAAATTAATTTCAAATAGCACTGTTAAAAAAGTTGTAAGTTTTGATTTTGCTGATTTATTTAATACTATAGACATTCAGATTTTATTTCAGGTTTTATTAAATTACTTTGAACAATATGATTTACAAGAATTCATTACATTTCCAAAATTTAAAGCCCTTTTGACTATCGTCTTAAATGAAAACATTTTATATAATGGGATTGGATATTACCAACAAATTTACGGTATTCCTATGGGGGGAGGATGTTCCTCTGCCCTTGCAGATATCTATTTACATCATTATGAATTTGGTACTCATGTTTTAAATGAAATTTTGTATATAAGATATGTAGATGATATTCTAATAGGATATGAACAAGAAGAATTTAAACTAAATTTTAATTTTTACCCCAATAATTTAAATTTAATTGAAACTGAACCTAACAATGATTATAGTGTTGATTTCTTAGACCTTAATATTTGTATTAATAATGAAACAATAGTAATTAAAATCTATGATAAACGTGATGCTTTTAAATTTAAAATTAACCGAATTTCGCCTTGGTCTTCTTGTTTACATAAAAATATATTCAGAAATATTATAATTAACCAACTTATTCGATGCAGTCGAATTTTTACTTATAGTTATGACAGTGACTCTTTTGTGGTTAATTTTATACAAATTGCCATAGATAATAATTATCCTCTTTATTTTCTGTTAAATATTCTTAAACAATATTACCAATTAGATTATATTACTTGTAAATCACGTTTTTTGAATCGTTTATCAATTCGATTTTAAGGTTTCTTCCTTTCACTAACTGTAACATTCATTAACTGTTTGTTTCTAAGTTTGAATTGTGTTGAATGGGTTGCATATTGCTTCATGAATTTTCTTGTATGTCGTTTTAAATTGTGATTTGGTTTTTCTTATAAATTGTTTTAAAGGTTTTTATTTGGGATTTATTCCTTATTTTACCATTTTCATGTAAGTTTATTCTAAGTTTTGACAAAGTATCAGGTATCCGGGAGTGTTGACCGGACGTAAAACATGTTTAACCGGAGTGGGGTGGTCACAACTCCCCCCTGCCATTTAGATACTTTTGTCTCCATTTTTTCTTTTGCTCCTCTTCAGTTACATATGTTGATGTTTTTCTTTTTCATTCTATTTAGATTTATATATATATATATATATATATATAGATAGATAGATAGATAGATACATTATTAAAATTAGTTAAATTTTTACCCACAAAGGGGCGTTGTCGATTGTAAAACTTAAAAACTCACTTTTTTTTTTTTTTTTCATTTTACACGTTAATTCACTTTTATAAGGCAAACACGTCTTTTGTAACTGCATGAACTCTATCTTGCAAACGAAACTGAAATCTGGAAATTCTTTCTCTATGCCTACAACAAATAACCTGCTATCTTACTTAAAAATTCTAAACTAATTTTATCCTATATATTTTTTCAAATATTATTGTCAATGCAGTAAGTGGCGCAAAAAATCATGTTTTATTATTTACGCTCAACTCCTTATTCATAGAATTACCTCTAAATTCAAATTTAATTAATTATTAAATTTAAGAATCAAAAATAATATTACACAAGATTAATTAAATTTAACCACCGTCATTATTTTAATTTAGTTTATAAATAAAACATAAATTTCCCAAAATATGTTTAGATGTAATTAATGTCTAATGATGATGTTCATATAATATTTAACTGAAATATTGCTTTTTATCAGCGTATTATCTTTAATAAAGGATAATTTAATGTTATTATTTTTTTATGATAAACTTTTAATTGCATACATTTAGTTTATTTTTAATTGTAAACAACATGTTAATTTAAAGTAATTCCTAGCATAAATAACTCAATTTAGTTAAATAATGACAGGAAAATTATACGTGAGCAGCTTAGATTATATTTATGGTAATCAACAATTAAAATAATGTGGTGAAAAATATTAGCATATATTTATTTAATTACAGAAGTCTTAATTTTCATTAAACGAAAATTCTTCAGAAAGTTCTATTTATATTTATCGTAATTATTTTCATAAAAAATCATTTTTTTTTTTTTTTTTTTTTCGTGATTGATACTGCACATAAAATTACAGTAAAAATTAATGTTAATTTAAACAATACCTTTGATCTTACAATTATTTCGATTTAAATAGCTTATTTGTTTCTTCAGCTGTTTTTAATGTATAATTTAAACCTTTCCTTGCACAAAAATTTATGTAAACCCATTTTAATGTACATTCTTAATAGGTCTAAATTTAATGTAAATTAATCATCTTAACATGAAGTCATTTTCTCTTATCTGAAAGCAATCTTGATATTACAGTATATACTCTTTTACAGTTTACTGAATTTAATCTGTTCATAGAAATGAAATGTGGATGAATTATCCGTTGATATCTTCATAAGAACCCTTGTGAAGAATGTCTAAACTATTGCGTATTCAAAACAGCTGAAATAACTGTTTGTGTAAAATACACAGTACTAGTTCATAATTGCCAACATCCTAATTAATATAGCGTAGTATCGTTTGCCCCGCCTTCTTTTTTACACCAGTATTTTTTTAGAGTATTTTTCATCTTATTTAATCGTAATTGCCTTTGTACAATATTGCACTACAAATTTACTGGTGTGAGAAAAAGGGCGGGATTAGCAACACTGCGGAATATTAATTAGGATGCTAGCAAGTATGCTAATTACACACATAATATATCAATATACATGGTGTTACTTGAGTCTGTACACATTTTAAAATTTCATAACTATTGAATGAACTGATAGAATCGAACGTAATTTGCGAAAAAATCATTCTCATGAAGGAAGATTAAGTAAATAAATAAATAAAATAAAATAAAATAAGCTGTTTGTCGATATAGTGGGCTGTGTGTGACCAGATCACACATTTTCATGAAAAACTGTACTTAATCGCATGCAAAAGTTTACAGACATGTAACTCCTATTCTTTGTGTCAGTCGTCACCACAAATTACAGTTTACAAACAAGTTATAACACTGCTAACTGCAGATTCAGTCGGCGGTTCTTACCTGAGGGAAACATCTTCACCAATATCGCTTTATCCTTCAGGTCACCATCGCAACTAAAACTTCTTACACAAGTAGGAGACAAAGTAAGAAATAAACTGTTCTAATTGCAAAATTGTGCAATTTATGGGACTTTCATTTGCATATTTTTCTTTCAAATCCGTGTGAAAAATTTAGCTATTTGTCTGACTAACATCGACAAAAAAATTAACTATATTTTTTTCTTTACAAAATCTCTCTCTCTCTCTCTCTCTGTATATATATATATATATATATATATATATATATATATATGAAAGGATAAAATAAGCAAGATTCTAAATTAGTATTTAAATTAATATTAAGTGATAACTTAATATTAATATCTCAGAATAAGTCTTAATTTTAAGACCAATTTTATGAGAATTCTATTTGAGTGCCCATTTAAAGTTGGTTTTCAAACAGAACTTCATAGCGCAGGAATCTGATTTCAGAATAAGTTTTAGAATCAAAATTATGCAATCGTCTAAAGTAAGCGGCGAAACATTGCAAAATACTTAACCCCAGATGTCCGAGTCAGCGAATGATAAAAGGTAGGCGGGTTTTAGATTAGCAAATTACCCAATAAGAATTCATAAGAATACTTTCGGTTCCCCCAGAAATATACAGTATTTAAGCGGGAGCACACGAGAAATCGTGCCTTTTTACGATAATCCTTGCCTAATAAACTCACGTTTAATTAAGACTCCATCATGTAAAAGTTTATAAAATAGATTCGCGGCCCTTCGGGCTCCCGCTGCTTGGATACCCGCCGGTCATCGGCACCGTAGCTTCTCGGTTGCCGGAAATAAGATCGCATATACCGCTCCGGATGTCTGAACAACCGACCCATGACTGCATCATCATCTATTGTGACTGCACCTTTAGAACTAAATAAAGGATATTCGTTTCTCAAATGGACTCCCTCTTTCGGTTATAAGATGATCATACACCATCCGTAAACCAGAACTTATATATATTTTTATCATTACATATATATATATAAATATATCCTCCTTCACGAGAATGATTTTGAAACAATCCGCGTTCAATCTTATCAATTCATTCAATAGTTATGAATTTTTAAAATGTCTGCACTCTTATGGGACGCGACCAGTATATTGAAATGAAAGTTTCGTAAGTACAAATATTATATATATATATATATATATATATATATATATATATATATATATATATATATATATATATATATAAAAGATATGTGTTCAAACTTTTATTAGTTTCCTTCTTTACAGATCGATTAAAAAAAAAAAAAGAAATACAGAAATGACAGTAAATTGTGCATTTACAAAATAAAAGGAACAACAACAAAAAAAAAAGTTCACTAAGTTTACGATAAAAAATAAATAAATAAATAAATAAATAAATGAGGCCAATATTTTCGAAATTGTGCTTTTATTTTATTTTTAATGGTTTCTAAATAATTTCGAAAGTCTTTTTACGATCGAAATATCAGTTTTTAGAATTTAATATAATTTTAAGTGGTCAAGTGCCTTTGAAAGAACAAAATGTCTTGAAAAACTTTATTTACGATAACTCAAAAAATATAAACTTTTAAAGCTTGCAAATTTTAATATGTGTTACAAAAAAAATTATCTATATATTGCAGTCTTTAAAAAAAATATATCGACAAAAAATTAGTGGAGACATTTAAAAAAATAGGTTAATTAATTAAAACTATACAATTATACTAACAGCTGTAATAGATAGTTTAAAACAAAGAAATTATTTTTGAAATTATTACGAAAATAATTGTGATCATTTCTGTAGATATTTACGCCGTTCAGAGGTACCTAACCCCTGAACCCTACAACGCTCAATTTTTTTTTTTTAGTGCGCGACAAAAATATATAGGTTGTAATTAGTGATCAGAAGATAGGGAAAACTTATAAAAATAAAAATAAAACCATATTTTACGGAAAAATCAACTTTTTAGCTCCACGTACAGTATGTGGAACATACATAAAAATATGATTTACTAATACGTTTACTATTGTAATAAAAGAAAAAAAAACTTACCTCTGCAAAATATAAGCTTCGTTATAACACACAGTATTTTTTTTTTTTTTTTTTCGAGTCAAAACTTTTCAATAACTATTCTTCTTGTTATTTTTGAATTCAGACAAACGACTAACGTATCACTTTCATTCAAATTTCACACTGAGTGCACTATAACAAAAACACGAACGACACCTTTAGGTAAAGATTCGTATTACTACATTGCTAAATGTCAGTAGCTTCTATCAAGATGTCAAGAGATATCGCTACTAATAGTTTTAAGAAAGCTATAAGAACAGAAGAATAGCTATAAGAACGATTAAAGTCGGTGTTCCACATATGGAACTAGATGCCTGGTAGGGTTAAATCTAATTCTTTGTCTTTTCAAATCTGTTTGAATTTTATTTTTATCTAAATAAAGACGTAATAAAATTTAATAACTCTATATAATTCCGAAAATCATACAAGCATATTTTAAATAGAATACGCTATGAAAATCATTCCCTGTTCGTTCACATTGCCACACAAAAGATTTCGGACATTACGGGCTTTATCTGAAAGTTACTTGAAATTGCAATTAAAATGGATTTAAGTTTTTCTCATACAGAAATACGTTTAAGTAAAGTCGGTTTACAACTTGCAGTCACTATATAGAGCTACCAAAAATTAATGGAATAAATGCTTTTTTACTGAATTTAATTGATTAAAGGAATTTTTAAGTTACACCATGTTGCCAGAAATTTCTTGGGAATAATACATAAGTATTCTTACACATATGGTAAACAAAATATTGTTTTTGAATTCGAGTTTTTGGAGTAGTTGTGTATCTTGTGGACATCTGAAAACGGATAAATGTCTGTTTTCAGTATTACTTACAATAATAATAATAATAATAAATAATAATAATTAATTAAAACTTTAGAATAGTTAGAATTTTTGTAAGATCGTATAAGAAAATGCCAGAAGAAAATTTTGACTAAGATCGGTAAGTAAAAAAATCTGGAGTGACTCCCCTCGACTTTCCGAACATTGAGTAATTAACAGTTTGTAGATAAAGTAAAGAAAGAGGAGTTGTTAAACAAACAAGAGAGAGAAAACCATAATAGAGTTTTTGCGTATTTTTCTCCATATATTAAACGATGTCTTATTTAACGCTACTGAAGTTTGAGCACATAGATCATTATGATAAAGAATTTTTTGTTGTGTTCCTGTAAAAACCTATTAATGCTAGATTCATCAAAATGCTTATAGTTAGTGCAACAGTGATTTATAATATTCATATAAATTTTCAGCTCAATTGAATAAGGCCTTTATATGCTATCGCACTTTTAAAAATTTGGTCCCATGGGCCATAACGGCAAAGAATTTTTCTTTGTGTCCCTGTAAAAAAACTGTAAGTGCTAAATTCACCAAAATCTATACAGTTGGTCCAACTGTGACCTGCAACATGTGTACAAATTTTATGCTCAGATTAATAAAGCGTTTAGACGCTATCGCACTTTTAAAAATTTGGCCCCATAGGCCATGATAAAAAAAAAAAAAAAAAAAAAAAAAAAATCTGGTGTCCCTGTAAAAACACTGTAAGTGCTAGATTCACCAAAATCAATAGGGTTCGTACTATGGTAACTTACAATATACGTACCAACTTTCAGCTTATTCGAACAAAGCGTTTAGACGCTAGCGTGTTCACTCACAGACATACACACACATACATACACACACACGCATACACGCACACACATACATATATCATCGTAAAAATTGTGACAACGGATTCAGGTTACCTCGAAACGCATAGAAACATCAAAATCTCAAATTCGGATTTTTGACATGATTACAATACTTTCCTCACTATAGTGTTCGGAAAGTAAAAATACATATATACATTATTTTAAGCAACTCTACATGTATTGTGAATTAAGGTACAGTATTGAAATGCGTGGTTGAAAAGGTCAATACCCCCCTCCCCTATTACAGATGAGCATATATCAAATGAACATTTTTTACTATAACTGACAAGGCAACAAAAAGCAATAAAAGCGTAACACCGGATTATTTTAATCAGAATTATTTTTATGAATAAATATAACCTTCTATGGCTTAAAACATGATATTTCTGGCTAAATTTTAAATAAACAAATATTCAATATTTAACTAAAAATTCTAATTATTGAAAGTTTTGTATTATTCGAACTTAACTAATTTACGAATAAACATTTGCACATTGCAATTTATAGGATGTTTATATTAAATGTTTGCATTCGTAAATTTATAGTTGACAAACATTGTTGAGCAATTAGTTTAGATTTATGATCTTTGTGAAGGAACCTTTGTGTAGGAATTAATTGTTTGTATAATGGACTTTGTAAACACCTTTCATAACAAATTGATTCAACATATGTACCAATATAACGCTCTATGCTTACGTGATTAAATTAATTTCAAACTATTCACTGGGTATTTAATGCTCTTACATAAGAAAAGTCTAAGCTTAAGACAGTACAATCGAAGCAAACCTTCTATAGTCATACATATCATTTAAAAGCATTTCTAGCAATTAAATTAACTTGAATGCATTGAATTTGACTGCTTTTAATTTACCCTTTACATTGTATATATCGGTGATTCTCAAATTAGTGAGCAATTTTATTTTGAGGATTAAGGAAAATAATAATTAAATTTAACATTTTTTCAGGGGAAAAATAAATAAATAAATAAATAAATGCTAGGATAAAATGCAATATTCTGGTATGAGCTACAAATATTATTAAAAATTATAAATTAATTTTATAATGGATATGCCAACATCTGTAAGATATTTACTTATTAAACCTAGATTCAAAGCGATATTTTTAAGGATTTTTTCTTTGAATTGTTTCTTAATGTGATAAAATGTAGATTCATTTTTACCTATCTGCTGAAAAATTTGAATTTCTTTTAAATCAAACAAAAATGGTGCAGAAGTGACAATTATAAAGATAGAAATGACATACCCTTTAAAATACAACTCTTTCAGATATTTAACAAAATTAAATATTTACGAAAGTAAAAGAAGAGCAAAGTGATTAAATGCAGAAAGTTCATATATGGATAATATTTTTGACTTTAAAAAGTTGTTAAAATAGAATTGGAAGTGGAAAACCAAATTTATCTGTATTTTATAAACCTTTTGAAAGAAGACGATAATGCTCCACATGCAAACTTATAAAAAATATAAAATAAAATGAATATAAATCAAAATAATATTAGACCAATTCAAGAGTTTACTGAGTGTCAAATATAAATTTTAAAGTAGGATAAACGTTATCAAAAGTTTTTATAGAAGAATGTCAAACACAGATATGGATGCTGCCTCTCCACAACACTTTTAAAATTTATGATGAGCAGCAATTCCACTTCCGAATTTCCATTTTTCATCAAATGCAGAAAGAATCATCTGTACACTAGACTTCAAGAAACTCTGGCTTTCGTCATTCTATGTCTATTTTTTTATTTTATTTTTTATTTATTGAAATATCCCTCACAGACATACACACATATTGCCAAATTATAAAAAACTGATTTTTTGGACTCAGGAGATTTTAAAACATGTAAATCCGGTGAAGATTTGACATTGAAAATTTGACCGAATACAACAATTCCATTGCCTGCGGTATTCAGGTAATGGAAGCAATTAAGTTGTTCTAAAATTAATATAAATAAGAAAAATAAATAAATAAAAAGACACGATGAAATATATAGAGGTTTATAAAGAAAGACTAAGATTTAATTTATAAACTGAGACCCGCAAGCCCGGAGTTTCATTTTAACAACACGAATGCTAAAATTGTTGTCTTTGAAAAATTAATTTATTTTTTTATTTAAAAGCATTTTAATTGCCGAAAAATACCATGCATTTGTATAACGTATTAATTTATAATGCCTTCAGTTGCATAATCATATTTTAAATTATATTTTATACCTGTACGTAATACACTGAGTTTCTTAGTGTAGAGGAATGTCTCCAATTGTGGGTACAGTTTTGATTTTAGCTTATAATTTTTGACAGAGTTGATATTATGCAAACATATTAATACCAAAATGGAAAGTTATAACCCTTAACTAACGTTTGACGAAGTAACTGTATTGATTCCGTCAACCAGAAAAAAATTATTACCAATTTTGTGAAGTAACCATTTTTCGCATTAAAAAAAAAAAAAAAAAAAAAAACAAGGCAGGTGGGCACACTTGAAAAATCCGCTAAATGCGGGAAAATAAAAAGAAAAACCACCATAAATACAGAAAACAACAAAATGTATTTATTTTGTAAGAATTCAGTGGCCGAAATAATGACAGAAAAATGCATTTTTCCAATTTTATTCGTCATCTTCTTCGTCATCCAAATCAGAAGAGCAATGTTTGCAAGTAAAATAATTTGCATGTATATCAGCACACTTCAAATGCATCAGACAATCACATGCGCTGCATTTGATTGCGATGGCTCTTGTTAGGCATAGTGTCAGGTGCTTCAAACATATGACATATAATTTGTCATCGACAGATTGTTGATACTCCAATTTTTAGGGCGTTTGGCCGGCACTTTGAAAAATGAAGTTGCCTTACTTTCTCTTGACTTCTTCTGGAGCGACTCAGATGCTGCAAATAAGTCTATATTCTCGGGCAGTTGATTTTATGGATTTCTTATCTGCTAAGTAATCCTAACTCAGGTAGCACATAACGTTGCTATAACGTAGTTATAATTAATTTTTCACTGTTCAGACTTATTTGCAACGCTATAACAACGTTATGTGCTACCTGGAAAATGGTTTTAACCAGCGCAATTAAATCCATTTCTTTCTGATCGGTTGACTTTTTCGAGGTTGACATTGCTAAAAAATCCTAAAATCACATGCCCTTATTATCCCTTATGCCACCATGCCTTTATTAATCTAGATTTAGGTTTACATAACATAATCTAGCCTAATTATACATTATCTAAATAGAGATAAATATTTTTACGCTTTTTTTTTTTTTTAACTATATCATTGACACTAATATGTAAAAAAATAATTCTGAATTTAATTAATAAATTTTCAAGTGGTTTAACATCACTCGGCATGCAATATATGTTAATTAGATAAACAAAAAAAATCGTGACTATACTCAGTTATAAACACTAATAAAATATGTTATTTTGATATAAAAGACCATATTCACAGTTTGTAAGTCAAACACACGTTTTTGATGAAAAAAAAGTGTGCCTACAACCGGGAATGGCAGCCATTTTTAACCGACTTCTAAAAAGAAGGAAGGTTCTCAATTCAAACCGTATGTTTTTTTTTATGTTTGTTACCTCATAACTTCTGACCGGATGCTCCGATTTTGATAATTTTTGTTTTGTGGAAAAGGTCTTGGTCTAAAATAGGTCCCATTGTAATATCTTTACGATCTAAAGAAAATACAGGATGCCCAAAAATATCAGTTCCAACTCTTTTAACTGCTAAACGGCTGCAGTTATAGTGATAAAAATGGTATGTAAGTATAGCAAAGTGGCCATGCAGAACAAGGTTAAACCGCTTGAAGCGCCACCTTGTGGAAAATAGCGGAGTTAGTGTTCCTATACGAAAACAGTTCTAAAGAAAAAAGTGAATTACAAAGTTGAAAAGTATCATCGATTTAGTACAAAAAGATAGTTTAGACATTCATGCTAGCGTTCCTATCTTGGAAACGGTTCAAGAGAGGGGAAAAGTGAATAATAAAATTGCAGAGCATCATCAATTTAGTACGAAAAGATAGTTTTGACATTGATGCTAAAAATACAAGGCTAAAAACGTGCATTTTTTTTGTTCTCAATTTCTTACACTATACACACTTGAGCTACATTGCTCACGTTGTAGCGTAGCTGGTAAGACATACGCTATAAAGTTAAAATACGGTTACTTGATACTTTTTGTTTTGTTGTAGAGATCTTGGTCTGAAGTAGGTCCCATTATAACATCTTTACAATCTAAAGAAAATAAAGCTCCATCTGGTGAAAAACAGCGGAATTAGCACTCTTATCTCAAAAACGGTTCAAGATGGGAGAAAAGTTAATTACGAAGTTGTAGAGCATCATCGATTTACTACGAAAAGACAGTTCTTAGACATTATTGCCAAAAATAGAACGCTTAAAACGTGCAGTTGTTTCTTCGCAATTTCGTACACTATGCACACTTGAACTACGTTGCACACTTTGCAGCGTAGCGGATGACACGTATACTCTGTGGTTCAAAGTACTGTTAGTGTAAGCGGTCACATCGATTAGCGCAAAGTCGTTTTCAACCAACTTCAGAAAGGAGAATGTTCTTAATTCGCTCTATGTGTTGTTGATGGTATTTGTAAGCTTATAACTTCGTAAGAGATGCTCTAACTAACCGACTTCAAAAAAAGAGGAGGTTCTCAATTCAAAGCGTATGTTTTTTTGTTTTTGTTTTTGTTTATTAGCTCATAACTTCTGAACGGATGATCCGATTTTGATACTTTTTGTTTTATTGTAAAGGTTTTGGTCTGAAATAGGTCCCATTGTAAGAATTAAGAATATACAGAGTGCCCCAAAAAGTCAGTCCTGACTCTTTTAACTGCTGAACAGCTGCAGCTATAGTCATAAAAGTGGTATGTAGGTATTGTAAAGTGGACATGTGCTACGTGATTCAACCGCCTAAAGCGCCACCTGGTGGAAAAGTGTAGAGTTAGCGATCCTATCTCGGAAACGTTTCAAGGCAGGGGAAAAAAGTAGATTATAAAATTGCAGAGAATCATCTATGTAGTTCGCAAAGATAGTTTAGACATTAATGCTACAAGCAGAACGCTTAAAACGTACATTTGTTTGTTCACAATTTCCTATTTTGTGCACACTTGAACGACATTGCATATGTTGTAGCGTAGCGAGTGACATTTATGCTATGTAAAATTCAAAGTATAGTTATTGAAAGCGGTCACATCGATTAACGCATAGACGTTTTAAACCGACTTCATAAATGAAGAGGTTCTCAATACAAACCATGTTTCTCGTTGTTGTTGTTGAAATTTGTTAGCTTATAACTTCATAAGAGTTGATTTAATCTTAATACTTTTTTTGTTGTCGTAATGATCTTGGCCTGAAATAGGTTTCATTATGATTTCATTTAGATATAAACAAATTACAGGATACTCCCAAAAGTCTGTACTCTAACTGCTGAATCCATGCAGCTTCACTGGTAAAAACAGTATGTAAGTATCGATGTTGAAACTTCTGTCCATCAGCTGCAAGAGCAAAACTTTGCTCTTTGTTTGAACATTTACGCTACGCAATTTCCAGCGCAGCGGGTGATACGTATTCACTGTAAAGTTCAATATATATGCCTAACAAAATTTTCGGTTACGAATACAGCGTGCCCGTTCTTTACAATTCTAAAGACTTTTTAGTTTAACGTATGTTCGTTCAATAAATAGTTTTTTGCTCATATCCGATAAAGACAAGAAAAGTGACACAACCTAAATTTTGACTAACCATTTTTTAAGTTATGTCACTTTACTTGGAAGTTGTAATTTATGAAACTGCCTTCGAACGTCTTCTGATGTTCTGCTATATGAATAAGTTTTCACTGAAAAGAGAAAAAAAAAATATTTTTGTAAAAAAATAGAACCGACTCCAAAATGCAACTACTATTCAAACAACTAAAAAAAAAAAAAAAAAAAAAGTATAAAATGAAACTGTAAATTGCGCCTAAAAGTATAAAATAATTTCCTTCGCCAAACAACCTATAACACTACAATTAATCATAACTTTTGAAGTCGGCGCAAAATTAAATGAAAATGTATACCGTTATTCAATACAAAAGTCAAATCCTATTCAAAATACACATCTCCCATTCTTACCTGCAAAACGCAGCTGAAAACTACTTTGATTCAAGAAAACAAATAAGATTTCGTACGCAGCAAAAGTTGGCGAAGATGCTGGTATCTGACGTCCTTGGTGAAAGATAAATAGCAAAATTATCTGGCAAACATATTTAATTTCTTTGGAATATCATGATTATTTTGATAAGTTATATCAAGAGAGTAATCAAGAATATGAAACAACACATCGTACAAAATATATTATGAAAATATACATCTTGCGTGTATATTTTTGCCTTACGTTTTGATCGTCAAATCCAAAATCCATCAAGGATGATAATTATCAAAGTTATACCAAATTTGCAAAGAAAACTCTAACTTCGTAGAAACATAAATACCACATTGGGAAGAATGTTCATTGTTCTATGTAGATGCTACTAATGGATCAATTGTATACAGTGATAAAATAATAATGGAAATATGAAAATGGATCATTCGAGACAACAGCATTTGTTGCTACCGATCTAAAGACAAACCTTTAAAAACTAATTAGATTTTATTTAATTTTGCGCCGACTTCAAAAGTTATGATTAATTGTAGTGTTATAGGTTTTTTGGCGAAGGAAATTATTTTATACTTTTAGGCGCAATTAACAGTTCCATTTTCTGCCAATTTCCCTTCATTTTTAGTTTTTTGAATAGTTGTTCCTTTTTGGAGTCGGTTCTATTTTTTTACAAAAAGATTTTTTATAATGGCAGAAAAAGCAATTTTCGGTCCATATTTTTGCAGAATTCGATTTTGCATCACAAAATATAAAGAGTATGCTGCATAAATATACCTTGCATTTACATTTTTGAATTAATTCGATTTATCGCATTCTGTGTTGTTTTATCTCAGATTTTTTTTATTTCGATGCTTCCACTTACGAAGAAAATGCATCTATTTACTTCGGTATTAGCACAAAAACTGCGTACTGTCACAATACATGTTTGACAGTACTCAAATCCACCATATTTGCTTTTTGTTAAGAGATATGGTGGGGTGCCCATAACCAGAGAATGTTCACAACAGGTTTCATTCCCCTATATTTATTTATATATATATATATATATATATATATATATATACATAGAACCATTAAAAATATTGTTATTTGAAAGAAAAAAAATCACCGAAAAAGCATCATATTTCCAGAGTTAATGTACGAAAAAAGGAAGCAAAAGAGAAGACAAAAAATCTCTTTTAAAAAGATTAACTATAGAAACGTTGATAACATAACGTGCAAATGTAAAATACCTAAAGTTCCCATTTTTATTTATTTATTTTTTTATTTTTTTATGAAATTAAATGGCTTTAAGTAAGTAAGTTAATTTAAAAGTTAAAATATTAATGTTTATTTTTTTACTAAAAAAAAAAAAAAAAAAAAAAAAAAATGAATTACAGAAAGAGAAGTAATTTATTTAATTTATTGTTATTTATATATTCGTACAAATTAATTTCTTTATACAACATCTTACGCATTACAATAGAATTATTATCAACCTTATTTACAGTGCCCTTCAAAATTTCCCAATGCTTTACAATAAAATAATTAATTTATTTTTATCGCTGTTTTTGCCATAGTAACTCAAGTAAAATAAACAATTATTTTCAAACATTGATATAAACATTCATCGTCCACTTATAAAATTCTTCAACAACATAAACCTATTTCTAAGCAAACTTAAAAATGAAATTATCTAAATCTTTCTCAAAACTTCAAAGTTCTTACTGAAATTATATTTTAAATCTCATCTAAATTTTAAAACTAAACGCATAACTTTTTTATTGATTCATTTTGTATTATGTCTAAATTACCAATAACTATATGATTATAATCCTATTTAACATAATGACTGTATTTTTCTGGCTTGTATAAGCACTATGTGTCTTTAGTCAACTCTAAATAATTTCTAGAATTATCATATATACAAATATTTTTTCAAAGGTTTACATAACCTAAATCTAGCCTAAATATACATTACCTAAATAGAGATAAATATTTTTTACTTTTTTTTTTTTTTTTTTTTTTTTTTTTAACTAAATTATTGACACTAATCTGTGCAAAAAAATAATTCTGAATTTAATTAATAAATTTTCAAGTGGTTTAACATCCTCTGCATTCACTATACTATGTTAATTAAATGTGAATGCTATTTATGGATAATTCTACAGATTTATCTCTATTTGATAACATATAATTATTTAAATATTCCTTGTAACGCAGAATTTATTATTAATATTATTTAACAAAAAGAAATTTTATTTTACGATAAGTATTTATTATTAAACAACCTAGAATTTGGTACTTATAAGGTTTCCTCATTTCTACTATGGAGCATTCAAAAATCTGAATTTTAGATAACATTGTTTGTGCAGCCATTTAACAAACACATAGATAACCTCTTTTATTTAATAACTCTGGTTAACAGACTGTGTACAATAATAGATTTGTCACTATTGTTATGGGTAAGATCAAGGCAGATACCGCTTCTGCAAAGGGTTATACTGTATTTGACTTTAGTCTCACATTATATTCGAAATTAATTAATTATGCAGATATTTTTGTAATTGGATAACATGAATCTTATAATCACGGCATTAGATTATAAATGAAACATAACTCTAAGATAAATTTCAAAGCTATTATTTAAGCAATGTTAAAACATGCATGTTACAGTTTATGGCAATTAATAATTCTTTATCTGTTTATCTTTGACTTAAGCACAAATATTTTATGCCACAATTCGCAAATGTTACATAAATATCTTGTTAGTTAAGATTAATTTAACATGAGGCATTTAATAACAATTGACCACAGGATTGCAAAGATCTAATGGAATTGAATGCATTAGAACGGGTATCTCACAAAGTTATACTGAACACGTTTTAACTATGAATAGTTTTTAAATAGTTTTTTTTTTCAAAAATTATTATAATATTAAAAGGTAATATAGAATAGAGATGTTTCGTAAATACTCTAAGTGCTTAAAAAAAAAAAAAAAAAAAAAAAAAAAGAAAAATCGGTTTGGGAGACAAATAAGTTTGGGGCACGCGATTATTATTATTATTTTTTTTCATACCCAGTGCCCTTATCATGACACAAAGGAAAAAGTCATAGGTCTGGAAATCTGATGAATAAGGAGTCCATTTTTTCTTACGGCATAAATAATTCTGTAATTCAGAGATATTATTCTTTTATAATTATCCTTATTGCCTGCTGTTATAAAATCGCCAGGTTATAAATATTACAGGTATAGTTATAAGTTTTCTCTTGAAGTTTGGTAATTTTACATGCAATGTACATACATACACAGGATCAGATAGGCGGACACACATATATATACATGTACAGTCTGTACAATAAACACGTGAACTACGCTAGTAGGGTGACTTTGAGTTGAAATCAGGCCATACGAATTTGAAGTTGTGTTGGCAGGGGTCTTACTCGAGCGGCAGTAACTCCCTGACTGTCGAAGTAAACGTATAGTTTTTTTCTTTCGTGGTGTGTCCTTTATTTGTTCGTGTTGACGATGGATATTGATAAATTGATATAATAACATTACGTAACTTATTCGCACAAAATTTATTTTTTTAATAAAAACTGTGCAAAACAAAAATGCAAAAAGTTGTAGATATTTCAAAATTTATACAGGCAGGCGGAAGATGATATCCTAAAACATACTACTGAACAAAAATGCTCATAGAGCTAAACTATAACTCAAAATTAATTAATTAATTAACTGATTCTTAAGCTTAATTAAAAATATTTATACAAGGTGAGTTTGACATAACCTGCCAAACGAAAGGAGGTGATAGAACAACCCATGGGGAGCATAAAACACCATAGAAACCCTGTCCTATCTCTAACCATTTCCGAGTTATGGTAGATAGAAGAAAAATCAGTTTTTTTCCATCTCGTCTGAAAAAAAACCAAATTTGGAGGTTTCTAAAAGACTTACATGCAAAATAAGCAAATATTTGGAAAGAGCATAAAAAATCCTATCGGGTGACACCATTTACATCAGGATACCATAATGTGACGGCGAGCTAAAAGCGCTAAAACATTGGCGAAGTTTAAAATCGTGTTGTCACCAAATTCTTTAACCTGCAGTTCTGCAAACACTGTTCAAGCTACAATCGGTCACATTTACAAAAATCTGCTCCATTCCACAAAATTTAGAATGAGCCCTCAATAAACCATATCGGTGTTCTAGTTCAGGAGAATTTTAGCATTTTGTTTGAAACACATTCATCACTGAACTCGACGTTCGTCGAGAAGAAGACTCACGGGATGCCATGGTCGTTCCTGATTTCATGTTCGCCTTCAGTCCGCTGTTTTGTCATATGCAAAAAAGAAAGTTTTAAAGACAAACAAGAAAAGTAACAGTTGTATTAAGTTTACAAACACAATGGAATGAAAAAAAAAGAAGTATGACGGTTCTCACGTCTTGCACATAGGAATATGAAAAAAAAAAAGTGGTGTTCTAGTTCAGGAGAAATTTAGCCTTTTGTTTGAAATAGATCACTGGAAACGGCGTTCGTCGAAATACGGCAAACGCTACGAAATTGAATAAATGGAATGTGTGCGAATTCGTGACTATCTGCATATGGAATCTTAGTGATATGCAGATGTATTCCAGCCTTCCTGCGAGCGCATCCCACTCGCGGGTACAAAAGGTGAGTCAATCTGTAACAGCTCATTAGCTCGTCAGCTTCTTTTCCTTTTTATGCTGCATATTGCTTTGGCATTTTCTGGACACTGCCTGAGCTCGGCCGATTCTTTTCACGCTCCTCTCACGTCTACTTGCTCCCTCTTAGTTCATACTTAGTACGTTTTCCTACATTGGTTCGAATTAACCAAGTTGGTTCTTATTCCGTAGCACTTTTTTTCTTCTACTTTTGTAAATTAATATTGAAATTTTATCCCTTTTTGTTTACCCTTCTGAATTTTATTTTTAATTGAAGTCATCACAGGGATCAAATTGTCATACTTTCCAACCTGTAAACATATATGCCTAGTTTTATAAATGAAGAGTACACGGATATGCATTTTGTATATGGATTTTTCGATGTTAACTCTCGGAGAGCCGAAGAACAGTATCGTCTACGTTATCCACATCGTCGTGCGCCCAACCGTGCTGTATTTGCCGCAATTCATCGAAGGCTGAGGGAGAGTGGATCGTTCGGTAGGGTGTACGAAAGGGACCATGGTCGTCGCTCAGCCACCGCTGAGGAGTCCGTACTCGACCGAGTGGAGGAAAATCCAAATATGAGTTCACGTATACTTCCGAGAGAAGGTGGAATCTTCCAAAGTAAAGTGATGAATGTTTTGCGCAAAAACCAGTATCATCCATACAACTTCACACCGGTACAATAATTATGCCACTCAGATTTACAAAAGCGGTTAACATTCTACCGCACGCTTTTAGAACTAGTTATTGAGGAACACCATTTCCTTAGAACGATACTGTGGACATATGAGTCACTTTTGAATTGGGATGTCATGTTAAATTTATATAACTGGCATCATTACGCTCAACAAAATCGATTCGTAACACGAAACGCGATTCAGCTTAAATGTTTGACTTGGAGTGGTTGGCGATCGTTTGATAGGTCCACATGTGTTCCAAGGTCATCTGACAAGCAATACGTATTTGGAGTTTCTGGAACATCATCTTCCAGGATTACTTGATGTCATCCCTGTACCCCAACGAGCGGAAATCGTTTTCCAACACGATGGGGTCCCTGCATATTTTTCCAATGCCATTCGGGATTTCTTGACTCAGCAGTATCCGCGATGGATTGGACGTAATTGACCAATTACGTCCCACCTGGATCATCAGATCTCACTCCATTGGACTTCTATGTTTGAGGTTTCCTGAAGCAAGAAGTTTACCGCACAAAAGTTGCCAGTTTGCAAGATTTAAGCAGCCGGTTTCATGATGCAATAATAAAACTGAGAGATAAGCTTTCGCTAAGAGCTACTGTGGTTTCCGTTCATAAGCGGGCAAAGGCATGTATCAGGTGTGGGGGTGACCAATTTCAGCAGCGGCACTAAATTTCACACACCCTTTCGAATGCATATGTGCTTTAATCATAAACGTGAGATACGTCTTTTTTTTTTTTTTTTTTTTGCATATTCCTATGTGAAAGACCTGAGAAACGTCATACTTCTTTTGTTTCCATTCCATTGTGTTTGTAAACTTAGTACAACTGCTACTTTTCTTGTTTGTCTTTAAAACTTTCTTTTTTGCATCTGACAAAACAGCGTGCTGAAGGCGAACATGAAATCAGGAACGACCATGGCATTCCATGAGTCTCCTTCTCGACGAACGTCGAGTTCAGTGATGAATGTATTTCAAACAAAAGGCTGAAATTCTCCTGAACTAGAACACCGATATGGTTTATTGTGGGCTCATTCTAAAGCTTGTGGAATGGAGGAGATTTTGGTAAATTTGACCGATTGAAGCTTGAACGGTGTTTGCAGAATTGCCGGTTAAAAAGTCTGGTGACAACTCGATTTTAAAATTCGCCAATGTGTTAGGGCTTGTAGCTCGCCGTCAAATTGAGGTTTCCTGATGTAAATGGTGTCACCCGATAGGAAGTTTTCTGATATTTCCAAATATGTTCTTATTTTTCGTTTAAGTCTTTCAGAAAGCTCACAAATTTGGGTTTTTTTAGACGGGGTGAAAATTAGAGAGATAGGACAGGGTTTCTGTGGTGTTTTTTGCTCCCCATGGGCTGTTCTATCACATCCTTTCGTTTCGCAGATTATGTCAAACTCACCCTGTATATATATATATATATATGTATGTACAGTCGGTAAAAAAAGTGTCCGAACACTAGCAAAAATTCCTATATAAAAAAAGTACACTTCATGTGGTTTTTGTTAAATAAATCCTTGTCGAATCATGTTCTGAGTCAGCGTAAGAACATAATTCGATAAGGATTTATTTAATAAAACCGCATGAAGTGTACATTTTTTACATAGGAATTTTCGCTAGTGTTCGGACACTTTTGTGACCGACTGTATATATATATATACATACATACATATATATATGTATATATATATATATATATATATATATATATATATATATATATATATATATATGTCCAATTCCTAATTCAGGGCCGAGGGTGTTAAATGATGATAATAATTACAGTGAATAAACAATGTATAAGCAAGCAAACATTAAATCTTAACGAGAAATCCCTGAAAGGTTTAATTAATTAGCATAATAATTGTATGACCCTAATGTAGAAAAAATTGGTCTTTTGTTTAAAATGAGACTTGAGACTATCTAGGAAATGAGAAATTTTTGGGATATAAACAATTGCGTTAGGGATCGTTTTATATGATTTTAAATTAATCATTAAAATAAATTTCAATTTGATACAATAATTCAACTTTTACCTTAATCACATTCAATAGTGATCTTATAATATATATATATACTAGCTGACCCGACAAACGTTGTTTTGTCATATAAATTATTTCTAGAGAATATTTTGCTAGAAAAAAATAACTAACTTATTGTAAGTGTATAAGTGAAACAGGTATGGAGCGCTGTGAACGGTGACTGTGAATTCCGATTATAACGTAAAAGACATAATTACCGAAATTTTCACTACTTGCTTCTTGCTACTTGCTACTTGGTACTTTCTACTTGCTACTTGTTATTTAAAACCTCCGATGAATGTCGAACAGCACAAAATTTTATTTCATACGGCAAATATTTCAATTTATGAGAGAATCTCTGATAGCAACGAATTTCACTGAAAATTCCGTCTTTTTTGAATAAACTGTAACAATCTGGACCGATTTGATGAAAATTTTTATCAAAAAGTTATTACAATATCTAACATCATTACATGTACATTTATCACAATTCAATCAATCGATGCACATGAGTATGTGTATAGTATGAGCGAAATGAAATGTAGAGTTCGTATTAAATAAAAACTTAAAATCGTTTTAATTAAAGGAGAAAAAGTTGAAACTCAATTTATTTTATAACAGGTATATTTTTTTAATCTACAAAAACTTAATTTATCGTAGTGCCATTGGATGTACAATATTTTTGGTTAATCCTTGAGGAGTATACACAAACAAATTCGAAGGTTTTCCAACCCTGGAACACGCAACATATAATTGGCCGTGAGAAAAGCACGGATTTTCTAAATCTAAGCCACAAATTGGGACCCATTTGGTGACTTTAAATATTATAAGTCATTTTTACAATGAATTGAAATAGCTATCTCAATTGTGGAACTAAAGATCTTAGCGAGAAGCGTCCGAGCTACTTCGGTGCCAAATTTCAAATTTTGCCAAAGGGATCCGATACTAAAGGTGTTCCATACAAAAAATAAATAAATAAAATATCAGTGACATACACACGCACAAAAGTATGGGACCCCATTGGTGACTTTAAATATTTTAAGCCATTTTTGCGATGAATTGAAATGGCTATCTCAATTGTGGAACTAAAGATCTTGGCGAGAAGCGTCCGAGCTACCACGGTGCCAAATTTTCCATACAAAAAATAAATAAATAAAATATCAGTGACATACACACGCACAAAAGTATGGGACCCCTTTGGTGACTTTAAATATTTTAAGCCATTTTTGCGATGAATTGAAATGGCTATCTCAATTGTGGAACTAAAGATCTTGGCGAGAAGCGTCCGAGCTACCTTGGTGCCAAATTTTCCATACAAAAAATAAATAAATAAAATATCAGTGACATACACACGCACAAAAGTATGGCACCCCTTTGGAGACTTTAAATATTTTAAGCCATTTTTGCGATGAATTGAAATGGCTATCTCAATTGTGGAACTAAAGATCTTGGCGAGAAGCGTCCGAGCTACTTCGGTGCCAAATTTCAAATTTTTCTAAAGAGATCCGATACTAAAGGTGTTCCATTCAAAAAATAAATAAATAAAATATAATAAATTAGCTACACAAATAAATTTGTAGGTTAGTGTGGTTGTTAATCAACGTGCGTGTAAATTTGATAGAAAATTATATAAAATACTCACTCCAATTCCGCACTAAATTCGCAAAATGTATAGTTTTTTATGCACACTTTAAAACTCTTCAAACTCTAATTACATCTTGATGTAATATTTCAATTAGGACACAATTTTTTGCATAACAATAATAACACGAAGTTACAAAATATTTTCCTGAATTTGATAGCAGCACCAACTGTCGGGACAAACTGGAATTACAATAGAATATATGCAAGCGATGTGTGACGTCACTGACCGTCAGTGGATGCAAGAAAAAGATTTTCTATGTTAATCTCCCATTGGATTTTTTATAAAAAGTTATTAAAAATCGAGGAAAATTATTTTTCGATTTTAATGTATTTGGGTATAGATATGTATTAGTTATCGTATGCATGTGTTAGATTGAGTTATTTTGCTCTCAAATTGACAAAATTTTAATTTTAAATTTCAAAACTCTGTCTTCCTTGGCGTTTTTTGTATTTGGTGATCAAAAACGTAATACGAAAATATACATGCCAGATGTATATTTTCGTAATATGTATTGTAAGAAATTCTTTCATGTTATTCATCACTCTCTTAATATAAGTTGTTGAAATAACCATTATTTTTGAAAGAAATTAAATATGTTCGCCAGATGATATGGCGATATTTTTTTTCCGCCAAGGATGACAGAGTTTTGAGATTAAAAATTCAAATTTTATCAATTTTAATCAATTTTATCAATTTTTTTGTAAATCTAAACCATTCTCGAATCCACCTGAAGACACACAAAAAATTTCATTAAACTGGGTCCAGCCGTTTATGAGGAGTTCTGTGACATACACACGCACAAAAGAAATATATATATAAAGATATATATATATATATATATATATATATATATATAGTTTGATATACCGGGTGATAGAAATTTTCAGTAATATCTAAAAATTTAATAATTAACAAAAAATTGTAGGTAGTAAGGTAAACATTTTTACACTTTTGAAATGGCATGGGGTTTATTGAACCCAAAAAAGCGAGAAACAGCCAAAATATTGCGCTGGACACCAGAATACCATCGACGCTGCATGAGAAAATTGTATAAAAAGAACTGAATTGAGAGAAGGAATCAAATGCATCAGCAATCACGACATGTTGATTTTACCAGAAAAGCACTGTTAGTGAAGCTGTACTATTAGAATAGAGATGTTTTTACGATCGGCACCATCGTGGTCTACCAGACACAAGTGCTGTTCGGATAGTTCATTAAAAAACGGAGACTTTAGCGGTATTCGTCGGGAAGCCAGCGACTCATGAAGTCGCACGTCGCACGGGCATTCTAAGCACTACTATTTGGAAGGCACAAAGGCATACGCTTTTCAATTATACCCGTAAAATTTCCAGCATCAACGAAACAGTCGATTTTGTGGGGATTGGTTTCAATAAAACCTAACTTCATTTCAGCCATTCGAGTCAGTTTTTACCTCTCTACTTACAATTTTTTTTCTAATATATTGAGTTTTCAAATGTACATTTGGTTCACTTATATATATATATATATATATATATATATATATATATATCTCATAAAGTTGAATATTTTGTTAATTCTGGTACAAATGTATTTACATTAACAAACATACATTTAAATAAATAAATAAATAAATAAATAAATATATATATATATATATATATATATATATATATATATATTTGTAAATGTGATTGTGTAAAAAATGTAACATTAAATTTCAACAGAAGAAATGAAGCAAATCTTTTTCATACACACACACACACATATATATATATATATTATTTTTTTTATTATTACATTTAATATGTACGCTAAAATACATATATTGATGTGAACCAAAAATATATAAAACCCAGAGATATATATTTTAAAGTAATTTCAACATTTTTTTCCCCGTATTTTCAGTATTATTTTATGTTTCTTTCCTTTGTATATCTGTATAAAAATATTATACCTAAAATTCAAAGAGTACATAAAAAAACAAAAAGTAAAAAAATAAACTGACAAAGGATTTGGAAGTTTCAAATTTATGGAAATAAATTCATGAATACCAAAGAAAGTCTCTCAATAGAAATAAAATATCCGTTTCAGTTCTATGTTGACATTTAAATTGAACTTATCACGTTTATAAGACAGAGAAATAAATACAAAAGAGATCTTGTTTTTATAAATAGTGTTTTACCTGCCTTTTTATTTCAGTTTCAAAACCCTGTTATAAATAAAAATTTCAGAGAAAAACGAAACCACAATCCTCCAAAGAAACACATTTTCTGAAAACGCACATTTATGTGTCAATGATTTTAGTTGAAAAATTTCTTGTACTTCTGATGTTTATTAAACACCGATACAGTTTATTCTTTGGTATTTTTTTGCCGGAGAAGTGAAATATTTTTTCGCTAAATTACGTTTAAATTTTAAAGTTTGAAACAAATATTGTTGCATATGTGGAATAAAATGAAGTTTTTAAAAAAAATGAAAAACAAAATTGTTTACAAACTGTCCAATGTAGGTTCTTTATTTTATAACATTAAAAGGAAGAGGGTAACTATATAAAGAGCATGGTGGTTGAAATTCAAGTACTTTAATTAAATAATTCTTTATATCCTAAATTGGCAATCCATGGTACAGTTAAAAATTTATCAGACCATGTTGTTTAGTTAAATTTTAGTTATTTTGTATAATGTAAAAAAGAAGGATGCCACAATAACTATAAAGATTAGGGTGATAATTGTAAGGGATTGTTACATGAATATCGTCGATAGCCATCCGCAGATGTGTTAGAATGGAAATTTGAAAACTTCGTGATTGCAAATTTCTTCTCATAATAAAGTTATAAAACCTTTTCTGAATACATGCTAGAGTCTTAGCATCTACCATTTTATACTTTTAAAGACACTGGTTATTTCGTTTAGGACGCTGTTTGCTAGAAATTTAGTTGCAATACAATATTATACAGATTAATTTCCGATTGCTGAACTGTGATAAGCTTTCTCCCGCAGAATGCTGCAAATTACTCGAGCTTCGGTAAAATTTCACTAATAACTGCAAATTGGGTAGAAATTTACTCATATACTTTGTGTTTACAACAGTGACACAGGTCTTTAATTTCAGAGAACATAATCAGACAAAATTCACATGTTCACCATAATTCTGTATTCATAAATTGTTCCATGCTCTACATAACTTGCTTAGAACTGGAAAAGATTAACTCTGCATTCCAACTAAATCGCTGGCGAAAAGCGCCTTCAAACTTCAAAAGTGTGCATTGCAAGAATCTGGCATGTGGACAAAAGACATCGGGCAAATTCAATACCAGGAAAATTATAACTTATTTTGAGATTAATGTTTTCCGATCACGATACATACATGTTTCCTGTCCTAAAACTTACGCCGGTAGCTGCCAATATTTTTCTTGCGGCAGCTTCTAACACCCTTTCCCCTATCTAAACCCTCCTAATTCTTTAGGATTGCATTTTCCATCATGCATTGTTATGTGATTCTAAATCGTTTAGATGTATCCCAACCCTCCCAGAAGTTTGTTCTTCTAGTTTTGAATAACTCTTAATAAAATACAAACATAATAGTAATGCGTGAACCCCCCCCCCCCCCAACTAAAGAAAAAACAGGTATCAATATCGACATGGTTATTTTAAAGATAAACTCAAATCGAAAATTTGAAACATGGCAATAATTCTGAATCAAAAGTTCACCGTGTTCTAAGAGCCTAGAGCGATCAGTTGTCATTAACTTCAACACCTAACACCTGAATACAAACTTGATGATGATACTTATATAATAACCAAACAAAAACAAATCATTTGATTAAAAATTCTACTTAATATTGAATATAAATGAGTAGAACTTTGCATAATATGAAACATGACAATTATTCCAAACACTCAATTAAGGATGATAGTTACTAATATGCAAATGAAAAAAATTACGTGATTAAAAATTCCACTTAACCCCTTAGTAGTCGCATATCGATCCATTTTCCGCCCATCACATAAGTCTAACTATTATAAAGTCATCCTATGGATCACCCCTTAAAGATAAAACTGGGAAACTCCGTGTAACTGACAATGGATGGATTTCCTCTAATATAGTACGTTACGTTTACAAGTCATTCCTGCTACTTTTTGAGCAGTTAGTGGCATTTTACTTCTGAAATCGGTTTATTCAACCGCGAAGTGACCAGTAATGTTGATGCACTTTTCCCTCTCTTCCGGTTTTTCATACAATTCAGAATTTTGTGGAAAAATCTTCACGTCAATTAGGTGCATTTGATATTGTGGCAAAGAATAGATCGTTACCACTATTGTTACAAAAAATGATGCGACGACTCTCGGGCTCATGTGGAATATGGAAAGTAAATTATTGAAAATAAAGTGCTAAATAATTAAAAACCACGTGCGAAATAACTATTTAAAAGAGTAAAATCCGCTGTAAAATGCACGTTAAAAATATTTAAAAGAATTTTAAAAGGTTAAAAAAACAGTTAAACAACATGTTTCGTGCTTATTTACTAGCACATCATCAGGTCTCGTCGGTTAATGAAAGCCACCGAGTTTTATCTTGTTGTTCTAAGAAAGGCTGCCATAGGGTTGCTAAGTCTTTACTCTGATTCTCGTTGAAGCATTTATCGCCAAATTTCCAAATCATGATCTTTTCGTATATGTCTAATGTGTATTCGGTGTGGGGGGTTGCTAGAATTTTACTTTCCTCCCACTTTGGCTGGGCTTCTTTATTGTCGAGTAAAAGCTGCTTTAATGCCGTGTTTCCGTACAATGATTTAATGGAATGTTTATGTTCTTTAATCCTTTTACTCAAATTGCGCTTTGTTTTGCCTATATAATAAGATGTTATATTATTGATTGAGATGGGGATTGCATATACGCCGCCAACTTTTGTTTTTTTGTCACGATCGGATATTATCAGATTTTTCAATGTTGAGGTTTTAAATGCAATATTATATCCAATATTTTTAAATTGTCGTATTACGGGATAGAAACCTTTATTAAATGAGATAGCGCCAATAAATCTACTAGTTTCGTTTCCAGTTTTTAGATTCGTATTGTTAAGCCGGTTTATTATTCTACGTTTCAACTTATTAAATATTGTGATATTGTAACCTTGATTAAGCATAGTCTTTTTAATTAAGTTTAATTCTTTATCTGAGGAGGATTTATAGGTGCAATGTGTGAAGGCTCTATTAATTAATGGTGTAATGGCGTTGAAAAGTAGTTGTTTAGATGTGTAAGAGTTAACAGGTGCTATGGTGAGGGGGGATGTTGGTTTGTGATAAACTTCAGTCCAGATAGTACTATTATCATGATTTCTATGTATCAATACATCGAGGAACGGTATGGCTCTATCTTTTTCTTTCTCGATTGTTAGATTTACAGAATCGAAAATGTTGTTCATATTGTTTACTAGGGTTAGAAGGCTATGATGTGTATATTCCCAAATTATGTAGATAATATCCCAATATCTACATAATTTGGGAATATACACATCATAGCCTTCTAACCCTAGTAAACAATATGAACAACATTTTCGATTCTGTAAATCTAACAATCGAGAAAGAAAAAGATAGAGCCATACCGTTCCTCGATGTATTGATACATAGAAATCATGATAATAGTACTATCTGGACTGAAGTTTATCACAAACCAACATCCCCCCTCACCATAGCACCTGTTAACTCTTACACATCTAAACAACTACTTTTCAACGCCATTACACCATTAATTAATAGAGCCTTCACACATTGCACCTATAAATCCTCCTCAGATAAAGAATTAAACTTAATTAAAAAGACTATGCTTAATCAAGGTTACAATATCACAATATTTAATAAGTTGAAACGTAGAATAATAAACCGGCTTAACAATACGAATCTAAAAACTGGAAACGAAACTAGTAGATTTATTGGCGCCATCGCATTTAATAAAGGTTTCTATCCCGTAATACGACAATTTAAAAATATTGGATATAATATTGCATTTAAAACCTCACATTGAAAAATCTGATAATATCCGATCGTGACAAAAAAACAAAAGTTGGCGGCGTATATGCAATCCCCATCTCAATCAATAATATAACATCTTATTATATAGGCAAAACAAAGCGCAATTTGAGTAAAAGGATTAAAGAACATAAACATTCCATTAAATCATTGTACGGAAACACGGCATTAAAGCAACTTTTACTCGACAATAAAGAAGCCCAGCCAAAGTGGGAGGAAAGTAAAATTCTAGCAACCCCCCACACCGAATACATATTAGACATATACGAAAAGATCATGATTTAGAAATTTGGCGATAAATGCATCAACGAGAATCAGAGTAAAGACTTAGCAACCCTATGGCAGCCTTTCTTAGAACAACAAGATAAAACTCGGTGGCTTTCATTAACCGACGAGACCTGATGATGTGCTAGTAAATAAGCACGAAACATGTTGTTTAACTGTTTTTTAACCTTTTAAAATTCTTTTAAATATTTTTAACGTGCATTTTACAGCGGATTTTACTCTTTTAAATAAAGTGCTAAAGTATACCAAAAAGTCTCAAAGTTTCTCATCAGAGGCAACAACTTTTTATAAGGCTTAAAATGGAAGAAAATTTCAAAATTTAGCATGAATTTAAGCTATATTCTATGCCATTTTTCGATCTTGTGCATAAAATTTTATGAAAATATAAAAAAGAATTTAAACGATCCACATAAAATTATCTTCAAATATACATGCTTAAATATATTTGAAGTTAAGGTTTTTTGGAACTTTTCAATACTTTTTTATATCTTCCTCAAATTTTATGCCAATAATCGGTAAATGGCATAGTGTATAGCCTAAGTAGATGCTATATATTCAAGTTTTGTCCCATATTAACCCTTATGAAAAACTGTCTCCGAATGAGAATTTTTCTCAGACTGTTTGGCATATTTTAAAATTTTATTTTCCATCATTTATTTTCCCTTACATCCAGTGGAATTTTTAATCGTGTAATTTTTTTTTCATTTATATATTATTGAGGTAACCCCATCCACCCTCATATATATATATATATATATATTACCTGCATTAACCCGTTAGTAGTCGCATATCGGTCTTTTTGCCGCCCATGGCTTATAAATTCCTCCTGCAAATCCCCCCTTAAAAAATAAAGTAGGGAAACTCTGCGTACCTGACCTTTTGGGTGGATGTCCTCTAACATAGTATGTTTTCAAGTAATTCCTACTATTTTTTCAGCAGTTAAAAAACATTTGACTTCTCAAATCGGTCTATTTGACCGCGACGCGACCACTAACGTTGATTCCTTTCTTTCCCCATTTCCGGTTTTTCAGACAGGTTAGAGTTTTGCGGGAAAAACTTCGCGTGAATTAAAGAAGGCACTTCATCTTTATCTACTGGCTTTCTTTCGGCTTTCCCCCAACACTAAACAGCGGCGGCAAAAAGACCGACACGCGACTATTAGCGTTACAAAAAATGACGCGACTACTCTCGGGTTAACTTATGCTTTAGAAATTTGGACATTAACATGAAAAATAATACAAAGGCGTTAAAAATCCCAGAGCAGCAAAGAGAGACGTAGTTACCATTCACTCGATTAGGCAGAAAGCAAAACGTATGTACTGCGATGCAAACAAAAGTTACTGGTGTCATTTATAGAATGAAGAATTTAAATGGAGCTAGTCTCTATACCTATTCAGAAGAAATAATGATAGATGGAAAACAAAAGTCTATTTTTGTTACCGAGATATTAAAAAAAATATATCGAAGAGGAGACCATAGTACCGCTGGAGAGATGAAATTATGAAGTTTGGTGGAGCAGAATAAAGAAAAATACTAGAATACGAGGCAGATTGGAATAACCTACGGAAACAGTGGATTTAAAAGGCTGAAACTGATGATATATATATATATATTTATTTATTTATTTATTTATATTTATAACTCAAATGCAAGTTAAATGATACTATGAATGCGTTTTAAAATTTAATTATACGCTAATTTTGTGATTCAAGTATCATAAAAATTGTAAACAAAGTAAAACTGAAGTTCGGAAAAACAGGGAAATTTGTTTAAATCTAGTTTTTCATATCTATTTTTATGTCTATACTGTAAATGCTATCAAATATATAATATGTGTCCAACATCAGTAAAACCATTTGGCGATCACCAGTCTTTTGTTGTAGTTACGTGACCAAAAGCAAAATACTTTTGAACTCAATTGTTCAATTCGTTTAAAAGTAATGTATTCTCGAAAATCATTAATATTGAATAAATTTATACTGCTTAAACTTACATATTTTAACATGAGAAAAATATTATGCAATTATAATCTTAATTTTAGTGTAACATTTATTTGTATATTCTAATATTACAAAAGCTAATATATGAATGACTAATTAGGTTATATATAAATGTAAAGCAACATTTAATTTCAAAGAAGAAAAAAAAACTTATTACATTTAAATTGACATTTTTGGAATAGAATTTTTTTGCACTAGCTTTTCTTCGTAACATCGGACAGATAGGAAACAAATTTTGAACCAGGAATACTTAACAGCCACAATGTGATAAACAGAATATGTGTTAAATAAAATTCAATTCTTTTTAAGTAGTCTAATTTTACAACTTAGCTATAGTATTAAAAAATTATTGTGTCTAAAAAGACATTTTCTCTGTAAATACAGCACTGTGGCAATAGAGAAATGCATTTTTTTTCATAAATTCAGTTTTATCGAAAATTTCTATGAATATATTTAAAACTAATAATTGATATGACCTCCCCGAGACTTTATAGCATCACAGACACATTTCAGCATGCAATGTTCAAGACTGGACATATATTTTTAATTGACATTCTATGAACCATATGCCAATAACGGCCGAAATTAGCTTGTCCATTGCCGTACAGTCAAACTTGTGAAGTCGCTTTTTTAATAGCCCACAATTTTTCTATCGGATTCAAATCCGGTGAATTCCCAGGCCAATTTATTGAGCAGTAAGTTTATTTATTGAGCAGACATTTTTTATTTGCTTTTAAGTGTGACATCACGCGTCGTCTTGTTGGAAAACGCCATTTCCGTTCGGCGACAGTTTAGACATGGTTCGAAACAATTTTCGGGTCAATATGACTCCGTAACTACGGGAGCAAGAGATTCTGCCCCCAAAACGCTGAAACAACACCAAAACATCTTTTTGTGCGGATGCTTAGGTGCTTGATTGATGTTGTGTTGATTGAGAGGTTCTCTTTGCTCTTTCTCACGAATTTGGATCTAAATCCCTGAACCACAAAATGTGTTTTGTCAGAAAATAGAGCCTTCTCCCAGTCCTTCTCAGTCGATGGTTCGTGTTTCCGTGCCCATTCTAACCTTTTTTACTTCATGCGAGGCGTGAGAAGCTGCTTCTTGTACGGTCGACATGCTCATCGGCCACGTTCTAACATCCTGTATCTTACTGTTGATGGTGCAATATCAACACCAGCTGCCGCAATGGACATGGACAGGTCAAAATTGGTTAATCGAGGATTTATAACACACATTCGATGTAAAGTTTTGTCATCACGAGTCAAAGTTGATCTTTTTCGGCCGCATCTTCCAGAACGGTTGGTTCCAGCATTTCTCGTTGTCTAAAACAGATTCTATATCCTCCTGACGCTTGATGTACTCACTCCACATATTTTACCTATTTCATTTAACGTCTTAGAAGTGTGTTCTCTACGCGAAATCACTTTAGCACTTTTCTCCGCGCTAATACCCATGACGATAATGACCTCCGCAACAAGCAAGAAACTAACACTGCTGAAATACTGCCACCTGGTGGAGGAATTTGAACACCTGCTACTTACCAGGTGCATACGAAAACCTGCTATTTTGATAATAACTGCCGTATGAACTCTGAGCTAATTTGGAGTGCTTCTTCCTAAGCTTACGTGTGATAAAAAGAAAAAATTGACATTTCTGAATTAATTGCCACAATACTGTATATATATATATATATATACATATATATATATATACGTCTTTATCTAGTTCTTTAGAATATGTGTAACAGATTTTATTACACACACACACACACACATGTGCGTGTCTTTGTGTGTTATGATTGTACTGAAATATTATATGAAAAAGAAAATTAAATTGCTTTGGTATTTAAATAACGTTAAATAAAAGATTTATTCTCTCATAACCAGCATTTCCTTCTTTAAGAAACCTTTTCCTCACATTTTTTTATAAGAATGAATGTAAGTGAACGCATACTGAGATTATTTTGTTATATTATCATTTTTCTATCTTCCTTTATTAAAATAATAATAATAATAATAAGACCATTTTCTATTCTTCTCTATACATAAATGTTACTGTATATTTCTAAGGCTTTTGTACATTCTTTTAAACTTTCATCATTAAAAGAAAACATAAAGAGGTTTGTTTGAAAGAAATGTGAGATTTCTTCAAACATTTATAGTGTTAAATTGGAATTCGAAATGCCTTTATTTGTTTTCTTTTATATAAAACAGATCAGTCTCCAAGAATCATTATATTCAATTGTTTTTGTAATATTTCCCTTTATATTATAACGGAAAGGATTGTATCCTGAGGTAAGCTTTGTTTCATTCCTTTGAAACATTTTCCCCCTAAAAAAAATATTTAAAGCAAATGGAATGAAATAATTTTTATAGAAGAAGCTAATATATATATATATATATATATATATATATATATATATATATAACTTTTCTTTTTTTTTTTTTGTTGTATTGATAAAAAATATTTGTAAATAAAAATTACTGTTTTCCTTTATTTATTATTATTTTTTAATACTATATATATATGTATATACATCCATTAACTGCATTAATTAAATTTGTTATTTAAAAACAGTAACCTCAGCCTATTAATATAGATAAAATATAATCTTTATGTGTATATCAAAGCTTCTCATGAACATTAAACGCAGAATGAATATGTAAGCAAGTTTCCCAAATATTCTATAAAAGCATTTAATATATCACAATATTAATAAATGTCTAATTACAAACTAAAATAAATGACCTTTATTAATAATAATAAAGTTTCAGTAATGAACTCAGTGATCTCCTTTGAAAATAATGCAATATATATATATATATATATATATAGAGAGAGAGAGAGAGAGAGAGAGAGAGGGAGAGATCAGGGATTCAAAACTTAATTTAATTTGTACCTGTAAAGAACCATTAATTTATAATAATTTAGCACAGATTGTTTATTATTTTAAAGCAATAATCAGAATAATTCAATTTATATTTTTCCTATAAAATATAAAATTATTTCCGTTTATAATTTATTTTAGCGTGTTTATTGCGGCTGGATTGGTTAAACAAGTTCACCATTTCAATAAAGTTGCAGAAAACACACTGTCATAACTGATAACACTTTTAATCATAAATAATAACTAACAATCTACACAAATATAAAAGCTCGTTTAAATCAAATATGTGCTATAGCTGTGCACAGAAACGTCGACACATTTTCACATAGCGAGAGAACAAAAACGAAACAACACTTTTCTGAACTATTCTTTCAGAGATGGTTACAGAAAGTACTCACTGAGCCATCTACTGACACAATTTAAAAACAGTTAAATGTTCACTGAAGTAATTTAGCAGTTCGCCTCAGTACCCCCTCCCCAGTGAACAAAGACAGGCAAACTTCAACTGGGTACGAATCTGTCTGGAAATCAGACCTGTCTTTTAGAACGTCTAGGTACTAGTTTCTTGAAGGTACGAGCACTAATGTTTCCATCTGGTTTAACTTCTATTGGAGAATCAAACACAATAAATGCTGGTTTAAGTCTATCGATATTAACGACTTGAATTTTTCCATCTATTAAAATATGGAAATATTTTTCCTTTCTTGACACTACAGGGTATTGTCCATTGTATGGTGGTTGTAATGATCCTCGCACTCGATCATATCTCACAAATATATGTAAACACTGTTTTAAATGCTTATGTACAAACACTGGATTATTTTGATGTGCAGATGTAAGTTTCGGTTTTAGTAACCTCATAAATTCGCTTAATTTTTCAACATAAATACGTGGGTCTTTTATGTATACCGTAGGGTCGTAAAAGTCACCAGGAAGTCTTAAATTACTTCCATACAGTAATTCAGCAGGCGTTGCTTCAATATCCTCTTTCAATGCACATCTAAAACCCAAGAGAATTGTTGGGAGGATCTCAGCCCAACTACGGGATCCATGGGCCATAATCTCTGCTTTTTGTGGTCTGTGAAAATTTTCAACTAAACCATTTGCTTTTGTATTGTATAGCGAAGTTCTCCATTTTTCTATACCAAGTAACTGAGCGAACTGTTTAAATAAGTCAGATTCAAACTGTCTCCCTTGATCTGTCGTAATTCTTAATGGTGTACGATATCGGGCAACCCATTCTCTGTAAAGAGTTCGTGCAACTGTTTCAGCTGTAATGTATTTTAGCGGATAATTCTCCGGCCAACGGGTAATATCATCTATTACAGTTAAACAATAAGATTTACTATGTGACTCTGGCAAGGGACCTACAATATCACAATGAATGTGTTGGAAACGCGCAGCAGGGATATCAAATTTCTTCAATGAAGATTTTGTATGTTTAATAATTTTTTATCGTTGGCAATCAATACATTGACGTGCCCATTCACGACAATTTTTATTCATAAAAGGCCAAACAAATCTATCTCTAATAAGATTGACTGTAGTTCGCATACCAGGGTGCGAAAGACAATGTAAATTCTGGAAAACTTTCTTACGAAATTTTAATGTGACATATGGACGAGCTTTTCCAGTACTAATGTCACAGTAAAGCTGTGAATTTGTATTATTCAATGTAATTAATTTTAATTTAAGTACTGACTCTGGTTCTGAAATTAATTTATTTAATTCCTCATCCGATTTTTGATCCTTACTTAATTCATCAAAATCTAAATTTCCATCTCCAACATTACGTCTTTTACTACGGTAATATGCACGGTTTAAATCACTACTTCTCGATCTTAATTGTCCATTTACTTTCGAAAATAAAGTTGAAATCTGAGTTTTTAACTCTGCAATTTCTTTTCGAATTTCTTTAACCTCGCTTTCCAATGTTTTTCCCTCAACAACCCCCCACACACTAGGAATTTTCTTAATTTCAGCAATCTTATCAGCTAATTTTGCCAATTCAGATAAATCCGCTGAAGAGGCAGACAATATTGCCTGAAAATTTACAGGTAATCGTTCCATCCGAATTGTTTTTAAAAAATCCTCAGTTACGGATTTCCCACCTAATTCTTTCATTTGACGAAGTAAAATTAAAGGTTTTTTATCTCCTAGTGTTAATTCGGACAATAATTTACGCAGCTGCTGAGATTGAGAATCTGAAAACTCCGAAATTAACCTTTGTTTTAAAGTTTCATAACGATTTTCGGATGGGGGGGGGGGGTTAATATCAAATCAGAAACTGAAATAAGCGAATCTGCATCAATTGAACCTATAACTGTGTTATATTTTGTCACATCATTTGTAATCTGCGATGTCGCGAAATTTGCTTCAACTTGAACAAACCATATTTGAATATTGTTCTTCCACATAGGTGGAATTCTACAAGAAACTTTTTCAACATTTATCCCTTTCTCACCAGAGTCCATGGCAATCTTATCAAAATTTTATACTTTAACTACTAATTCAAAATTCATAAGTTCAAAATTCAAAGTTAAAATGAATTCAAACACATCCCAGGTAGCACAGTATGGTATTTTCAACGTTGAACAAACGGCATTGCATTCCGTTGAATTATCGTTTTTCCGTAACGTTAATAATCTGAAAATATGTCTCGTTGATTTCCTCATCTGTCAATGGTTGTTTTAATACATTTTACAACGTAAAAAAAAAAAAAAAAAAACCGTTGTAAAAGGGTTGTTCAAAATCGCAATACTCTGTTTTTTTTATCAGTTTTCAACGGTTTTTCTTTTATGTTACGTTGAAATCCAAGAAAAATAGCTAGCTCTATATATCCATTGAATTTTCGTTTCTAAAATATTGCTAATAATTTAAAAAAGAAAAAATTCCCATGTTAAAAAAGTTTTGGAACATTCTTTTTTACTTAATTTTTAGACTTTTTTTATGATTAATTTTATTACTTTTTTAATACTCAATATGCGAAAATATTGGATACGTAAAAATTTTTAACTTCTGTTTTTCGAGGAAAGCTAAATTTTATAGCACATACAACTGCACTAAATTTGATATGTGAAACAACCAATATAAAAACGAATGCTGAATTAGTTAAGAGTGTGTATCAGCCGACAGGCGATGCTCTCATTACTCACTTTCAGAGATTTTTTACATGACTACATCTCAACATCTGTTAATTAAAATTGCTGCAAATTCTGTATATAAAACCTTTATTCTGAGAAGCTATATAAAATTTTAGTGCATGTTAAATAACTGCAAGTGGCGCTTTTAGATAGAACATACTAATTTTCTTAATCAATTGTTTATGAAATTTGGTGTAATTTTAATCAACAGATGCTGAGATGTATCTATATGGAAAACAGTTCATAAATAAAATTCATTGATTTCAATAAAAAATACTATACTAATTTTATATATTGTTTTAAAAATATTTTATTTATGTAAACTCTAGTTAGTTTTAATTCACACAATTTAATAATAATAAAGCTAAAAACTCGAATATTTAAAATTTCCATAAACCAACATTTAGATCCCTGTGATTGTCTATTTATTAGCTAAGAGTATTTATTTGAAATTAAAGGATAATCAAAATGATAATAATTTGTGATTATAATAATAAAATAAATAAATCTAAGCGGAAATTGGGAATGTTAATTAATGTAAACAAAAATTAAAATTTGCAGTTAAAAGACAATCAAAAAGATAATAATTTTATTAATAATCATAGAATAAATAAAATCAAAGCAGAAAATGGGAATGTTAATTAATGTAAACAAAAAATACAGTTTGCAATTAAACGAAAATCAAAAAGGTTATACTTTTATTAATAATAAAATAAAATAATTAAATCAAAGCGGAAATTGGGAATATTAATCAATGTAAACAAAAATTAAAATCTTCAATTAAAAGAAAATCAAAAATGTAATAATTTTATTAATAATAATAAAATAAAATAAATCTAAGCCGAAATTGTGAATGTCAGTTTTGCTCCCTATACAAAATTTAAATTCGTAGAAAACAAGCTTTTGAAAAAGTATAATTTTTGTGTACATAAGACCTGATTTTAATAATATAAAATTACTGCATATACTTAGTTCAATAAAACAATTGTAGCGTTACATTATATATAGATATATTTTTTTCAAATATGAAAAAAGTAAAATTTTACAAAAGTACTGTTTTAAAAAAGAGTATTAAATATTTAAAGTTAGACCGACCCCTGAATATTTAAGACAAGAATTTAAACATAAAATTAAAGAAGGAAAAAAGAAACACTTACTTCATTACTTGAAAAATCTTGTTTGAACGAGAATTTTTAATATTATGCTAGCAGGTTAAACAAACCCAAAGCCAAAGAATATTATAACTTTGAGCTTTTAAGGAGCTAACCAGCTAGCAAGTTTTGTTACCTTTCACTACTCTTTCGATGAAAGAGTTTTAAATTGCGTTTAATTAATTATTCTTTCTTAGAAAACATACCAATTTAACAGGAAAGCTTCATTGACATCACATTGCACATTCACTTTCAAAATGGCACGCGTCGTAACTCGTAAGACGCTTTTAAGGTTTGCCACAATATACTTGGCGATTTTGCAAGTAGAACGGGAGAAAGCTTACAATATGGTACGCTTCGTTAGTTACGGTTTCCGAAAGCCAAAGAATATCTACTTACTACTAGTTAATTACTTTGCCGAAAGCTTCTCTTCTTATCATGTTAGAAGTTCTTTCGCAGCACACCATCTTCTAAATCTAAAACTCTAAAGAAAATTATATTACGCACATCCCGCCAATTCACAATCGTGTATCGATATCAAGCTGAAGAGATTCAACGTTATTTCAAGGAAATAATGACTTATAAAAAGTACCTATTAATTCGTTGAAAAAACATATTTTTTATTAGAATCAAAGAAGAGAACAAAAACTAATAAAATACATATTTTAAAACGTCGAAAAAATAACAGAAAAAGTACAACCATAAACAACGTTTGTTATAGGTTTTCTTTATTACTGAATAAATATTCGAAATTGTTCAGTGAGAATATTGCGAAATAAAAACTATTTTTCAACGGACATAAAATAACGTAACCAATTTTTCACTGTTCAGACTTATTTGCGACGATATAACAACGTTATGCGTTACCTGGGATGGGAAAGAAAATTTTAAACGCTAACTTAAAATAGCAAATCTTTTAATCTATCGCGACCATATCGTATTACACTATACAATATATATTATTAAAACAGCATTTAAAAATATCAATCTATTTAAAATAGCTTTAAAATATATATATATTCGAGTCATTTATTTAATGCATTTTTAATTTCAAACAGAGGAAAAAATTTAATTAATTTAAAATATATTCATTTAAAATTAAACCACTTAGCCTCAAAGGCCGGAGGTCTATCGCCATATTGAACTGTATCGTCAGTGGTCACCACTGCGGCTGGCTTGGTTAAGCGTGTTCACCATTCCAATAAAGTTGTAGAAAACACACTGTCATAACTGATAACACTTTTAATCATAAATAATAACTAACAATTTACACAAATATAAAATCTCGATTAAATCAAATATGTGCCATAGCTGCGCACAGAAACGTCGACACATTTTCACATAGCGAGAGAACAAAAACTAAAAATCACTCTTCTGAACTAGTCTTTCAGAGATGGTTACAGAAAGTACTCACTGCGCCATTTACTGACACAATTTAAAAACAGTTAAATGTTCACTGAAGTAATTTAGCAGTTCGCCTCATTTATCTTTAGAAATCTATTAATTTTATTACTTGCCTTATATGGAAGTCATTTGAGGTTCAGATTAATCTTAATGATCTTATTGTCAGACTAAAAGGTGCATTGACAAATGTAATTATTTCTCGTCTGGATCGTGCTTACTAATTTCTGTTGATTTATTTTAGACTAAATTTAAAATTTTCTGTTCCAACTATCATTTAATGATAAATTTATTATTTCATTAGAGTTTACATTGAAACAAAGAGAAACTGATTAGGTATTCTGGCGCTATTTCTATCGTTAACATTTTTAGCATTTTTAGAATTTCGTTCTTGTTCACGCTTGTCATCATTCGATCTCTTAACTCGCTTCGACAAACACCACGAATTTTATCGTTATCTCTCTACCCCATTCCTTCATATCCGTTATAGCGACTCGACAGTTTAATAGAAACTTCATATAAGGTTTATTTAATTGTAGTACCTTCATATTATTATGCTTCAATGTTTCAAAAATAAAACCTGTTGTATCCATAAAATCATGTCTTTCTTTTAAAATTGCATTTAAATTTTTGAATATGGACTATTCTATACTTCAATCTCGGCAGTTTACCGATAAACTATACCATAAAGTCGAAAAAGTCAGAAAATTGCGAAATAACCCAATGATTCCGAGTCGATTATTTAAATTAAATTAATATAATTATTAAAAAATAAAATAAAATTTAAAGATACCTTAATAACTCTCAATTTATAAATATTTAATTTCAAGCTGATGGCTAAATGAAAATCTGTAGTATCTATAATCTAAAATTCTTCATAGATTACAGATAGACCTACTCATAAATTAACATGATAGAAACTGAATGTTAAGTAAAAAATCATAAAAGATTTTGGACAAATTAAATGTATGTATATACCTTAATTAGAAGTACAAATTTAATTAAAAAAGTAGTCAGTATATGGTAGCTTAAAGTGAAGTATAATGAAGTATTAATAAACTTTAAGTTCAAACATGATAATACAACCAAAATTTATTAAAAATATATTACCTATATCAACAGATACTTTTTTTTTTTTTGCGTTTTCGTTCAAAATATTTTCAAAACTCAGGACTACACTGCGCATTTCATTGTGATCTATAGAAATGTGAAATAAGTACTAATTAATGTATACATTTTATTGTATTTATTAGTACCTTAAATATATTTTCTCTTTTTTTTTTTTTTTTTTTCGTTTCGAAGCTGTTGTGTCATCCACTCGTAAAAATATTGCAAGTTCAGCAAGAGTCTGACATGGGTCTTCAAGAAGTAATTCCTCCAATTCTTTGTCTTCGAACTCTTTCGCTGCGCTAGAGTATTTTCTATCTCCAAGATCAAAATCGATATTCTTGAAGCGTTGAAACCAGCCTTTGCATCTTGTTTCCGATGCATGCCTACTGTAAGTCTCAACAAGAACTTTGTGTGCTTCAGATGCAGATTTTTTTTTTTTTTTTTTTTTTTTGATAAAATAGCACATTAAAATTCCCCACAAATACCATTTATTTGGGACAAAACTCGACATTTTAAAACAAGGAAAAAACATTGTTTACACTGTGGTAAACAAATATACACTGAAGTTCAAGCTTTCCAACAGTATTTCTTTGTAAATGCGTTACCATTTGAAATTACATGCACGTAGCTAATGCCATCTGCTTCTGAATTCTGCTGTTATTAAAAAACAAGAAGTTATTCAATGTTCAATCTATTGGACAAAATCTGTTTTGAATAACGATGAATATTCTGTAATAATAAACTGACATTACATTAATAGGTATTAAAATTTAAAATAATCTTTTAATTCCAATATCTTTTAGAATTAGAAATTTTACATTTATTATGAAGAAAATAATAATAATAATAAAAAGATTTTGAAAATAATGTTTTTTATAGGCGTCCTAAACAGCAGTAAATAAGGCAAAATTGTCTGTACTCAAACCGATTAAAAGATCAAAATCATTCATTTATGACTACATCCTAGAATAAAATAACATATTTTGTCATCAATGAATACCTTAGATATGTTAATTGCTTTGAGTACAGAAAATTTTGCCTTACTTACGACTTTTAGAAAGACAAAAAATAAGCTTTATTAAAAAAAAAAAAAAAAAAAAAAAAAAAACTTTTTTTTAATATTATATTTTTTTATTAAAACTATGAAACCGAAATAAAGCAGGGCACGAAAGTTTTGTAATCCTTCAAATAATGTAAAATTTTCTGATATTGTAAGCTACCTATGTGTCACTCACTTATTACCCAGGGGTCACTTACTGGTTACTTACAGGTCATTCACTGGTTACTCACAGGTCATTCACTAGTTACTCACAGGTCATTCACTGGTCACTCATGGGTCAGTCATGGTCACCCATGGTTACTCATATTTATAGGGATGACCCTCGAGTCAAAATATAGCAGAATAGTGGCTCGATGACAGACAGAATGACAGACCACCCAGGTGAATAAAAAATCATTCTAAAAATTAGATATTCTGAAACTGCGATATTTTTAATAACTAGATTGAAATTAGCATTATTTAATTTGATCTGTATCATATTTGTACAGGTTATTTTTATTTTATTTTCTTTATTTTTTAATATTGATGAAATAAACTTTATTTTTTCTTTAGTAATTCAAAAAAATAAATAAAATACAATAAATCGCTTATATTGATTAAGTAACTGAAAATATCGAAACTGAAATTGAAATTTTTAGACATAATAATTCCATTTTCCCCAAATGTCCAAATATATTTCCAAACATTTCTGTTCAATTTTTACTAAAATATATATATACAGGCATATGCACATTTTTTTCTATGCCGACAAAAGCTTCTGTTTCTTTTTCTTTTTCTTTCTTTCTTTTTTTTTTTTATATAAATCACGTTCCTGAAAATCTGAAAGAGTGCATCGTATGGACTTTTGATGCTTAGAATAATCCACCGGGACGAATCCTCCTATGAGTTTTCTTATATCTCAAAAAAATGTATATTTGTATTCCGTTTTCATTTCTTGAATTTACTGAGACATTTATTTGTTGCTTTTCTTCTTTGGATAACCTTCTTTTTATATGAAAATGATTCTTTCTTTTTTTTTTTTTTTTTATGTATTTCTTGAGTTATTTAATTAAAATATTTTTAGCATTTTTTTTAAAGAAGGTAATTGCTTATGAATGACCTAAATATAGTAAATAATTACTGAATTATTTACAATCGAAACAAAAAGTTTTGTAAATTTTCTGTTCAATGATATATACAGTACTGGCCAGAATGGATGACTCACTTGCTTTTTCCCATTCATAGCGTCAGCTGGCGCTAGATTGTCTTTTTGGCTGTTTGCCAAGCGCCAGGTGTTCTTTTTGGGCATTTTGTTAGTTCATTGTTTGTGTTCGCTGTGTGTGGACTTATAAATTTTTGCAGAAGTGTTAAAATAATAATACTGGCTGGTAAAAGAATTTCACGTGAAATGCACCCACAAATACAAGTTCTGAGTGAAGAATAGTACTTGTTTTTCCGGTAATACTCGGAAAATGGCTGTCAGATTGAAATTGGCACAAAATACAGTTTTCAGATCTATAAGTAATTTCAAAACCACCAGAAACTATGGCTATTCTAAGCCAAAAGGTCGTCACAAGAGCATAAGCAAGCACGTGGATAGTTCATAATTTTCTTAGTGAAGAGGGTACCCAGAAAATCAGCGAAAGCAATCCAAGCCGGTTTACCAAAAGATGTTAATCTCTCTAGCCAAAGGAAAATCCACAGGAGGCTATTCAATGCAAATATAAAGTCCTATAAGCCTGCCAAGAAGTCTAAATTTTCTCCCAAGAATATTACTTACCGACTGACATTTTGGAAAAAGTATCAGGGTTGGATTGCGGAGCAGTGGAAACATGTGATGTTTTCAGACGAGACTCAAGTACCGCAGTTTTATGCATTTTTGAAACATACGGCAGCCTCGCAATAAAAGGGTCTGTCAACGTTACATTATTCCTACTTAAAATGCTGCAAAAATAATGGTTTGGGGAGCCATTCGTGCCAAAGGTAGATGTGGACTGTGGTTCATGCCTGAGGGCACATTAATTAATGGAACTGTTTATGCTGACTTACTAAAAGAGAGGGTAATATTGTTAATGGATATTAACCAGTGCACTCACTTCCAACGTGATGAAGCACCATGCCACCAGACTAAAGCTGTTAAGATATGGATTGCAAAGATGGAGTTTCAGGTCCTTGGGTCGTGGCCCAGAAATTTCCCAGATCTAAACATGTGATTTCAAATCGCAATGTTGCTGAGCGTAACTCCAATTCACTTTCTGACTTAAAAGAAACTGTCAAACATGTGAGTACTACAGAAATTACACTAGACTATTACGAAAAATTATGTATTTCCATGCCTAATTATATCCAAGCTGTATTGAAAAAGAAAGGTTTCCACGCCAAATATTGAACTCATTCTCAATTATGTATGTATCTTGTGCATATAAAACTACAATTAATCATTTTCATAAAATAAATGCTTATTTAAATGTAATTATTCTAGTGCATTTATAAACATCACAGTTTTTTGTGGTGAGTCATCCATTCTGGCCAGTACTGTATAATTTGAATAATTTAATCCCTTTACAACACTCAGCAAATGAAAGATAGATGAAAATACCAACAATGAAATTTGAAATGAGATGTATTACGTATAAAATTATTGTCACGATGATAATTTAATTAAATTACACTGAGTAGTAAAAAGGTGTTAAAGTACTTACGCAGAAGAGAAATAACATACATAACACATAAGCCTAACGATAAGATAATTTGCATAATCCATTAAACCAGTAAAAACATTAAAAAAATAATAGAAATTGAAAGACATAAAATAACCAAAAGAAACTGTTGAAGGAAAAGAGAATTCATGAAGTGAAAAATAGAGTTTTAATTGCTGAAATCCAGAAATGATCTCATCAGGAAACTTGCATGTCTGCCAGAAAATGCAAGATTTCTGATCGTTGTATAACTATTTCAAGCAATATACAACACAAGTTTCTATCTTTCATTAAAAAATATTTATAAAAGGAAATTAGATTATACAGTAACTCAACCAGAATTGAAAAATGGAATACGTATAATTGATAAGTCCACATGTAACCGAGTCCAAAGAGAATAAGTAGAAATAAACCGGTTGCCAAAACGAACCAACTGAAAAGAAATGATTAAAAGTAAAGAAACGATTAATCGATATTGGCTTCTGAAATGAAATAAATAAAAGCATTAAGTGATATTTATTTTTCTTAAAATTTAAAAGCTAAAAGCACAAATAAAAAGATGATATTTAAGAGGGAAATTTAAGTATAATGTTAATCAATACGATTTTCATTTTAGATTAAACGTTTAACGTAACGTGAGCTAGCGCCATCTTACGTGGAAAAAATGGGTTACTATTAAGTGATTTTAGAAACTGTACGATTAGACTTCCAATTTACATTAGTTTAATTTGTATTCTTAAGCAAACATATCAAAAGGCCAAAAAGTGATGATAAAGACATTATGAATAGGTTATTGGTGAAATATTTTAGTTTTAAAATTATTATTATTATTATTATTATTTATAATTTTGAATTAGAATTGGTTGAAAGGAATGAAAACACCAAATTTGATTATGCATAGAATGAAATCTAATATATATATATATATGTTTGTTGATAAATAGTATGTTTTACAATACTTATTAATAGTTATTACAATACTTTTATAATACTTCATTTTTGTATCACAGCCTCATCACTATCTCATTTATATACAATATTTTACAGCATTATACTGAGCAAGTACAGCATATATTTTAGACTTTATGTATGTTAGAATCATGAAAAATACCCTTTGGTTACATAAAAATTTATAAAATATGCACACCTAAAGTTACTAATTTATAAACTTTCTGACACTAAGAAATTTAACAAAGTCTCGTTTAGAAAGAAATTCAACCTATAAAACAAAGGTATGGAAGAAAGTATGAACATAACTTCACTTAAAAAAGAACAATATTAATTTTGGAATTCCGAAATTTTATAATAAAAGTTAAAGAAATTCGACTTTTCTTTCAAACCATATGCATTGGAAGAGTATTTAACAGGAATTAATATATGTCTTGCTTGTATTACATAAGTCAGAAGAATTGCCATTTAATTAAATTCCACAAGAAATATTTTCATATTTATATATGCAATTTTTAAGCTAACTTGCAAATTTATATGTACAGTGATTATTGCATAAAATATATGCATAATAAATTTCTTTTCAATGACAACCTTTGACTATTTAAACAGAAAAATACCTAGTTTTTAAGAAAAATATCTATTAATAAATTCTAAAAAATTACTTGTGACTCTAATAAATATAGTTTTATGTCATCTTTATAAATTGAAAATAGCATTATTAATTTTTGAGATTTTTTTTTTTTTTTTTTTTTTTTTTTTTTTTAACATGTATATGTAAACATGATTAAATTAAAATAATAATTGATTTTGTAAATAATTAATTTTGTAAATAAATACTATAAATTTCGAAATCTCACAACAGCTGTTTTAGATCAAATAATAGCAAGGCTTTTCAACAGGTGAAAAAACTAGTCATGAATACAGCATCAAACTATCGAATTGTACTCGTGCCTACATATACGTTTAATTTGGCATTGTCATATGACTTCTGCTGAAAGAAAATATGTGTAATTTTGGAATGCTGCTGTTATCTAAACGAACAAAGATATAGAAAATTTTAAAGTCAATTCAGGAAAAGAAAAAATATTGAAAAATCACTGATTAAAAAGTATTTGGTTAACGTGGGAAAAATTTTGCACTGAAAATACATTCTTCCCATTATCTTATATTTATCATAAAGATGTCAGACACTATTTATAATATCGTTTGTAATACTTAGATGAACATCACAACTGTAAAAAGTCTTTGAAAACTTCATATTTTATTCAAAGATTGCAATTTTTTTTTTTTTTTTTTTTTTTTTTTTTTTTTTGGCAGTACAGGGCAAAATTTTGCTCAAACATTCATTAAAAGGGATATTTCCAATATAAAGGTACTAGACTACTTTTAAAATATCATTTGTGCATTGAGAAGAAAATGTACCGCCTTCATCTAGAATGAATAAGTGACCATTTTCTAAATTCCTTAACTAGAAATATAGATTTCCGAGCTATGCGCATTCCGAGCTAAGCACGTTAATAAACTAAATAGACGAAATGATACAGAATTCCTAGTCTACATATTTCTAGGTGGTGAAAAAATATTCTGAATATTCTGAATCTTTTGTAGGGCGAGAAATTCTCGCTTGATTATCTAGAATTGGGTCATAAACAAAGGTTATAGCTGCTGAAACTCGCCTCTTGTGTTTGCATTTATTTGGAGATATTTTCAAAGAAGTTTGACCTCAATAATACAGACAAACTCTCTAGAATTCATATAGGGGAATTTATAACTTGCTTTCAAAGGGGACGAGAATTTATAAGGCTGACATGGAATTTTTTTTTCTAAAGCCACAATTTAAATTCTAGATGTCGGCTAAAAAAAATTTCTCAGTGTGATATAGGGATAAATAAAGTTGAATATCAACATTTTTAGTCCAAGTTATTCGAAAATTAACATTTTCTCAACATGGCAAATTAGGGCAAGATTTTACATAAACTTAAATTATCGGGATCAATGCATTGTACACAATATGGAAGTCTTTGAAAAGTAAGTATATATTTTTTTGAGAAAAAACAATAAGGTATATGTATTGGAGGGAGTAAAGCCTACAAAGATGAATATTTCTTTTTGAGACAGAGTTGAGTCACAGAAATGGGGCAAATTTTTTGCCCTTGATTTTAAGAAAGTAACGGGTGTCTCATAAGTTTGTAGACATTAAAAAAATTCATAGAATAGATTTTAGGAATTGGTAGAATAGAACATGGCTTGCTAAAAAGTTATTCTCGTTAATAGAAATTCCTTTTTGGTAAAGAAAAAAAGCATAGATAAAGTTTCTGTCTGTAGAGGTTGCTACAAATGATCTTAAAGAAAAATATGCATATCAGAAACCAATAAATTGCACTGTTTTAAGAATAACAGCTGACTTGATAGTTAAAGTGTTATTGGTGAGTATGTTTTGCCCAGCTAAGAATTTTCGACTAAAACAGCACTTCGTGGTGTTGTAAGTCGTTTTCGAACTATAATTTGTGGTAATGGTGGACATTATTTAAGTAAATATACTTTTTCATTTAAATGTGGTTTTTCCTCACATACAGCGCCGTCTATCGACGAAAATGTTAACTTTTCTATTATTTACCAAAATAAATCCCCTTAACGAGAATAGCTTTTTTCACAAACGACATTCAGTTCTACCAATTCCTTCAATTTTTATGAATTTTAAAAATATCTATAGACTCGTGGGATACCCGAACTAGTAGTAGAAATGTGTGAAAAAAAAATATGTGATATGAAATTGTTCAGAGTGTACCTCTGCTAAATTATTATTATTATTTTTTTTTTCGCGACGGATAATGAAATTTGTAGTTTAGAAAGATATTCCCATTGTATTTTTCTATTTTTATCATGTTAAAAAAATTATCTTAAATAATCATATTAATCCACGTAATTGTCACAGTAGCGCAGATATAAAATATCAACAAGATAATTCACAAAAAATTAAATAATTTTATTTAAAATGGAACAATAGTAATGAAGTTTATAATTTTTGCCTTTCGTTTATATTTCCTCGGGTAAAAAAGTCTTAAATTCAAATTTAAATAATTAAAAAATTAAAATTAAAAAAAAAAAAAAAAAAAAAAAAAAAAACATTCTTTTATAAATAGCATATAGAATTACACATATTTTATTTTATAAATAAAATTTTCCAAAAAGTTTCAATTCAACATGCTGTTCAATAATGATGTTCGCACTATATATCAATAAAACAATGCATATTATCAGCTTTTTATCTCTATTGATGCGTAATTCTTGATAAGTACATTTCCTGATAATTTTTAAATTAAGAATAATTGTATATTTAATTACACAGAACAGGTTAGTTGACATATTTTCTGACTCGGTAAATTGAATTAAGTAAAATAACGAATAGTGAAATTATAGATGCATCATTTTAATTGTATTTATTGTAGTAAATAATTAAAACATTGTACAGGGAATTTTATCATGTTTTTATGTATTTCTAAATTTTAATTAAACGTCACATTATTAAAAATAAATAAATAAATAAATGCATATAAATTTATCATGATAATTTTCTTACAGAATAAGAATGCTTTATTAGAGCTTGATATCATATGTAAAAACTAATGTTAAAATAAAGATTAAACTTCGCAATATTTTTGTTCTTCCAATTGTTTTTAATTAAATAGATTCCTAGTTCAATTAGATTTTAAATCGATAATTTGAATTTAAACTTTATATAAAAATTGCATAAATGCACTTATTGTATACAGTTCTTCATAAATGTTTATGGTAAAGTACCTTTAAATTAATATTAGTGAATCATCTTAACATAAAATCATCTTCTATTATCTTAAACTAATCTTGATATTACAGTGTCCACTCTTTTGCATCTCATTGAATTTAGTCAGTTCACTGAAGTCAAACTCCGATGAATTCTCCAATGGCATCTTCCTAAGAACCCTTATGACGAACATTTAAACACTTGTGGGTTTAAAACAGCGTAAATAATTGTTTAAGTAAATTGCACATTACTGTTTAAGTAAAGAATCTCTAAATATAAATTAAAATGAATATTTTATAAACTGAAATGTTATAATAAAAAAAAATATATCAGAATTAAATCTTGAACCTTTTATCGATTTCATTTATTAGATATTTGCAAATAAAATTATTAAGAGAAACAGAATAGTGAATTTTAAATATATCTTTACATAGAAATTAATTATAAAAAAAAAAAAAATAATAATAATAATAATAATAATAATACATTAAACATTCCGTACAAGTTTTTTGAATACAGCTATTTTAATAATTTTATACTTATTCTTCTTTCTTTGGATATCTGAATACAATCGAAATCTGGATTTTACTCAAAATAATTATTTTCCAATTTTTATATAATAAATTATACATTTATCTTTTCAAAACCGTTTAAGTTTTATTTTCTTTTGATTTGGAACTAATAATATAACCTTTCCAATATGACACGTATCATTATTTTATATACAGTACATGATACTTTTAGAGTTATCTCACATTTCAAATTTCAACGTTCTGATCAACTTTAAACGAAAACGAAAGGAATTATACTTACAACTCTAAAAATATTATTTTTGTTATTATTGTTATTATAGTTTAATATTTACAACCTATTTTTAATCATTTTTGCATTATAAATGACTTTAAACTCTAATACCCAAAAGTTTAGACAACAAAGTTATTCATGCATATTTTGAAAAATATTTAATCATTTTTTTAACTAAGAAGGCTTTAGTACAATGTGTTTTTTATGTTATAAAGTTTTATAACAGAGTAAATTTGAATATTGCATATCACTGTCTATTAAACAGAAACACAAAATTAACACTATCTCAAAAAATTAAACAAAAACGAAACAAAATTAATATATATATATATATATATATATATATATATATATATATACAAGGGGTTCCATAATGTAAGGTAACAAGAACATTCAGAGTAAAGATTTATTCAAGAAAGAAAAAAAAAATGTAAAATGTAGGAAGGCACAGGTACATATTACTTCTCTACACAATCACCTTACTTATCGAGATATTTGTTACATCGGTACGCCAAATCATCGAATTCGGCATCGAAGAAATCAGTGTTAAGGTTGTGCAACCACGTCAAGACGGTTTGTGTAGTTGCACAACATTGACTGGGTGCTCAGCATCGGTTCTTAAATGCTGACCCTCTAAGTATTTCTTTAAAGGTCCGAAAAGAGAGAAATAACTTGTTGCGAGGTCAGGACTGTATAGAGGGTGGTGCAATATTACCAAAGAGTTGTCTTGGCATCTAAGGAGCATATGGCTTCAGTTAGCCCAATTGTTCATACATAATACTGTGTGCACTGCCAATTGAGATATTGAGTTCTTGTGCAATTTTACTTAGGGTAATGTGGCGATCACGCTGAATGAAGGCTTCAGCATGGTAAACATTGTCATCTGCGGTAGATGTGCTTGGTCGTCCTATTCTTTCTTCATCTTGCACGTCTGTTCTGCCTTTGTGAGATTCTGTGCGCCAAATTCACACCTGTTTTCGTGACATAACAATTGTACTGTACATTTCTACCGACTGCCAATGAATTTCAGCTGGAAATTTTTTCTTTAAACGCAAAAACATTATAATACTTTGTATTTTAATCACAGACCATATATCCGTCAACGCAGCCATCTTCTAACTGAGATTTAGTCACGTTACAGGACAAACAGCTCCATCTACCGGCAGAGTTTTATTCCTGTGTTCATCTTTATTATCTTCAGAGGGATTTTTATTCATACGGATAAATTGCACCCTCGTCAGAGCTCTTCTTACCTTACTTTTTGAACCCCCTACGTACATATATATGTGTATACATCTTACTGTGCATACATTTTTCTTTATATGTTGATAAATTCGAATTTCTGTCGAAGAAACTAAATATCGTATGGTTTAGGGATCGATTTAATGGCATACACCCTCAATCAATATCTTGAATACCTTTACAGAAGAGTATCACCTACCATTGTTGTAAAAATTGCGACACATAAGGACTAAAAGATTATCGATACTGTTAATATCTGGGGTATGTGCTGAAATTCAAAACCTTTTATATCTTGTGAGTAAAACAACAATTTGTGCTACTTACAGGTGAGTCGAAGACTTGTTTTGCGAAAGTGCACACTGAAGATCATATACAAGCTAAAATAAAGTAACAGGTTATTCTCCAATGATATACTATAATACTGTGGTGTTTTGTGACCACTGGTTACGGTCAGAGGCAGTTGACTATAGTAAAAAAATATTGCTCAAACCATCACTAAATAACCATCTTCTCTGTGTAAAAATACTGCGATTTCTTGCACAAATCATTGCAGTACGATGGCTTGACCAGTGATCTGAAACATTCAGATAACACTTTTGTATTTGATATTTATCGTTGTTTGCTATATCAGTTCTTGGAAAATTATGATTTTGATTCCACAACATTCCTTTAACTTACGATGTGACTTCAGATCTTATTTTTATTCCTCACAAATTCGTTTACAACTTCTATCCTCTAATACCGAGAATTACAATAACTATTTGTTTAATACACACTTGTCTTTGAATTTGATGATCACCACATTCATTTGTCACACAGACATCCCACTTCTGTTTTTTGCTTTATATTTGAAACAGTTTCATAGAATTGGATAAACAGATTTTTTTCGTCTAATAATAATAATAGCATTAATTTCTAAAAAGTATTTATTTTCAGCTTTCAACAAAAAAATATTTGCTACCTAATCCGCTAGAGTTTGTAAATCCTGTGATGACATCTCCATTAAATATGCTTGTGCTAAGAAAAATTCACGAAAACTCTTAATCTTGTATGAACTTTTGCAACAAACATTTTCTTTATGCTAAAAGTTAACATTAAAGTAAGTAAACCAATTATCTTTTTATGATAGCATTTTAAAAGTGTTTTGAATACGTTTGTAGGATTTTTTAATTCTGGTGTTACAATTCTAGGCTATAAAGCTGAATAACGCCATTCTGTAAACACTTGTGTCAATTTACAGTATGTTCAAGTTACAATTCCTAGTTCATATTTCGGAAAAATTCTTGAAAGTTGATGAAAAGTAGTTCCGCTTAGACATCATCATTCAGCACCAGATTTTTCTGCTCTTCTTATAGAAATATTTACTCAATTTAAATATATATATATGTATATATTAAATTTTTGAAAGTGTGAAATATCTTCTTAAAGAAAATGAGATTTGTTATCAATATTACGCTTCCTTTATTATTTAAATAAAACAGATAGAAAAATTTAGTAATATGTTTTGATCTAAATGTAAATTTCAAAAGTAATCACCTTACACCGTTTACTCAATCCATCGCCCTCGGTATGAACATTTAAACATCCTACTCTATTAATATATGTATATATATATTCTATTCCATATTGGAGTTTAATGAAAAAAAAATATATTTACGCATTTTTTTTTTCGATATACATATATAAGATTAACATTAATATTTGTAATTTTGACCCATTATTCTCAAGATGTTCACTGTATTCCAAAAAAGAAAAGAAAAATAAATTAAATTAATAAAAATAAAAATAAAATAATAAAATTAATAATATGAAACACCTTACTATATTAGTTTATATGATGTATTAGATAATGACGCGCCGACTTAGTGAAAATCGATAATTGTAATGAGCTTGTAGATGGAATATAATTGCTCTCATAAACAAGAAATCGAAGAGCACTTAGCACGTTATAACAAGCTGATCAATTACAATTATAGCATCATTAAATATATAATAAATGGTTAATATTGTAATTGAACAGACATGTTTGTAAAAACTATTTTTCAATTGAAAAAAAAAAAAAAAAAGTAATATTTACCTATAAAAATTATATCAAATACATTACTTTTAAATTTGTAAATTTGTATGGTTAACATAATGTCAGTACTGTTTTGGTTATTTATTTAGTTGTATAAAAACTATGACTATATCTCTAAAGTATTCCCCAAACCTTAAATATATATATATATATATATATATATATATATATATATATATATATATATATATATATATATATAGTAATACAATAATAAAATATAATAATATCAGTGCAAAATTTTATGAAATTCAAAGATGATTCAACCTCAGCATTAAAACAATTATTCAGATCATAATCACAGACCACTCATATCAAATCAGAAAAGAATTAAAGATAAATCGAAATGAATTTTGGAGATGAGAAAAAAGCATGATTTGCATTCCAACGTTTTCAAGGGCCTGGTAGAATGCAAATATGCTAAGAAATGGATGTTTTTCTGTCACAAAGAAAGCAAAAGCTAAGAATTTCTTTGTTCACAGGCCCGAAACATCCATTGAAAATCCATAAAAAAGAAGATCAAAATCACAATATTACCTGAAATAATCCTAAGACATATTTATTGGAGATTGAAATAAACATACAAAATTACTTAATAAAATATATTTGAAACTGATTCAAATACAAGATACCCATGTGAAAAAACCAGAAAAATTCAATCCAGAAAAACTAAGATACAATGCACATGTAAAATTTAACAATCAGAACTCAGTGAAACACACAGTTAATCAGGTCAAAATTGCAGTGACCATTGAGTAATAAAGGATGCGCAGTGTTATTCAGGTAAATTAAGGATTCATACGTATTCAGATCCTAAAGAAAGCAGATTATTATTCATAATTATTTTAGCATGGATAGTGCTGCCATCTAGAGTATTGAGATGAAAATAATAGTAAAATAAAATAAAATGAATTATTCATAATTATTTTAATGTGAATAATAGTAATAAAAATAAAAATTATAAATAAATAATAAATAATAATATTTACAATAATAAAATAAATAAATAAATGATTAAAAGAATTTTTGAATCAAGTGTTTGGGATAGCCATTAATTAATGCTAATTTTTTAAAAAATCGAAATTGTACTTTTTGATGTTTATCAGACACTAAATTTTTGATACGTAGATTAAAATTAAGAAGAATATTGACAAATACAGATTTATGTAAACATGTTTGAAAATTAGTAAAAAAATTTACCTTAAAGGGGAAATCTTTCTTTTTATCATATAAGTCAAATTCTAATTTGCCATTACAATTAAGTATAATTTTTAAATCTAAGAAACTAATGACATTAGATTCCAAATCAGTACTACTAAGAGACAGATTTTCAGGATAATTAACAGGTAAGTTTAGATTGGTGTGATGTTTATCCAAGTATAATATAATTATATCATCTATGTATCGTAGTAATTTAAAGTTAGTACACTCAATATCACGCTCATAATAGTATAAGTATAGATCAGCTAATATACTAGAAGCAATGCCACCTTGTGGCAATCCTAAACGTTGTTTATATAAATAATTATTGAATAAAATATAGTTATGGAAAAGTATAAACCTAGTCAGAGTTTTAAAGGTTGAAGGAGTAATGTTAACATTTAGATTTAAATACTGCAGATTTTCTACAAAAAGTTTATTTATAATATCAAACATATCTTTAATAACTATATTATTAAAAAGATCATTGAAATCAAAAGTTTTTATACCAGTAATATCAGTAAGATTTTTAATTTTATTTTTGAGTTGAAAACTATTTTTTAGAAAAAAATTACACTTGTTAGAAACAATATAACTATGTAATTTTTTAAGGATATTTAATAATATAATATTAGCATTAGAAGTGTAGGCATTACAGGCAACAGTAACAGTACGAAATTTAATTGGATCTTTATGAAATTTCGGAATTACAACTAAATAAGGATAATTATAGTTATTATTTTTAGTTTTTATCAACTTGTAATAATTAAATATATGCCTGTTTTTAATTTCAATACTGTCATTAATCTTAACAAAAATATTACTAGTATCCATAGTATCAAAAAGAAGTTGTTTATAATACTTTTTGCAAATAATTGCATAGTTATTAGCCGCCTTGTCAACATAAGTAATAATAAATTTAGACTGTAGGTCGAGAATTGCTGAATTAATTTCTTTGAAATTATAGTACTTGATATTAGAAAGATGGTGCATATTATAAACTAAATCAAGTTTAAATTTCTCAAGTAGCTTAAATTTCCACTCATTAAAATATTCCACTGGTTTATTATAATCAATAGCAATTTTGTATATAAAGAGATCCAAGTCTAAATTAAATTGAGTAATGATATCAATAAATTTGAATTTTGAAGGCATACGAAATTTAGTGCCATATTTCATCAAAGATCTTAAAGTAAGATTTTCCACAATATTGATATCGCCAGTAATAATATGACCATGAGATGGATTGAAAAAAGATTTATATTTGGAATCAGAACAATAGCATGGAGGCTGATCAATAGATGTAAGAAATTTAGCAAATTTATTGTAGTTAAATATTTTTCTGCCTAAAGTGATATTGTATTTAAAAGTTTTTTGAATGATGAAGTTTTTGATGGGAAAAGGATTGGATGGATCATTAAGTAAATTGTGGATATGAAGTTTATTAAACACAGGATGAGAAAAATTTGTCACCAAGAGAGAGTTATTTATTTTTTGACCAGATTTTAAGTCAAGTTTAATATTAAAACACTCAGCCCTGTAGTGTAAAATATCAAAAAATACATCACTGAAGTGTGAATCAAAAGAATGAGAATGGAAGACTTTAAAATATTTAAGAAGATACTTCTTTTTTATCCCAAATATAAAATTACGTATATCTTTCCAATTATAAGACTTAAGAAAAATACGTTCTAAGGATTTGAGATTTTGTAATAGAGATGAAATGTCCAAAAGTGGGGAAGACGACCTAGAAGAACCCCTAGAAGTTCTAGTAGTCTTTTTAAATAAAGAGTGATTTAATGTTTTATAAATATTACTGTAAAATTCAATTTTTGAAACCTTGGAACAAACAATATGTTGTTTATTATAAACATTAGAATTTAAACCAAAGGGATAAAGTGTATTCAGAGATTTAATATTATATATATATATATATATATATATATATATATATATATATATATATATATATATTTGTGTGTGTTACTTAGAAGATATTTATATACTCTAAACATTTATGTACCCGAAACTGAACAATAGCAGCATGAATTCAAAAAAAAAAAAAAAAAAAGGGAAAAAAAAAATTATACGCTTCATATAAAATGGAATTGGGAGAATGGAAGTGATAACTGAAAACAAAAGGTCAAAAAATACGTTATTACATAGGAATATGATGATAGTTATTGATTATAAGCTTCTTATTTTTAAGTAAGATGTTTAAAATGTGTCTTTGTCATGTACATAAAAACCCACGATTGTTTAAAAAGTATTATGTCTATTTTATTCATTAAAGAAATTTAACTGTTAAAATATTTCTTTATTTGTAATGGTCTGAAACTGTACAATATAAAATTCTATGTTATATTGTTTATTACAATTACATAGTATTATTTTAGAATAATAATTCAGAATTTGAAAACACACCAATAAAACTTCTTTTTGTTTCTGAAAAATGTTCATTTTATTTTATTTTGTTCGTTGAATGCGTAAAAAAATTGTCACTTGTTTGGCATAAGGCGGCAGTACTTTAAAATTAAATGATTTATTTTATTTTTATTCTTTCTATTTCCTTTTATTTATTTTTTTTATATATATAAGCTCCGTTAAAAATATTTTTATTTAATTATTCCTTCATTTTTATTTAATTATTCCTTCATTTTTTTTCCTGAGCAAATTGACACTTCCTACTGATATACTACATTGTTAGAGGCATATTATTATAATTTAACGTGTAAAATATGAGTTACTGAAACTCAACTAACAATACATTTAAGCCCTTTAATTAGTAATTATTAATAAATTATTTCAAAGTTTTCCACATGATGCTGTAGATACATGAATAAACTACTTATGACTATTTTTTTTCATGATTATTTAGGCAGCTGACGCACAAACCACTTTCAGAAAGATAGTCATTGAAATTTGAGTAGCCCTGTATATTACCCCGTATGAGACGTGACAGTGTTTCAGAAAAGCTCAGACGAAGCTCAGCCGTGACACTATATATTCAGCTAACTTAATATCAAAAGAAATTCAAAACGCCGACATTTAATATCTCAGTAAATATTTAATATATTGTTCTGATATTTTTTTTCAAAATAGTCCTTAATTTCTAGTCTTATCATATCCTGAAATTTTTACATTTCTACATGCAATACAAAATCGCATTTTAACAGGACAGTGTAATGGTGTAAGATTCTTTTCTCGAAAACGGCTCAGGCGATTTTTTTAAACTTGATATATGATATTAATTTCTATTATCTCATAAGTCTGACGTTTTCGGTTTTTTACATAATTCGGCTTAAAAATGAAAATTTATTACCTCGCATCTCTAAAGAAAATTAAGTAATCCGGGTTTTCATTTTTATGGACACATACAGACTATATTTCCATCTGAAATATTCAATCTCAATCAAAATATTAGAGATTTGGCGTTATCTATTGGCTATCAATGTAAACAATCACACATCTCTAAAAATTAATTATTTTCCTTTTTTTAAATATATATATATATATATACTATATACAGTCGGTAACAAAAGTGTCCGAACACTAGCAAAAATTCCTATGTAAAAAAAGTACATTTCATACGGTTTTGTTAAATAAATCCTTATCGAATCATGTTCTTACACAGACTAAGGACAGGATTCGACAAGGATTTATTTAACAAAACTGTATGAAATATACATTTTTTACATTGGAATTTTCGCTAGTGTTCGGACATTTTTGTTACCGACTGTATATATATTGCACGTGTTTGTGTGTGTGACTAATGCCTTTTTTTTTCACCTGATAAAGGGTTCGTGCTATTATTTTCACATGAAACAACTGATATGAGTTTATACGATTTACAGTAGTTGCTTACACTGTTATTTATTTATTACCGTAATTTTCGTCGTATAATATGCAGGTAAGGTATGTCCTTCCTCCACCAGAAATTTTATTTAGCTGAAAAATCTATATTTTTTCGGAGTGACAGTCCGTATTAGTATAACTTTATCGATTAAATAAAATTTCTGGTGCAAAACGGACTTTTTTGGAGTTTTTATTTTGTTAAAAGTAAAAAAATCGATAACTTTGTTTTAAATTATCACAGATATATAGTTCAACCATTCGTTTTAAAGGTATTGACGAGATCTTTCGAAAGATACCCATCTTCAAAATTTACCCCCCCTCCCCCCGGGGGGTACTTCCCGGGGGAACCGATGCCCCCACATGCACAGGAATTTTTTCCTAGTTAACTATTACTATTATTAATAACTCATATTAATTTTACAATTACAAGTTAAAAATAACTCTCATTATGTGCATTTATACGAAATTTTGTCCTATACTGCCATGTTAAAAATTTAGAAAACATGAGATCACAGCGCCACCTGTTCAGCGATTGATTCCCAAATGTAATGAGCACCAGTTTATGTCAGTGACCAACTAAATACCAAGTTTGGTTGAATTTCGTAAAAAAAAAAAAAAAAAAAAAAAAATATTCTATTTTTTTTTTTTTTTTTTTTTTTTTTGTTAAAAGTAAAAAAAAAATCGATGACTTTGTTTTAAATTATCACAAATGTATGGTTCAACCATTCGTTTTAAGGGTATTGAGGAGACCTTTCGAAAGATATCCATATTGAAATTTTGCACCCCGGGGGGGGGGGACAGATGCCCCCACATGCACAAAAGTTCCTAGTTAAATTTTACTATTATCAATAATTCACATTAATTTTACAATCACAAGTTTAAAATAACTCTTATTATGCACATTTATACGAAATTGTGTCCTATACTGCCTTGTTAAAATTTAGAAAAAATGCGATCACAGCGCCACCTGTTGAGCTATTTATCCCCAAATGTAGTCAGCACCAGTTTATGTCGGGAACAAACTAAATACCAAGTTTGGTTAAATTTCGTTAAAAAAAAAAATAATAAATAAATACGATTTTTTTTCTAAGTTTTTTTTCGTTAAAAGTAAAAAAAAAATCTATAACTTCGTTTTAAATTATCACAGATTTATGGTTGAACCATTCGTTTTAAAGGTATTGACGATACCTTTCGAAAGATACCCATCTTGAAACTTTGCCCCCGATGCCCCCACATACCCAAAATTTTTTTCCTAGTTAACTACTACTATTATCAATAATTATATTAATTTTACAATCACAAGTTTAAAATAACTCTCATTATGCCCATTTATACGGAATTTTGTCCTATACTGCCATGTTAAAAGTTTGCATAAAATGCGATCACAGCGCCACCTTTTGAGCTATTGATCCCCAAATCTAATCAGCACCAGTTTATGTCAGGATGGAACTAAATACCAAGTTTGGTTAAATTTCATTCATTTGTTCGTGAGATACAGCGTTCACAAAAAAAGTGATACAGACAGACATACATTTTCTAAAAACTATTAATTCGTGTTCTGGATCCCAAAACATGTATATCCATCAAAAAACGAAGGTCGAAAATTTTCCCGAATCCAATACTTTCTCTATATTACATATAGAAGAAAGTAAAAAAGCTAATTTCGCTCTCCCTACATATTTGTTATAAACTTTGTTTGTAACAGACATAAAATTATTTCAACCATATTTAAAAGAGGATATACAATGAATATTCATCCCATGTTGTTCAACAATATTAATTATTTCAGTTATTTACTTTAATTATGAACTAAATTGTATATAATTTAAACGAGTTTATTTAAAAATAGTACGGAGAATAGGGCAAATTTACATTTGTAAACCATGATTCTCGAAAAAAAATTAACATTCATAAAATTTATTTGAATGAAACTCTTCAAATTTGGCAAATGCGTTTTTTAATATAGATATGTATTACGGTTACAGCAATAAATCCGGATATTATTAATAATAGCTGGGGATTATTAATAATTATCACTTCTTTTGGTGAATGTTTTTAATTAATAGACAATAATCATATTAACCGGCCATTATTAATAATTATCAAGAGAGTTAGGTGAATGTGATTAAATAATGGACATTAATCACATTAACCGGCTATTCTTAATGATTTCAAAGAAAGCATATGATCTATTAGTCTTAACTTATTTAAACTTCAACTCTAACTCAATTTTAATGTATCTATGTACTGTGACAATTAAATTGTCGTTATAGACTTTAGTTTAGTTTAAAAAACACATGAATTAAATAAATTCATCGATTGGTTAAATACTTTCATTAACGACTTTCTAGATATTCGCTCAAAAATTTCGATATTGCATTTTCAGTTGACTTACATATTTTAAAGTCTCCTGTTTCCAAAAAAGTGTTTTTGGCAATTGGTCAGTGTGTATGGGTGTATGTATGTGAATGGGGAATCTAATAACTATTATACATCCAAAATGATTAAAAGTAGAACAACGAGGCTGCAGAATTAAAACAGGTCTGCTGTACAGGAGATTTTGCCAATTTTTGGAGAAAATTGGAAACTAGACTTAGGGCTGTAAACTGTGCTACAAACACGACTCTAACGATTTCAAAGTTACCATATAATTATCCTTTTAGATGTCATTTTTTATGCATTAGTTGGTTAATTCGAGAAATTAATAGGCGTCTTGTATAAATAGGTCAATTTCAGGTCTTGCAAATACATTTCATTAAAAGGAATCCACGTATATTCTCCAAATCGTCATATAAACTTCAGTTTAGATACATATTCCTTTGTAATTGTTTCTTTCTGGTAATCAGATGAATTTCCCAAAGTTTGTTGAAAATCGCCAGTGGGAGGGAATGTCGCTATCTCAAAAGGGGCTTTAACGGGTTTCTTCAATTTTGCTACATAAATCCCTTTTTAGATATTTTTTCGCATGTAATACTTAGTTATTACAAGAAAAAAATATCTTTTGTCTTGATTAAATAAGTCAGTTTTTTTTTTTTTTTTTTTTTTTTTACTTTCTCTTACATATATATATATAGTAGAGAAAGCATTGTTAGGAATTTGTAAGTAATGGTAGTTATTTTCTGGAAATTTTATAAATTGTAGACTTTTATTTGTTTTTCATGTACAATAAAATGATAATAATAATAATAATTTCGTAACATATTTTACATATTAAAAAGTTTTATTTTTAAATAGGAAGTTTAGATAAAAGCCTAATTAATATATATATATATTAAGCATTTTTATCTTTTAAAATTCTTCGCTGAGTATAACTTTTTATGATGTAAAATTCATAGTTTTTTTTTTTTTTTTTTCAAATGCTGTCTTGAAAAAAGCTGAAACTGAAAATTAAGCTTCCACATTGTTTGATTTTTTCTAAATATTCAATATAATGTTTTAAAACGAATTTAATTGAATTCTAACAAACAATTTTTTCCATAAAAATTAAGAATAACATCCCTAAATTCCATTGGTCAGCTATGAACAACCTCGGTAGTTCTACGTATACAAGAAATATGGCAATTCTAGAGTTAAGGAAACATTCAATTCAAAAATTTATGAATAACTTTATATGATTAAATGAACTTATAAATCATCGATTAACCTTTTGAAAGGGGCTGTGACAGCATCTGTCACGCTTCACCATAGGATTTCGGAAGAGCCCCTCTCAAAAGGTTAAACATTTTGCAAAAATTTAACAAAGAAGTATTTAGATCTTTGTGCCTTTGTAAATTCACCTATCTATCTTGTCACCCTTCGTTATTATTTCTTTTATCATAGCATATTTTGACATTTTAACATATTGGTTTTCATTTTGTTGACTCAAATTTAACTCCGAATGTCAACAAAGTTCTTTTTCGAAATAATATAAATTTTGCTTTAAGGCATTTTATCCATTTTTCAAATGGATATCTGTCATTTCTGAAATTTCTTTTTATTCCGCTTTAAAAGTGCTTTCATCGGTTTAAAAACAAAAAGGGGTAAAATTTTAATTTTATTACATACAGAAATATTTCTAACTTGCACGTTCTAAAGTACCAAATTAAATACATTAAGGGGACAACGAATGAGAAAAATTTATCAAAATCGATAAAAAATAAAAACATCTAGATAATTATAATAAAATGTACAAAGCCATATAAATTTTATAAAATAGCATATTTCTGTATATTGTGTAATACTCAGTAATTCAATTTAAAATCTTACAATAATTCACTCTTTCTAAATTAAAATTCTAAGACACAAAAGTTTGTGTGCTAAAGTGCGTCTTTGCAAAAAATATGTTTATTAATAAATGAAATGTTTACAATCATATTTATTAAGTGAAATTAAGGCTATGCCAACTATATGAAAATGTACAAATTTATATTATAATCTAATATACATTAAAAAGCTTAAGAAATGTTGGAAATAATTACTTATAATTATATCTGTTTTCGCTTATATTGCTTCCTAAATATATTTGCTTCTTAGAGGATTTTTTTTTTTCATAAACAGGATAAAAAGGCAAAATGATATTTGATTCAAAAATCTCCCATTTCACATCTAAATTAATTTTAAATCAATAATTATTTTACTATGGGTTTTGCATATAGAGTAAAAAAAATCAAGCTAGGTTATAGGCAACGGCCGGCAACAGAGAGTCCAGGAAAAAGACATTTGGGCCATAAATGATGTATTCCCCCATAATTTTACGTTGTTACAAACATACAACTTTGATTATATCAATCGCTATTTGTGCAAATGTATAAATAGACTCTCTCAACCAATAGAATTACAATTATATTTTCAGTTTCAAATACGAAGTGATTCTTATATCACATCCTTGAAAAGCTAACACCTTACATTTAAAGAGATTTGACCGCAAAAACACAATTTGATGGCAGATTTGAGCAAATTACGTAGATTGACAGCTTTTGCTCGTAAAAAATACCAGTATTCAAGAATTATACTTTCGTGACGTCAATTTACGGGCTTTGCCCATTTAGCTAGCAAAATGGTCATTTCCCGTAGTCAAATGTTTTGTTGCGATTTGTGCGTTGTTAGTCACTTATTTAATTTTTTGTGACGTATGTTATATTACTTTATATTTTCTTTGTGTTTACTTTATTGTCTATATTTTCTCATTTATGTAATTTCTGTTTTTTTTTTTTTTTTTCTTTTTTTTTTATATTCATATTTATATATTTTTTAGATTTACCTGGAATGGCTTTGCAAGCCTCTTGGTAAGGAATATTGTAATTTTGTTTCTTTTTTGTTCGATTTGTCCTTTGACTTATTTCTTATTTTGTAAATAAATAGATAAATTAAATTGGATAACGCTAATTTTTTTTTTTTTTTTTTTTTTTTTTTTTTTTTTACAGTGTATGTAGCTGAAGACATATCTGGGAATTAATGAGTAAAAAAGATTTGCAGGCGCCATGAATTGCATAAATACGCAACAATCGTTTCTTGTTTAAATAACATCACACCATTTTGTCAGGCGAATAAAGTATGTATACTCTTATTACCATACACATAAGATTTTGAAGCTAAAACGCGATCCGGAGCAATAGCAGCATCTCTAGAGTCAGCAGAGGGGAACTAAGAACTTTACATGTATTAGGTTTACATAATTAACATATTTGATCAAAAAATGTTTCTTTATTTCGCTAAGAGTTTGTAACAGGTTAGTATATAAAGTTTTTCTCTTGATTCACTTTCCAACCTTTTTAATTCGCAAAACCATACTCAAAACATTCAGAGCCATTCTTCTAAGAAATAAAATTAATTTTAATAATGTTTAAAAGTATATTTTGCCAAACACATCCATATTCCAGTATAAATAAAGATTACAAACTGAAAGAGCTGTATGAAATTGTTAAATATTTAACATTGCTTAGTTTAAATAACATAAAATGCTTTAAAAGGGAAGATATTTTGGGTTCATGTATATTTTCAAAACTTATCTGCTTAGTATTTAGTACTTGCTTTTTAAAATAAATTGATTTTGACTACCAAGCTTCTAAGCAATAACGAAATTGTCAAAAGAAAACTTAGATAGAATAAAAATAAGACGGATGATTGTGTAAGCTGGAGAGCTCGAGAAGCTTATAACCGTTGCCAAAACGATCACTGTAGTCGCATTTTGGTTATCAATGAGTATATGGCAGTGTTCTATCCGTTTAATATTGTGTGGTGTACTCATACTTACTTTGTTCGCCTGATGAAGAGTTGTCATTTTATTTTGATTCAAAACAATTTTGATATACCTCTGGGGGCCACCGAAGCTGGAGAGCCATCCATTCCGTGGAGGATCAAAATTCCCATAAAGCACAGAATGTTTTAGTTATATGTTGCAAAAATGTATACTTACAATCTTTCAAAAACGTAACACATTTAAGTATTCTCTCTGAAATCTTTCTGAAACATTCGTCCTTTTTCATTTTCTATTTGTTAAGTGATTGTAACGTTTCTGTTACGTATCTGATTTTTTGTTACGATCGCGGACATTTCTACGTTTTTGAAACTAACATGAAAGCAATCTGAACGTTTTTAAACATTTCTGAAATGTTTATAATGTTTCAATGTTATATAATTGTTTTGTTTCTGGAAAAGTTTGTGCTGTTAGGGTTGTGATGGTATGTCTACGGATCACCTCTAGGGTTGTGTCCCAGACCGTCACCAATTGCCCATTGTGCAGCTCTAGTGCGACGCAAAACCTATCCAACCAAAACAATTTCGAAATTTATATGGTTTATTTGTTTATTTATTTTTTTTTTTTTTCATATCAGTAATTGGGTTTTACCATTCAATATCCTTTTTTTCTTCTTTTACCTGAAATACAACATTAGTTTAAAAAAAAGGTTTAAAATACAAAAAGTTAAAAAATAAATAAATAAATAAAATAAAAGTTGTTTTCATTCAAAATTTGTAACTGGAAGTATGTTGCTGTAAATTCTCGGTTTAAAAGCTAATCATAGTAATATGTATTTTGAAACATTCTATATACGTGAAAAATGTATAAAGGAAATTCGCAACAGGGCATTCTTACATTTTTTTTTTTTAATACATAAAAAAATAAAAATAAAAATACAATTTTATTCAACGATAATAAGATTTTCCAACATGTGTGCATTATTAAATGTTCTAGGCAGAAGTAAGAAAAAAGAAAAAGACAAAGAGCAATTTCAAGCGGAATATCAAATGAAGATATTAACTTCTGCTATTAATTGATATAATTAGATTTCCAGGGCAAATTTTATTTTTATTCAGGATACTATTTTGAATTGACCATGAATATAGTGATTCGTTTAATTAAATTACTAAAAACTGAACACTGTTAAAATTCTAATTTTTAAAATTTTAAGTTAATAGATGCTCATATTGATTACTTAAGGATGAAGAATTAAGATTTTTAATTCAGATTTATAATATCCTCGGTGATGGTTGTGAATGCATGGGTTAAGACTGGTTGACTTCGTTATTCTCCTCGAGTTATCAGAAAGGCCACCAGAGGATACTTATAGATGGTGCTATTCCTTATTTTCAGATAGTATACTGAAGCATTTTGTATAGCTGGGCCGACGAGCGAGATCAGGAGTTTTAATATCCATGGATAATATTTTCGACGTTCACATTTTTATTATTTCACACACAGTGTAAATCTTCCAGTAAAGACTTTAAGGGCTTACATGGATATCGAAAGCTATTTTATTTTATATTAAAACTTTTTATTCAAAGTTTCAAGCACATAAATCAGCAACATTTAAAAAATATTAAAAAAAAAAAAAAAAAAAAAAAAAAAAATCATTAAAAACTTTTGAAAATTTAGCTGATGAGGTCTTGGTTTCCGGGCACAATTCAGAAAAGTGATGGACATGATTTGTCAAAAATTAATGAAATTTCACACATTTCTTCAAAAAGAATTCACAAGTGCTTGAAGATTTTTTCTTTTTTTTTTTAAATTTGAATTTTTCGCAGAATTGTATGAAAAATAGTACAATTTCCTGCACATTTTACCTACGTATTGCTTTGTAATACCAGTTGTAATCGAAAACGATTAATCCTTCGTTCAAGCAACAGTCAATCCTATTGTGAAAAAGTGATCAAAATTTCAATAATATCGGCACATAAGTTTTTTTAGAATTCAAGTATACTGGTTTACTAAAAGGTCTCAAAAATCCAGAATTTTCCAAATTTTGTAATAAAAATTTCATTAAATATCACTTAAATGACGCTCTTTTATGAACACAAAGTTTTAAATTAAATATATATATATATTCATTATATATATTAAGAAATAGAGAAAATATGACTTTTTTTATTTATCTTTCGAAATCCATGAAACCCCTTAAAGTTTTCTTTCTTTCTTTTTTTTTTTTTTTTTATTTATTATTACTAATGAAAAACATTTTGTAACACAATGGGGTTAATTATGTTCATCGACAAATTAGAAACATTTTCTTATTTTACAAAATAAATAAATAAATAAGTAATAAAAATAAAATAAAAAATAAAACATTTTTTACGACAAAATCGACTAAAACGTCGAATAAAGATAGTATTATTAAATATATTCCTTATTGTTATTGTTTTATTTTTATTCTTCGTTTATATATATATTTGTTTTCAGAATTTCAATATATATATATATATAGATATAGATATATATTATGAACTTAAATTTGTTTTAGACAACATGTTTTAGCCTGTATGATATATATATATATATATACTGATATATTAATTTAACAGCAATTGTAATTAAATATATATATATATATATATATATATATATATATATCAAGAAAAAATCAACGTGTAAAAAATTTTATTTTCAACAAAGAAGTAAAAGTAATATATTGTCTCCTTCTTTTGGATTTCTAGTAATAACATTAATACATTTCACAAAGAAGTCTTCAGAGAATTGAAATGTTATTTCTGAAAGAGGTTTTTCAAAAAGAAATAAATGTGCACCGAGATTTTCTGCTCAGTGGGAATAGTTTAGTTTTGATATACATGTATACATTGATAATAAATAGTTATTAAATTCAACCTTTTGCTTATAATGTCCATAGATATATTGTGTATAAATATATTCAGTATATTGTATATTTTGCAAAAAAAAAATAAAATTTTATAAAAATTATCAATAATGTTTAAATTAAATTTTTATATATTAAAAATTAATAAAAATTAATAAAAATTGAAACTACTGGTTGATCCAAAATATAGTAGACTTTTTAAAACCCTATAAATATTAAACTATTTACAATAAATCGATGCAGTTTGCACAGAAATGCTCAGAAACATGAGGGATTTTTGTGTTTAATGAAATATATATATGTATATATATTGCATATTGGATATAATGTTCGTCAAAAGGTGGCGCTAGTCTTTCATGTAGAATAGAATCTCATCATGAGTTAAATAAGCAGATGAGTTAATTGCGCATTGCGCTTTATCTCATAACATTTCAAACAATTTCAGTCACAAGTGAACGATTTGAAGCGCTATTAAAAAATAAAATCATCCCTTACTTACAGGCGAGACAAGCACTCCATTCAATAACATTTATGCAGGATGGAGTGCCTCCGCATATAACTACTCAAGTCACGACACTTCTGAGGTCAACATTTGGATATAACAATGTCCTTAGTCGATGTTTTCCACACGAATAGTCCCCGAGGTCTCCAGATTTTACCCCTTGTGACTTCTGGTTATGGGGTTATTTGAAGTGACCTGTGTATAGAGATCGTCCTATGTCTTTGGCGCAGTTAAAATAAGCTATACGCCACCATATGTGAGGTATACACTCTGACATGCTTTTTAGCGCTGTGCGGGATGTCTTCAATCGTCAGACGGCTGTAAGTATCAGTAATGGGAATCAAATTGAATAGCTGTAGGTATTAAAACACTTTTATTCATATCGATGAAGTATATTATAATTTTATAAGTATGTTAATTGAACTTCAGCGCCACCATTTCGTCAAAAATGGAACTAATATAAATATGTAGTTTTTCATTAAAAACAAACATTCCCGGTGTTTCTGAGCATTTCTGTGCAAACCTCATTATTTTATTGTAAGCAGTTTAATAATTATAAGATTTTAAAAGTCTAGTGACTTTTGGATCACCCGGTATATACTACAATAATAATTGCAGCTCACTATTTACATTTTAAAGTTGTTCCATAAATTAGCCAAATTGTGTTGTTTTCACATTTAAAAAAAAAAAAAATCATGAAATATTTATACATATTTCTTTTTAATACATTAAATTGGAGAAAAGTATTGAAATGTAAAAATATATTAAAATATATTTCAATATTAATATTTGCTTCAGACCAAGCAATGTACAAAATTAAAAATCTATAATATATTAACAAATTTATTACACCAATGTTATAACTTTCTCTATATATTAAAAAAAAGTTACTGTCACTGGCGTCAAATTTTTTTGTCTGCGACAGCATATTCTAGCGGAGGGCAGGATCCTTCGCGTCATCAGAGGTATCAATGAGTTCCGAACGCTCCAAGGAAGATATTTCAGCTGCTTAGAAATTTCTATCATTTTTACTAAAAAAGTTATTAACTAAAAACGACATGTTTATGAAGGTGCTCTATTTGCAATTTTGAAAAAAGTTTATCTTAGTGACGTTGTTCTTCTGTCATGAAGTCATTTTACACGGAAAAATTAAAATATGATCCATAGTTGTATGTATGTAGGTAGGTAGGCAAGTAGGTTGGATTTAACGTCGCACCAGTACTGCGCTATGGGTAATTGGCGACGGCCTGAGACGTACCTCTAGAGATGTTCCGAAGACATGCCATTGCAATTTTAATCTTTCATGTAGGGGATCCCCCCGTTTTGTAGATCCCCAGAGGTGTAATGTGGATGGGAACATGGAGGATCTTGCGGCCACGAGAGAATTGTATGTTCAGCAGCCACCATTAGTATACACGACGGTCTTTGGCCGGGTCAAGTATCGAACCAGCAATTTTAAAATCACGAGATCGGCGCTTTACCGACTGTGGTACAGCAGCCAGGATCCATAGTTGTAATAAGAAAGAAAATAAATATCACCTTCTTTTTTCCCCACTTTTGGAAAACTAATTTTCTTTTACTGGAAAATTAAAATATGATCAATGGTTGTAGATAGGTAGATATCGAAGTAGGTTATGTTTGACGTCGCACCATTACTGCGCTATGGATAATTGGTGACGCCATGGGATGCACCCCTACGGATGTTCCGGAGACGTGCTGCCAGTTTTGGTCCTACATGAAGGGGATAGCTCCCCCGCTTTGGTGGCGGGAGATTTTGATGGGAACATGGAGGCTACGTCGGCTAAGTCAGATTTTACGTGCACCAGCCACCATTAGTGCACAAGGTGGTGTTTGGCCGGTTCGAGGACCGAACCCGAAATTTTCCAATTACCACTGTGATACCACGGTCCGGATCCGAGGTTCTAAAAAAGAAATAAAAATTATCATATACTAAAGCTGTGATATAAAATGGTTTAGATATTACGAATTTCTATTAAAAAAAGTATATAAATATTATATATTTCAATTTGGCATTGAATATGAGAATTTCTATAATAATTTTCTGCTTTCGTCTTGTAATTTGCACTATTAATATTCCTTTTCAGTGAAAGGAAGCAGCGACTAGGTGGGCAGAGCTTTGCATTTGTTAATAAGTAAAGTGAATCGGGGGGCGGCGAAGCCTACCTCTGGGGTTGGTGAGCGGAGCGAGCAGGGGGCAGAGCCCTCTAGTTATTTAAATAAAAGTCATTGTGTGAACGTGTTACATCCCAAATCACTGAAATGTTTTACCCGAAACTTGACACAGTTACTGCTCATTCTCAGGATTTTTGTGTTGCGACAGATTGATATATGTAGTGCATGCTTAATATAGGAGGTACGGAAAAACTCACTAGCATTTTTTTTCTTTTGGGTGGAGAAAGGGAATGATTTATACAATAATAAGGCAGGTATAAAATTAATATGCAAGTAATTTCTAATGTGTATATGTTATATCTATGTAGAGGATTTTAAAAATTAGGAAATAAAAAGCTGTGAAATGATTAATTTTTTTCCTGAAATTACACTTTCGTGAAAGTTTCCCGCATGCAATTTAAACATTTTTCACCGTAAATAAGTCAAAAAACCTTGTGTTACAATATGATTAAAAATTCAAATATTTATATATATATATATATATATATATATATATATATATATATATATATATATATATATATATATAATATCTTAAACGGCGTTATTTTCAGAAAATCTCCAAATAAAGTACTATCTTCTTTGAAAATAACATCAATCCTTAGATGTCATTCGATGGAGAACGTGTCATTTCATAGCGAAAACTGCTAGCTTTCTTATGACAGTGTGGGGCTTTTAATTACTAGCGACAGAATAATTAGAGCGAAATAGATATCTCAACTCCAATGTATAATACACTATCAAAATGCTGTTGCATATTATGCATAAACGATATTTTATTCGTTTGCCTAACAATAAATACAAGTTATTTTTTTTTCCTTAAAACACTTTCTTTTAAGTGTGTTGCCATTCGAGGGATATGTTTTACAAACGAATTATTTGAAAAATATTTCATTTGTAGCAACAATAGTCGTTCATATTTTTGAGGCTTTTTAATAGATATAGGAATTACAAAAATGAGACTTATTATTTATAAAATAATTCATTTATTAATAGCGACCAGCGAAACGGACAAACCTAGCTAATACTCATTATAAAATGTCTACCTAATATCATGGAAGTAATATTGAAAAAAAAAAAAAAAATGTTCGTATTCAATGTTTTTTCTTGCAATTTTAGCCTAATTTAGATTTGAAGTCGTATAAAAGTTATAAAATTAATTGTAAATTTTAAAATTTCTGATCCGTAATCGTTTTAGTGCATGTAATAATTCAAAATGCATAATTTATTTTACTGAATTAATTCATTTATAATACTTTAAAAAAAGTTTTGTGGATTATTTTAACAGTTTCCTTAAAACGTTAAGGGTGTTAATGACATTTGTTTGCCTTATTGTGTGAGTTTTCCTTTCAATAAATATTTTCGTTATTCCGTGAAACATAAATATAATATGCAGATTTTTCTGATTGAGTCTAGAATATTTCCTAGAAAAAAAAAGTGTAGAACGTTGATTTGTGTATAAGATCTCGCAAAATAAATCTGACACATTAAAGTCATAGGGTTGTGTTTTACGAGGTGTGGCTATTAAATAACGAGACTATTGCTGTAAAACATTTTATTTTAAATTTATACATATTTAGTTATTATCACCTTCAATATACACCCCTCCTCTATCCCTACAATGCTCCATGCGAATTTTCCATTGTTCGAAAAAGTGCTGGAAGTCTTGTTCTGTGAGCTCCTGCATGAGGCGTGCCGCTTTTTATTTCACAGCTTTAACTGACTCAAATCTTGTTCCTTTTAATGCAGATTTAACTTTGGGGAACGGATAAAAGTCACATGGGGCCAGGTCAGGCGAATAAGACGGATGGTCTAAAACTGGGATGTTGTATTTGGCTAGAAACGCCTTGACAGACAATGACGTGTGAGCCGGCGCATTGTCTTGATGGAGAACCCATGACTTGTTCTTCCACAATTTGGGTCGTTTTTTTCCTTACCCCTTCACGGAGTTGAGCAAGCACCTCAAGATAGTAATGTTGTTTAATAGTTTGACATTCAGAAGCCCAGTGAAGGTACACAATACCATGAATGTCGAAAAAAAAAGGATCACCATCGCTTTGAATTTCGGTCATCATCTCTAAAGTCTTCTCAGCCATCTTGGAAACGGTTGAACCACTCATAAACTCGCACACGTGATAAACATTCATCGCCATAAACTTGTTTTAATAAAAGATAAGTTTCACTAGAGATTTTACCAAGTTTCACGTGGAATTTCAGGACAATTCGTCGCTCTACTTTTACACTTTTCGGCAAAACGAAACAAACACCTCTTACAGAAACGAAGGTTACGGTCAGACTGATTTCTCTACAAACACGGGAAGAGCTGCAATCGAAAGAGAAGGTTTTACGCTGCACAGCTGTCAGTCGTTTGCATTTGGCGCATATGTAGTTCATCTGTAGCAGCAATAGTCTCGTTATTTAATAGCCACACCTCGTATATTAATACATTTCAATAACTTTATGCAGCAAAATCACACAATTTCAAATTATATTAAATATTCAACAGAGGATGATTCATATTGACAATTTCGGATTTTTTACCGGAAATTGCTGAAGGTACATTGCCAGTTTTGTTATGCGTTTTCTACGATTTCCCAATGAAGCAAAAAGTATTTATGAATCAGTTGAAGGCAAAGTTATTTATGATATTGCAAGTAAATACACTTTTATTTATTTTTATTGATTTATTTATTTTATTTTATTTATTTTATCTTTTTTTTTCAAAAATTAAGAAAATACCTCAAAACAGGTCTTAAAAAAAAAAAAAAAAAAAAAAAAAAAAAAATATATATATATATATATATATATATATGTTGAAGTGAAATTATCTTTCTAGCAATGTAAAATTCATTTAATGATATAAGAAAACACACTCGAATATTATCACAATTTTCGGGTGTTTGCACATTGGGAAATTTTAGTAATGAAGCTTAACCATATCTGTAAAAAAGTAATACATCTACTAAAATTTTGCATATTTAACATGCATAAAATTCCTTGCAAATTCTAATTTTCTAACTTTATTAGTATTTTTTTTTTAATTCGTTTTAATTCTCTGTGAAAAGAATACATAGTAATTATTAGTAATTATTAGTAATTTTAAACTTTTTTTAGCATCAGTATTAGAAGAAGAGAGATTCGAGCGATTCCAGGCCTTCAAAAAATCTGCTGTAAAATAACACTCAACCATAGGGAATAAAATGGAGGCATATTTATCACTCAATGTTTTTAGCGCACGTAAATATGATTCAAGTTTCTGATATAATAAAGTTGATGAAAATTTACATTTTTTTTTAACAGATATTATCAACTTCAATAACTCTCGTACATACACTTCCACCAGAATATCTTCCCTGCCAAAACGAGCCTTTAAACGTTCTACTGCCTTTGAATAATTGGTGCCAGTTGGTGGAAAACTTTCAACAACGTCTCTTGCTCGTGAACTAGAGATTGTTGCTTGTACTAAATACTGGAACTTGTCCTCTGGGGTAATATCATAATTTTCATCGATTTGTTCAAATTTGCTCCAAAAAAGCAACCAATCTTTAATTTATCTGCCAAATTTCCTGTATTTCAGTTTAGGTAATGTAATTTTTCGTCTCATAGCGTTATTTTCATAATTACTTAAAATAGCATCAGTTTGAATTTGCCCATATGATTGTATTCTCGCCAATTCTAAATACAGGTGACTATTAAATACTATAACACTTCAAAATTTGGATTTAATTTTAATCATTTGTTGAAATAATTTATCCTATTTTTTCTGCGATTTGTAACCTTCTTTTAGCGTAGACGATTTTATTTAAAGGCAAAAGTTTATGGAATTTTTTAAGGGGTGGAATCTAAAAGTATAATGGTTAAACAGCTCTTTGGTCGTGAAGTTTTCTGCAGGTGAAATCTTTAATCAATTAAAATGTCTTGGGTTTAATAGGGTATTTATATTTAAGGCAATAAAAAAATTATTGGAGACTAATAGCTGTAAAAATAGACCTCAGACTGGTCGTCCACGCCCAGATCGCACAAAACAGAGCATAAAAAGAATTCGTTAAAAGGTACGAAGAAATTCTCAACGTTCTGTAAATAAAATTGCTGCAGAAGAGAATGTGAGTCGTAGAACTATGCAAGTTATCCTAAATAAAGACCTGAGAATTCGTCCTTATTACAAAAATGAAAGTTAAAGGTTTGGCTAAATTACGAAGAACAAAAAGGTTACAGTGGTGTAAGAAACTGCTTAGATGGTACGGTAAAAAAAAAAAAATAAAAGTAAAAAAAGTTGATAGAATAATATTTTCTGATGCGAAATTAATCAATGTTATAATGCCAAAAATGATGTCGTATATTCAACAACTATCAAGGATACACCTGAAAACTTTCGAATAGTAAAACGCTTATCAAAACAAGAGTTCTGTTACGATTTGGGGAGCAGTCTCAAACAATGGAAAATTGCATCTGAAATTCATTGGTAAAAGGGTCAAAATCAGAGCTGATTTTTACAAACAGGGCATATTGGTAACACATTTATTGTCGTACGCTGATAGATTATATCCTAAAAAGAACTGGATAATTCAACAAAATTCTGCACCTTCACACAGAGCAAAATCAACGCAGGATTGGCTTCATGTCAACTGTCCCGAATTTATGAAGCAAGAAGATTGACCACCTTTATCACCGGACCTTAATCCATTAAATAATTACCTCTGGGGTATTTTAGAGGCCAAAGGGAATGCTAAACAACACAGAAGTTTGGACTTACTTAAACCTTCCATATTGCGAGAATGGGAAAAATTATCTCTAAAAGTAATTCGTGGCAAAAGAGGATAATAGCGCAGGAGATTATCTTTAGTAATCGATAAAGATAGTGGCCGATTTGAATAAAACCATTTCTAGGTGAACTGTCATTTACGTTTTTTATCATACTAGTGGAATTTTCATTTTCTTTTTTATATCTGTGAAATAAAATGACTCAATATTGTAACAGTATTTAAGAGCCACCTGTACTTCAAATATATGCAAAAATTCAAACTATATAACAAAATGAAACCAACATCGTTGCTTTCTTTATTTTGTTACAAAAACATTTTTTATAGATGCCACACGCACCACATAACCTTTTTATTTTACAATGTTTTGAAGATAGCACTTAATTATGTTATAGTTATATTATGTTATATTTAAAAACTAAAGCATTACATTCATTGAACTTTTTACTTTCTCTTACCCATAAGGTAAAGAAAGTATTGTTTTTCACTTTCTCTTGCCCATAAGGTAGAGAAAATATTGTTTTTGGGTCAAATTTTCGAACGCGAGATTTTGTTATATTTACACGTTTTGAGGTCCCCTGAATACGAAAATCATGTTTTTAGCAAATGGTCTGTGTGTATGTCTGTGTGTCTGTCTGTTATCAGCATATCTCAAAAACAAATTATGGCAGAAAGTTCAAACTTGGTATTCTAAATGAGTATCATATAGGGATGCTACAGTAAGCTTTTCGTTAAGATCAAGAAAATGGTTCGTGTACAGGGACAATCAAGAGAATTCTAATATATTACGTCTATGGGGGAAATTGCAGGTAAGTAGAGTTAACGCCTATAGACTGCACTAAACCAAATGAAACGAATATATATTTTTTGTGATAGAGATAGTTAACTGGGGGAAAAAAATTGTGTATGTAGGAGCCAGATTAAAATGGATATTCAGAATAAAATGGACTGTTTTTGGATATTTGGTGTTATACTACTTCTCGAATATGGAAATCGTCTGCATTATCATAAAAGTTATTTTTTTTTAGATAATAATTTTAATAAATTATTTAAAAAAAAAAACAGAAATATTTTTTAATAACCGAACTGAATTCTATATAAATGTAGGTGCATTAATGAAACGTGGGGTTGAGGGGGGCGGTCGCCCCCCTCACTCAGAACTAATTATCATATAAAACTCTTCCGAGGCCTAATTTGAATTGTTTAACACAGGTTTACATAACAGTACTCGTTATCTTACCTCTTAATCTGCAACCTCTATATATAGTATGAAATTTAGGGTAAGAGAAAGTCGTGTGATTGACACACCAGATTATTTTCTTTGACTTATTGTTCAGCACGTGAACTTATACAAAATTGAGGATAAATAATGAAAAGAAATGGCTCAGTTATACATCCCTGGAACTGTGGTGCATTCTCATAGACTAACAGAAAATATAAAACGTATGTTTACAAGGCGTGGACTCTTTCTGTTGGAATTTCCTCAAATGTGTCCAGAACTGTGTTTTAGTAATTAACTAAGACTATGTAAACAAAATGCGTCATCATGAATGCATTAAAGATTATACAACCATAAAAAAATCTGATATGGACACCATATAACTTCCTTATACAGCCACTGAAATATACAGAAGATTGACACCATCGGGAAGGGTAACAGATTCGTAAATAAACAGGCAAGTTCCAGTCCACGAACATTCCATAAAACAAGAAAAAAAAAAAAAAAAAAGAACGTTACTTATGCCACAAAATTCACGATGATATTATTATATATACCAGCGAGTCATAAATGGTAGTTCTTTTTAGGAATAGTACTCCACGGCTAATTACTTATTCTCCCATTGGCAAATGCACAGCTTAAAGTTAAATGAAAATCATTCGACTATATAGGTGGCCTAATTTTGTTCTCTTTGTCGAAAATTAGTGGAGAGAAATGACACATTGTACCAAAGTAATTTACTTTGTAAAAATTGGGAAAGACTTTACAATTCTGGCTATCCTAAAACAATATGTTCTGCAAAATCTGATCGCTAATCTCCACAAGACACCAAGTTTGTAATAAAACGCAAATTTTGGTCTTGGCATCGATTTTGTAAATTTGTCGTCGTATTTGGCTACTTGGCGAGAGAATTTAGTGAAAATATTTAGTTTAGGGCTGCCAAAATTTGGAAGCTTTAACTTCAGTAAGGACAGAGTTCTGGAATTCATTAATTTCAAAATGTGGTAGCTTAAGACTTCCAAAGTTAGGGAATTCTAACTTCAATACGTAACGAGGTCTGGAATTTTTTGTAACGATTAATTGGCTTCTAGCACAGAACTACTTCGAAAATTCTATAAACCTCTGTGACAATAATCTCGATGAATTTAAATTCCATTCACACTTTGCAATTTTTGGTTGTTTCTGAATTGTCAAAATTTCTGCTCTGTAGCGTATTTAACAATGTTTATTTGATTTCTGTAGTAAGAATGATTGTTTGATTGGATTGTTTCCAGATTATTCATTGATTATTGATTTTCGTGGCACGAAAAATAATTTTATTCAACTGTTTCTAAAATGTTTATTAAATAAAGAGCATTCGTCTACAAGAGCCTGCTTATGTATTTAATAATTACTTTCTACACGCAAAAATGTCGACAGGTTTCATAATAATAGCATTACGGGCTGTATTATTAGCTTCTTTTGAAATCTCTATGATAGTAGATCAGAAATAATAGCTAAAACCTTTATATTATTGGTCTTTATGAATATAATTTTCGTAAATATTTCCAAAGCTGAAAGTCACAAAAAGACCAAAAAAGGAGGTGAACAACTAGTTGCTATAAAAAACCTCTGAACCAATGTACTTCTTCTACGGCCAACCGTTTTTGAGTGGAAGTTATCTCTAAAACGGGAACTTGTATTAAATCCATACTTGCACGTTTACAATTAGACATTATGACGGTCACAAATAGAAATTTGAAACGTTCTACGATGATTCAATTTTTATCTATGCAAGATACAAAATCCATTTCGCAAATCGGGATTACTATACTTTCTTATGCTTTGTATACGAAAGTAAAAAAATAGTTTTTGTCGATATGAAGACCACTTTATGCTTATTTCGTGTATAGCTAACTACAATGGACATTTTTGCTGAATATTTACTCCATCTCTACTATAATTTGAGTGACTTAAAAAAAAAAAAAGAAACATAATCCTTTTAATCATCTTTTTTATTCCCATTATAAATAATCTGTAATAACTAGAAATTTATGCAGTGAACTGTAAAATTGTATAATACTAATTATATACAGATTTTCTGTACATAAAGGATATTCCCCTTTAAAAACGTACGATTCATCATCAGAAATTGTGTTACGGTTATGCCTATATTTCTATGCTATATGTTTTCATATACTTACTGTAATAATTATATATATATATATATATATATATATACAGGGAGATTCAACAATTATGGTAAAAACTTTGAGGGAAGTAGGACACATCATTAGGACTCAGAATTGTATAGGAACACATATTCCCAAACGTCATTTTAACAGAAAACTCCGCTTACTGGAATTGCTTGTGAATTGTTTCCTATTTAACATAAATGTTCTGTCTTTTACCGTTAATCTTACAAAATAAATGATAAAATGTTGTTTCCGAATAATTTACAATGATCGAATAAATGTTTATATAGTGAATAATTTTTTAGATGTACATTGTACATACTTACCAACTATCTCATTATAAACCGTACAATTTGTAGTACCCGCCCTTTTATATCACACCACTCATTTTTTAGAGTAATTTTATTCTTTTGTAATCGTACTAACATTTGGAGAGAATTACTCAAAAAATAAAGTGGCGTGCAAAATGGGGCGTTTTTTCAAAGGGCGTTAACAATTGTACGGTTATTAATGAGATGGTTGGTAAGTATGTATGTACTGTAACACACGAATGTAAAACTTACGCAGTAGGCGGAGTTTCAAATACATCGCAAAGTGTTTCTTTGTAGTAGTATTGAAAATGAATGCTTAAAATTGCAATCTCCACAAGTAATACAACTAAACAAAATTGGGGTGATTGGCTGGTAATGCTGAAGGTAGAGAACTTTAGTGGACCTGTTCATTCGTTATCTGCATCTGCTGTAAAGTATAATTTTAAACTATGTTTTTCGACGGAGATGGGAGATTTTACTAATAATGAAAAAGCCACTAAGCTGAACAACAACTGGAGGAAATGCTAGACCAGTTTTTGCGTGCCGTTTTTGGAAGATTTGTCTTCCGAGCATTGCATGGAAGAAAGCATTTGATATCTTTATATTTCAAAGTAAAGTTATGTAAAGGTTGTCTGTTCGAACAACCATATGCTAAACATGATATTACAATTTTAAATTTTAATTTTTTAAAGAGTATAATAGTAATTGACGACCCGACAAATGTTGCCTGCCGTACAAGGCTTGACTCTGTACGGCAAATGATTGCAGAAAAACTGGCACGCACGAACACTGTGTAAAGGTATTGGAAGCATTTGTTCTTCAGCTCAGTGGAAAAAGCAGACATGCATCTGATATACGGTGCGGCTAATGGGAACAGTAGAGCAGCACTACGACTGTATCAGGAATGATTTCCAAACAGGCGCATGCCGTATCAAAAAATGTTTCAACGGTTGCATTTGTTTTTATACATTTTTACTTTCGTTTTTTGCACAATGTTTATTATTATTATTTTTTTTTTTTTGTTGTTATGCCTGTACAAAAGATGTATGTTTTAGAAAACGGTTCAATCCCTTAATGTTTGCTCCATAACCGTAGACATATTCGTATTTAAAACACCACCTGCGTTGTAACTTTCAAATTCTGTGTGTTACAGTATATCTAAAAAATGTTCACAATGTTAATATTTATTCAAGCAATGTGCATTATTCGGAAACAAAATTTTTATTCTGTATGGTAATTTGTATGATAAACAATTATAAATAGAATATTTCTGTTAAATAATACACCATTCAAGAATAGCGGCAGTAGGCGGAGCTTACAGGTAAAAACACAGAAAAAAACACGGTCCCTCAAGGGTTAAAATGACCTTTGGTGACATGGGCTCCTATGCAATTCTGTGTCCTAATGATGCGTTCTACCTCCTCTCAAAGTTTGTTTCATCATCGTTGAATCACCCTGTATATATATATATATATATATATATATATATATATATATATATATATATTATATATACATACAGGGTGATTAGAAAGAAACTGCCTCGATATATGAGACCATAGCCACCATACCGTTCCGAGAAACTGAATAAAAATTTGGTGGAAGGTATTTTGAGGTATGCGCTCAAGGATTATATAATAAACAACAGTTAAACTCTAACAGTTACGGTTACAGTGACAAAATTTCGAAAATTTCAAATGGCAACACCTATTTTTTTTTATTTAAATGGAATCTCCATAGCAAAAAACCATAAATAGCGTTGGAACGGTACCTCTAGCATGAAAATCACCAACGCTAGGCATACTAAGAAAAAAAAAGAAAACAGCTGTCATGTGCTTACCAGAGCACGACTTACATTATCTTAATGACGTCACATTTTACACTGAGTCTTCGGCTCTCTCAAAAGTCTATTGATTCTGCTTCGAAACGAGAAGAATAGACCACGGTATCCTTAATTTCATGTAGGTCTACTGAATAAGGGTTTTAATTTCGTTGTTAGTTGTAAGACTCCGTCATGAGTGACGTCATCACACTAAGTGAAAAATAAGGCATTGTGAAATGCGTGATGTGTATCTTGCTTTCTTGCTCCGTGAACAATATGCCGCTTACTGGGAAACATCATTATCATCATCAAAATCGGTTTTGATTGCCATTTTACAATGCCTTGTTTTTCACGTACTGTGATGACGTCATCATGACAGTGTCTTACGATTAACAACGACATTAAAACCTTTATTCAGTAGCCTTACACAAAATTAAGGATACCTTGGACTCTTTTTTTTTCGTTTTGAAGCAGAATCAGTAGACTTTAGTCTGAACCAAAGATTTAGTGTGAAATGTGACGTCATTAAAAAAATGAAAGTGGTGCTCTGTTAGGCACAAAACAATCGTTTTTTTTCTTTCTTTGTTAGCCTGCTAGCGCTGCCGATTTTCGTGCTAGAGGTACCGTTTCAACGCTATTTATGGTTTTTTGCTATGGAGATTCTATTTCAATAAAAAAAAGTAGGCGTTGTCTTTTGAAATTTTCGAAATTTTCTCACTGTAACCGTAACTGTTCGAGTTTAACTGTTGTTTTTAATATAATACTTGAGCGCATACCTCAAAATACCTTTCACCAAATTTTTATTCAGTTTCTGGGAGCGGTGTGGTAGCTATGGTCTCATATATCAAGGTATTTTTTTTCTAATCACCCTGTATATGTATATATACGTATAGATTGGTCACTAATTTTTATCATCAACTTTTTTTATAAACAGTATAAGACTACGATCATGCCTCGACAAATATTTACTTTACAAAACAGTTTTAGGTGCCCATCTCTTAAGTAGGAACTCTGCTAGTGCTTCAATAATTGAATCTGAAGCATGCATCCGCATTTATATATATATATATATATAGTTTAATTGCTGATATTTATCATCAACTTACTTGTTTATACACAACATGACACTAATATCTTGACTCAACATATATTTACTTAACAAAACACTATTAGGGGTACATTACATATATATAGGAATTATTGGTAACTCTTCAATAACTTTGCTGCCAATGGTAAATATTATACTTTTACAAAAGTATTTCTTCATTTTCGACATTCTTTGGCATCGGAAGCTGTTTTTCTATTAAAATGATATTATTTCAAATAATGATGATAATAATAATAATAATAATAATATCAATTATCATAATAAATAAATAAATAAAATAAAATAATTTAAATGAAATCTACAGTCCATTCATTTGCTTTTGTTCTACGATATTTTTTTAATTTTATTTTTTTCGCGTCTGTTTTTAAAAAATATTAATTAAAATATAATACGAAAAATATATATTTAAGCAATATATTCAACTGAATTTTTCGTAGTTTCTATTAAATGTAAATAGATTATACTATAAACATTTTCTATAAACATCTCTAAACTTCTACTCATCTCTTAAACTTCTCTATAAACATTTTCATTTAAATGTATTGTTTGTTACGTTTATTTCTTTTTATATATATTTTTTTAATAAGTAATATACATATATATATATATATATATATATATATATATATTCCAAAACAGATATAAATAAAAATATGAATAAACAGTGCATACAATTTGTTGTTATTTTACTATTAATGTGTATTTTCCTTGCGTTTACGAGTACATAATATATAATTTAATCGGGTCAAAATTTCATATAACATTAACTTAAATGGATCGAACAAAAAACAAATATTTAAGAATTCTCACTTTTTTATTTAATTTCAGAAACGTTTTTAAAGCAAACCCTAATTCCAAAATAAATTTCCAACATTTAAACTAATTTGCATACTACTTAACTGACCTTAAGTTTAATTATTCGTTACCGCTTTTAATGTCCTTTCCATTAAAGTTACAACGTCAGCTTCGGTACCGTTAAATGAATTCAAATTAGAAAATGCGGTTTAAGTAATTCAGGCTTAAAATGTGTTAAAATTTTGAATAGTTTGAATTAAACGAATTAAATGAATAAAGATGGTGCTAATATTTAACAATTATCAGATTAATTAACGTAGTTCATTACTTAATATATATATGTATATATATATATATATATATATATATTATGATACTATGACATACTGTTTTATGCGATGTCTGGCACTTCTATTTTGTGTCACTTGCATTGTTTTCTGATTTTTTATCCTAAGTTTTTATCTTAATATTTTTCGGATACTTCTATTTAAAGTTTATGTAAAAAACATTATTTTGATCATTTTTTTAAAAATACATAAATAAGCGTTATGCTTCTTAAAAAGAAAAAGAAATTTACAAATGATTTTCGAAAATAATTGGCGTATTTTCTTGTATATTATTCCAAATTCAGAAAAATCGACTTTACACCAGAAAGTTAAATTTACAGAAAAGAGTATATTTGCACGAAACAAAAACTCGTTTAAAGATAGAATTTTCTATTAATTAAAAAAATCCGTTGGAAACTGATGTAGTATAGTAGCTGAAAGTATAGTAGTTGTTATTTAACTCTGTAAATACGGCGATCGTCAATAAGCAATTTAATATTAAAAGGTAGGAGTGGCGTTGATATAAGAAAGCAAAGGTCGCCAAGGGAATTCAGTATTGACAGTACTGTAAAGTGATAGCAACGAGTTGGGATAGAATGTTTGGTTGCGATTGGGAAAGTTTCAAGCTGGATCCAGTATATTTTGGCGATTTTGTGGGTGAGATAGCTAGTTGAAGGTGTCGAGCAAAGGTGAATTTGTGTTAGCATGGTGTGTCTAATCATTTGGTAGTTAGTTAGATAAATTAAAAACAGAATGTACGTAGATTGTGAAAGCTGTTTAAAAATTGAATGCGGATAGTCTTTAAAGAAGTAGCTTAGTAAAATGAAGTGAATCGTATTTTCTTTTTTTTAGGACTTTAAATAGCGCATATTATATTTAGCAGGAAGAATATGTATGATAAAGTCCTAAATTATGCCGAGGTATACTTCTAATATTTTTACACAAAATTTAATGAAGTTCGAAGAACCATTACCCCTAACAAAACACGTATTACTCAAACGATTACATTTTGAAGTCATCTGTTTTACCATTAATACAAGTAAAAGAAATTAAAGAAATCATTTCATTGGGCACAGTTCACAGATTCTTGTATATTTGTGTAACGTTACTTACCAGAAAATTCATAGATTAAATCAGGAACATCATGATGAAATATACCACGCACTTAATGAATGTGGCGTGACTTGTGTTGATAGCAGTGTTATTGAAGATAGATTTGAGGTTTGTTGACAGTTGTGTTGTTGAAGATAGAAGTATTGTCTGTTGATAGTGGAAATGATGAAGGTGATGTTGGCGACAAATGTTTTGATGTGTTACCGCTGGTGATATGAAGTGTTTCTTCTCGCTCTCTGAGTAAGGTCTTGGCCATTTCGACTATTACCTTTGCAATTTGCCATGTAGTGAGCCATTTTTCATCATAGTTTAAATTACTTAGTTTAAGTTCATCAGTGAGTTCTTTCATATCCCTACGCCCCTTTTCACTTTGAAGTTAAAAAAAAATAGATGTCTATTTAATCTAAATATCTTGATTGTATTCTACACTAAGTTAAGAACCATGGATCTATTTGAAGACTTCACAACATGTATGATTTGTATTCTGGCTGTCGTGAGTAGACGATTCATACTTTATTCATGCCAGCGTATTTTCCTAATTTAAACAGAAAGATCCGCCTTTTGAAGTTGTTCTAAAATATTACATTGCAATAGATATTACAGCATAGATTTGTAATTGAATATGATGGATGTTATTGTTAGAAAATATTAGTGGAAGGTGAAATATCCTTGTGTGTGACTGACACAACATTTACCATTGAGTTACTAATAGATTAAAAACTGTAAGCGTTGTAAATTATCTTACCACGCCTTTCCTATGTAAAATAATTATGAAGGTCAACGTTTTTTCTTTTTCCTTTATTTATTTATTTATTTATTTTATTTTATTTATTAGAGCTCTAGCTGTATATAGTTTTACCCGTAATATTAAAGAGTTAATTATAACACAAATCATTTTTCAGAACAATACAAAACACTGTTAAAAATGTGGCTTCTCGACTTGTTGAACTATATATGGTCACTAAATTTACATTTTTAACTGTCATTATAAATAATCTGTAAAAAAATATTTTTTAAATGTCATCTATATTCACGAATCCTGCATTATGGGCTTTCTATTTTCATTAATTAATAGTGAAATTTCTAGACACATTATATTTCATTACAGTTATAAATTTAGCATTAGATGAACTACATTATTACGTATATACAATTTGCAGTATAGGAAAAAATTCCTCTTACGAAACCTTTTTGAGATGTTCACTTATGATTCATCGTTGGAAATTGTTTTAGAATTATACCTATATTTGTGTGCCATATGGTTTATGCATCGTCCTGATATTTATGTTATAAATGATTTTCATATATTTTTATTTTCATACAAAAACAACTTTTTGAATTTTAGAAATGAGTTTTCTGCTTCAACTATTTTTCTATAAATTCAACAGTATTAAAAAAGAAAAATAAATGAAAGAAAAATTACACTAATGCAAATTAAATTAATTGAAATCTATTTTTATCAGTTTATTTATTTATTTATTACTTTCTTCTATATTCAATAGAAGAAAATATTGGATTCGTAAAAATTTCCGATTTTTGGTTTTCGACGGATTTACACGTTTTGAGGACATCCATTGGGCTAGAACACGATTTCACCATTTTTAGAAAATGTCTGTAAGTCAGTCTGTTTATCTGTCTGTGTGTGACAAAAGTTTTATGGCAACTGTATCTTCGGAACTACTGCTCAGAATTGTATAAATTTATATGTAAATGAACCTTGAACTAAATACTATGCACATTTGTATCGACTTAACATAGTTTACAGCCTTACCTGCCCCCTATGCTGCAGCGACTCGGTGATGACTGCGGACCACATCCCTCTCTGCCTGGCTCTGATGGAAACATCCATTTACTCCCGCTATTGGGAGGCTAGAGATACCCATATCTGAACCTTTATTTTAGTTTTTCTGTTTCTTTTTTTTTTGTTTGTTTGTTTGTTTGTTTCGCTGTTAATGTACTTGTTTATTGATCTGTTTGTTTATACTCTATATCCTATTTTGGTGAAAGAACTGTGTTCCAACTCACCTGCTATATTGTAAATTAAATAAATAAATAAATAAATAAATAAATAAAAACTCTTGACTTAAATGAGTCCCTATCAACTTTTGGTCTTAACCGCTTAACAGGTGGCGCTTCTATACAGCGATATCTGCAATTTAAGAGGAGGCTATATCTCATGTTCTATTACATATAATCAAACAATCTTGATATATAAGAAGGGCGTTATGAGACATTATTTGATTCATTTTGAATGCATAGTGGCCAACAGGTGTCGCTACTATACAGCGATTTCCGGAAGTTAATGGGAAGCTATATCTCAGGAACTACTGCAAAGAATTGCATATAAATTTATATATAGCTGCACCTTGACATAAATTAGTACCTATCAACTTTTGGTGTCAACCGCTCAATATTTGCGATGCTACACAACGAATTCTGAAATTTCAGGAAAAACTATATCTCAGGTTCTATTGCGTATAATCAATAGATTATGCTGCTATACTGGAAATTTTATCGATAACGAGAAAGATATATCTCAGCTTGTATAACACATAGCTGTACGAAACTTGATATATGAGATAACCATTATAAAAATGTATTTTTTGAGATTCTATTCATAGACAATAAAATTGCCTTTTTTTCGATATTCAGAGTTAACTTCCTCTAAGAATTTTTTTTTTTCCATTCATCATGTTAGATAGTTTTAATAAATAATAATATTAATAAAGTATTTGCCCTTAGTAAATTTGTATAGTAAAATATAGAAGAAATTCTTGTGGTGACTACAATATACTAGTTTTTGTAATATCTTTAATTATTTTTGCGGCTTATTTTTTAATGATAATGTAAAGCGAATAAAAATTTTGCGCACTTTATTTCATAAAATTAGGACAGTTTCCAATAAATAAATATTAAGATTAAAAAATATTCCACATTAATATATACCAGTTTAAAGATTATCTCTGCCAGTTTTCTATTATTAAGATATATTGCTTACAATAGTGCATACAGAAAACAAACTAAAAAAATATTATATATTTCAAAACATATAAATATATGAAAGTGTAAATATATTATGCTTTATAATATTATTTTAAGTGTACGTGCATTTATTTGTTATGTTTATATGTAGTAAAATATATGAGTTAGTAATCAAAAAAATTACAAGAATTTTATTTTACGAATAGCGTTAGCTTTAATTTATCGAACAAAATATCCTATAATTTTTTTTTATCCTACTCTTAAACTTTTTTTCTTTTACCGTTAACCTTGATTCCACTAATAAGAATTTCTAAAATTTAAGCTAATTTACATTCTCCTTAACTGACCATAGGTTTTAATTATTCGTTACCGCTTTGAATGTTCGTTCCATTAAACTTACAACGTCAGCTTTGGGGCTGCCAGGTTAAAATGAATTCAAATCAGATAATGTGGTTTGAATAATTCATGCTTAAAGCTTGTTAAAATTTCGAATAGTTTGAAAAGAACGAATAAAATGAATATTGATGGTTCTATAGTTTAGTAATTATCAGCTTACATTTACTAATTATTATGACGTGTTGCTTTATGTGATGTAAGAATTTACTCACACGTGGCGCTCTCTATTCTCCTGAAACGTATAAATTTTTAATTTTAATTTCTTTATTTCTTTATTTTTAATACTAACTTTATGTTTATTAAATATATATATATATATATATATATTTAAAATTTATTTATTGATTCAAAAATAAGAGACATGTTTCATTTGAATCAAAATATAAGTGATTTCTGAAAGAAAAAAACAGTTTTAATTTAAAAGTTCAAGTAATTTAATTTTTCGGTACTTTTCACCAAACACTGCTAAAAATATTGTTGCTCAGAAAACCCGATGTTATCTTATTAATTTAAAAAAGCATTGATTCATAATTTTTTCGCGGAAAAAAATGTTTAAAAAATATTGTGAAATATACAGAGTTGTTTAAAGGAAATAAGTAGCATCATTAAGAGCAAGTTCAAGATTGTTAGCACTTTCTGCAAATGTTTTTCGCAAGAATACCATAACTGGTTCGGTTTGTTTTGGAGTGTAGCTTAACTGAAAGTTTTTGTACACTGGGGCTCATTAGAGGAAAACTTACAGCTTAAAAATAATATCAATCCACGTCGTCTATCCCTGAATTGAAACTCGAAGTTATCACATAAAGCCCAAACGCTAATAATTATTTTATATAGATAAATATGTAGATAGAATGAAAATTTCGTACAGTTAAACTTAATCAAATTTATTTAAATAGGTAAACGAACACTAAATAAAGAATTCTTATACAATTCGTGTATGCACATTAGTGCATCAGTCTAGTATAATTACTTTCTACGGACTGCTTCATATGCATTGTTGAAAATTTAAACTGTTTCACTCGTAATTTATGGAAAAATTTAGTTACTAAAAGTTCAGAATATTGTTATCCATATTATGTAAATGAAATAAGAAAAATAAATAAATAAAAATGGACATATATTTGTGAGTATACATGGCGATTATAATTGAAGTTACAATTTCAGAACGCTATAATTTTAAATCTACCGGTTACAATGACATGATATTTCACCAGCACAATCATAAGGTAAAGGAATTTTATTTTGGTGGAGAAAAAAAGTAGTTCAGAAATGCCCGTGTAAATTCACTGTCAGGGTAATGTCAGGGGAAACGTGTAAATGTGATCATTAAACACATGAATGTTGTTAGCAATAGAATAGAATCGCAGAAGACAAGAACCTCCTGGATTTAGAGCAGTTTTTGTAGCAAAAGACAAGAATGCATGTTTGCAGCGGAAACAATCATAGTGACAGCAGAACAAGAGAGGCTTCATGAACCTTACGGATGGATAACGGCATATTTTGGAACTTCTTTTTTTCTTTGTCAAACAAAATTCGACCGCCTTATGATTGTTCTGGTAAAATATCAAATCAATTTGATCGGTAGTTTTAAAATTGTAGCGTTTTGAAATCATAACCTTAAATATAATAAACATGTACTATGGAAGAAAAGAAAAACAAAAAACACTAAAAATAATAATATTTTACATAATAACACCCCAAAAAAGTTAAATCAACTGAAAAACATACAATTTAACACTTAATAAGAATAATAATAATAATAATAATATCGTTATTTTTTACATTTCCATTTTATTTTTTCAATTAAAAGTCAGATAATCATATACAAATTCTGAATAGGTTTAACTCTCTATGTTATTCCATTTTGGAAGCACGAAGAACTTTAGAAAAATATGTGTTTTATCGATTTTCACACTTTTTTTAATGAAAGTACTTTATAATGCATATAATGAATTTTCCCCTTATTACATTCAATTGTGTATCCAACTATTAATTACATGACTAAAATAAATCGGAATAACAGTGCTCTTAGAAAAATTTTGTTTACGCAGCAAGGCGCTTTTCAAAGTCTATAGAAAGTCTGTATGGAAGTATTTGTTTGTATTAAAGTTTGTAAATGAATATTGGTTGAAAAATAGTCTTCTTTGAATTGTACTCTACGAAGTTCATTTGAGAGTTTCATGGTCGGCGAAGTTGATTCATTAGAGTTGAATTTGAAGTCTTTGTGTGTGAAGGCATTAAATGGTTGTCCAGTTGCTGTATTTAAGCGAAGACAAATTTGAAGTCGAGACTTTTGGATGATTATCTGAAACGAGACTTGTGTGGTCTCTAACAAAAATAAAATGGCAGAAAGATAGTATGTTCACATTTTTTCGCGACAAAGAAATGTGTCTTTTTTTTTTTTTTTTGGGGGGGGGGGGAAGCAAAATCAAGTGGTTACGAGTATCTTTTTTTCTTAAGATTAAAGCTGATAAATTTAATAGCAGTTTTAAGTAAGTGTTTTCTTATTTAGATTTGAAGCACAAGCCTTGTCTCTATTTAAAAAAAAATTTCAGAAGGATAATGTCAATACAGAAGTTTTGATGCAATGCATTAACCACCTTCAGCTGTATTTAAATAAATGATCTTCAGAACGTCACACGATATTTTTCAAAAAAGTGCAAATTTACATTTGTATACTACAACCATTAAAGTATATTTTTAATAACAATCAAATATTATTTTCAATTATGCATTCATATCAGACATATACTTAAACATTTGCACCATGACATTCGAGTAATTATTGTCATTTGTAATATTAAAACCATATTTTAAGTCAAAAGTACTTCTTTTAAGAAATTACTTTTTATTCCAAGAAAAGAACCATTTTAATTTTAATCGTCTCCTTTATCATCGTCATAAAATAACTTTTCTGATTTCTATGAATGTTATTAAATTGCCTCGTACACAGCTCTTTCAGTGAATTATGCAAAAGATAAGTATCTAATTAAAAATATTTATCTAACAAAATATAAAGGAGAAAATATTCTGATAAAAATCAATTCTCAGTGCTCTTCTATTACTAAGATATTCCTTGATTAATTTTCAAACATAAATTTAAAACTTCTGATTAATATTCTAGCATATTTTTATATGTAAAAAAAAAAAAAAAAAAAAAAAAAAAAAGTTTCAATAAATAATATTAATTAAAAGGGATAAAATATGCTTGCTTTTTATTTCAAAGAAATTGCAATTTCTTTTTATTATTATTTTATGGTTAAATAAGATGAAAGTTAAATTAATGAGCAAAGAACAAAATAATAAAAACTTCTTAATTTGAATGATAACTTTGAATGATATCTTTAGGAATAAATTCAATTTATCTAACAGCTTAATTAATGTATTTTTGAATGATTATATCGTAAGAGTATAATTTTTGTAATTTTCATACTTCAATTTTACAACTCATTATAGGGTCCGATTGACGATATATACTAATTAAGATTCAAATTTTTCTTATTTACTTATTTATTTATTACAGCTTTTATAGTTATAAGAATAATTTAGTTAATGATCCTTAATATAAAATAATGAAATTTTTAAATTATTTAAAGAATTATTTATGTTTTCAATACACTGTTTTAGAAATATTAAGATTCTTTTCTTCTGGATTGCTGTTTAATTTTAGATGTTGTTTTTCAGTTTTATTTATAATTCTTTTACCAATTTTTCTTTGATTTACAACAATACAAAACTATTTCATTTCTGTGATAAAAAAAAAAGAAAAATAAAGAAAAATAAAAACAAGAAAGAAAAATCATGCTGTATGCATTGATTAGTAACACTTTCCAAATGTACGCTATTGTTGTATCGAATAACTTTTAATATTCTTTGCCGACGTCATCACACAACAGACAGAAGGACTGAAAAATATACAGAGAGACTAACTGATTTTAAAATTAACTTAACGCAAAAGAAAATGCAGCCATTAGATTATAATTACAGTTTTTGATCTCTCTGAATATTTTAGTGTGGCCCTGTAAATCAGAAATAAATCATATCATATTCTATACAAAACATTATTTTAGAATATTAACAATACATTTCAATATGTTTATGATTTTTACAGTATAAATATTTTTAAATATAACTTTTAAAAATTTCTATCCTAAAACGTAATGCATTGGCATTTTTTGTTGTTGTTTTTGTCCCTGTAAACAAACTAGTTGAACAGGACCTATTATTGTCATTTTAAATGGGGAACATTCTATAGGGAAAAAAATTATAAAAATAACACTCATAGAACACAATGCTTACGAATGCTTTAGGTGTCCCTGTACATAAACCACAAGACATATTCACTCCATTTTCAATATGGAAAATCCGATAGTGAACTTCAATAAAATATATCTTTTTCGAGAAATTCCATAAATATTTACAGGAGTTAGAGCGCAGGCAGACAGACAGACGGATGGACAGATACACAAACTAAAATCATATTCACACTCAAAAATGTAAGAAAGTGTTAAAAACGCTTGTTGTAAACGAAAGTACAATTTTAGCAATTTTTTATTAATAGCTCTTACTATAAATGAATATTTTTGTGTCACCCTGTAAATGTAATGATATTCATGCTATAATCTATTCAAAGCATTCTTTTGTACATATAAATAACATATTTCAATTTTCGAAAACTTCGTGGAAAGTAAAGTTATTAAAATTTGATTTATAGAAATATCTCTCATAGAATGCAATGCTTTGGAATATTTTGAGTGTCCCTGTACATAAACCGATGGTGGTATTTCCTTCATTTTAAACAGGAAACATCCAATATGGTACTTGAATAACATGTTTCAGTTTAATTAAGGTATGTCTACAGTAAAGGTATGAAAATATGGTTTATAGAAATACCTCTCATAGAACACAATGCTTTGAAATACTGTCGGGTGTCCCTGTACACAAACCAGTAGAGGTATAAACTTCATTTTCAATGCGGAACGTCCGATAGTGAACTTGAATAATATATATCAGCTTCAACAAATTTCATAAATATTTACGGGAGTTAGAGCGCGGACAGACAGACAGACAAACCGAGGTCATTAACACTTTTCAACGTTGTTGGAAAGTGTTAAAAAAAAGGGGGAGGATAAATATTTCAGATGTTGTTGTTTTTTCTTGATTAACTTTCCAATCCCTTTAATTATAAATTTATAAATATCAAAATTATATAAATTAAATAATTCTACTTATGTTGATTTCTTTTTGAAAATAGTAATGTAATAAAGAACGTACGAATATCTCTGCTTTAAATAAAGTCATAAGTTAATTATGCAAAAGTTTCAATTGTTACAGGATTTTTTTTTAATTGCAGATATTCTGCGAATGAAATTATACAAACATATCAAAATATTTTGGCGTAGCACTCACAAAACGTAATTTTGTTCTGCATTTCAAAGAGTTATTGCATATTATAAAGCCTTATTACAGATTAAAATGTAGGATAAGAAGTGATGTATAAAAAAAGTACTTTTTAAGCAGCTGAAAATAGTTAAGGAGTCATTTTCTTTTGATATGGTGATAAAAAACATATAGACATAAAGACACAGAAATACAAAAATTGATTTTAATTATAGAAATTCTTCAAAGTACATAACTGAAGAGCCTGTAATTTACAAATTTTAATTGTGAATAACTCATGCTAGGGGGCGCATTTGCCAATAAGATAGATATTTTTATTATCATTTGTGTTAGACCTTCGAGAGGACATATAATATGTATAAATACCTTTTGAACAGTTGGTGACCCTCCCTTGTAAGTAGAGTGTTTGACATTTTAGCTTGGAAGGCTATGTTTGGAACGCTAAATTGATTTAAGAATAAATTAAAGAAGCAGATAAGAAAACAAGACTATGTAATGAAAAGTAACATTTAGTAACTAGATAATATATTTAACTCAAAATTAAGAAAGTTCCTATTTAGTTTGAATGGTTTCCTGCCTGTTAATCTAATCTGTCGTTGTCTATAATCGTTGCACTCGTTGTTATAAATAACGCAACTTTCATGAAACCACCTGCCACAAGAAAAATTTATAAAGAAATCCATGGGAATTTTTTTAATTTAAAAATTGTTAATACTACCATTCAATAAAAATTCCTAGAAAGGGTTTTGAAAATGTAATCAATCATTTTTTTTTAAACAAGAAAAAATAACCACGTTTAATCTTAGACTTTTCAAGCAATGAACATGAACATTTAATTAGGCACTCCGCTATTGATATTGTAGAGCTACCTGGTGTTTCAGAGCGCCATTGGACTCCTTCCTGCAGATCCCCTATGTGCGCAATCTCTCCTACCGTGCAATATTTCCCAGATTTACCTTAAAAAAAATATCCAATTTCATTTAGGGCAGCCCAAAGATGTTACACTGTACTTACTGAAAGTATCCTTACAGACGTAATGTATTTGAATTCTCTTGGATGACAATTTACTCGAACCGTTTGCTTGATTTCAGTAAAGTCTTTATTGCAGCGTTACTATACGATACAGATTTAGAATACCTATTTCGGACATCCTACTAAAATTTCTTCTATAGATATGCTGATAACATACATTAACTCCCAATTACTGGCATATCAAAATACACAGAAATACACACACATACCAACCGCTAAAACATGAGTTTCGAATTCAGCAGCCAACAAACGTATAAATGTAACAAAAACTTAATTTCTAAAATTTGACCTTAAACACTTCGTTCTCTACCATATATATATGGGTAAGAAAAAGTAAAATTAATAGTATCTTTTTTTTTTTTTTTAGATTCATTCATCGAAAAGTACATCGAAAAATAATATATCATCAGCATAAGAATATAAATCTCAGAAATATTATTCTCACAGACGTTAATTTATTATTGTTTCAAGATATTAGTATTTAATATTTCACAATTTTTCAGGATTAATGACTTAAATTGCTATCACATGTATCTTCTAAGTTTTAGTAAGTCTTATTAAAGAGAAACTTTTTCTGTATAATTAAATAGCAGAATCTGTATAAATAAATGAAGCAGATGAAATTCATTAAATTTAGAAATGTATTACATAAAAAAATGACATATTTTTTGACAAAATTTTAATTATAACAGATCACTCATGCAATCCAATTTATTTTCTAAAAAAAATAAATAAATTTCTGTAATTTAAAGAAATATTACACGTTTTTCGATTTTCACTCGACAATTTTTATCATTTGTATTAAAAATGATCGATTAATTAAACCTAGAAAAATTTTGGTTTATTATTATCATCGCAATTATCATTATATTTTATTATTTTAACATATAATTGCACAGATTGAGATTATTGTAGATCAGGGGGCATCAAAATTATTTTATTGTAAAATATTACTATGTTAAAAGTTTAATGTGTTATTCAAACGTTTTTCCTCAAAAGCTTTAAAGTTGAATAATAATTTTGAAAAATTTAAGAATATTCTGAATAAAAAAATTCAAAAACTCATCCACTGACACAAATGTGCATCTATTTATTTGGTACTTAAATTTAATTTCTCTATTTAAAATAATCATTTGAAAATGCTTTCTGTAATAACAAATTGATTTATTTAACTTAAAACAGCTTAAAAAATTCATACTATTTTTTTTTATTATTATTCATTATGACGCTCTAATAATAAATCCTAGAAAAAAAAAAATCTAAAATTCAATTACCATCAAATAGGTTACATTTATGGAAGAAACACTTAATGAGACTCCGTTGAAGTGCGAATGCTTTTAATTTATTTTTATTATTATTTATTTTTAAGTCGATGGTTATGTTCATGGATAAATACTAATTACAAAATGAGAAAAAAGTGAATAGGAAATGTCTTGTTCTGTTAATAGTTGTTTTAAAAATTCCGCTTTCAGTTTTAATTAAATTTAAATAATTACATTACGTGTAATTAAATGTTCTTGCGTGTTTATTTGATGCATCATAAATTCATTTCAAACGTTTTCAAAATATTTCTTTAAAAAAAAAAAAAAAAAAAAAAAAAAAAAAATGAAAGATGTAGAAAATTTGTTTTATTATTTTTTTTTTTATCATTTATAGATGAAGAAGCGTGCATATATTTCAATTTTGGAGCTCGGTTTTTATTTTTGCAGTATGTATTTTAACAACACATAAGATAAATATTTAATCATATTTTTCACAAAATTTTATTCAAATACATTTACATTACATGTAATAAGAATATATGTTTTATATAATGCTGTTTATTTTGAAAAAAAAAATTACAAGGTTAATAATTGTTTTTAAATTTCATAATTGCGGTAAATATTTCAAAAGTATTTTTGGTATAAGAAAGTTTAAACAGAAAAAAAAAGTATACGAGGGATATAAATCTATATACTTGTGCCAAAAATGCACTAAATTGTTGAAATCTTATCTTAGTTTGGAACGGGGGGGGGGGGGGGGGGTATATCGCTGCTGCATACAAAAACGGCCTAAACTGATGCAAATTATAAATAAAGAATATGTCTACAGCGGTTGAACTGTAAACGAAATATATCTATTAAATTTTATGAAGTTACATTGAATAAAAGCTTAACAAAAACTGTAACAAGACAATATATGCCAAATTCACTCTATATTTTTAATAAAACTAGATATTAGCACCAAAAAAAAGAATTTAGGTGCCACTGGTGTTTTGTAATTTAAATAGTGTTAGCTAACAGTAAAACAATTATTGGGTTGTCTCCTGTCCTTGAAAACTACCGCAAAACGATTGGACATTGAGTAATTTCTAATATGGTTAACGAGTATTTCATTGACAAAATTTGAATAACGACTTTCTTTAGATGTGCCTGTGTTAGAAGTTTTTCGTTTAAGTTACCCATTTCCATCTGTTTCCAAAAACATTTTGTAATCTGTCCGCAGACATCCAACTTTAAAGAAAATTATGAAATGCAGTACTATTAAATAAAAGCAATATTTATTGGGAATCCTGCTGGCCTACAAAACTGTTTAAAATCTATTGGAAATTGAGTAAATTTAAATTCAAGTATAACTAAAATATATTTTATCTACAAAATTAAAATATTGACTTTCCTTATATTTGTCTGTTTTTCAAGTTTTTTGTCCAAGTCTTCCATTTCCATCTGGTTCACAGAAATATTTTTGTAGACTGTCCGCAGACATTCAAATTTGAAATAAAATTATAAAATGTCGTAATATTGAATAACAGTAATATTTATTGTGATTTCTCCTGGCCTTTAAAACGGTTGAAAAACTACTGAACATTGAGAAAATTTAAATATAAATATAACTAATATTCATTTCATCTACAAACCTTGAATAATGGGGTTCCATAGATGTGTCTGTATTCCAAGATTTCTGTTAAGTCTTCTCTTCTCATCTGGTTCCCAAAGATTTTTGTAGTCTGTCCTCAGACGTTTAATGTCGAAGAAAGTTATGAAATTCAGTAATATTTAACAATAGTAATATTTACTGGGATTCCTCCTGTCCTTTATATTGCAAAATAACTGAACACTGAATAAGTTTAATTCAAAAATGCCTAAAGTGTATTTCATTTCTAAAACATGAATAATTGCTTTCCTTAGATGCATCTGTAATTCTCGATTTCTGTTCAAGTCTTTCCTACCCATTTGGCTTCCAAGGATTTTTGCAGTCTGTCCGCATAAGTTTATTTTCAAAGATATTTGCAAAATGAAGTCCACAAAAAGTCTCGCTTTCCTCAATCTGCCGAACAGCCAAGAGGTATTATGCGACGGAGCCTATAGAAAATAAACCTTATATTCCAATAGCTTGATAAAAGTCTAGATTTGAATACAAAGGAAATACCTGAAAATCCCGATGGGTAGGTAAATACTGAAAAAAAAAAAAAAAGAGCTCCTGACGCAAGTAATCTTTTTCCAATAAATTATGTTTCATTTGTTATAATTTCTAATTTTTTGTACAAATTTTTTGTCCGAATTATAAGTTGGAGTATGCTAGCTTGGCATATCTTCAGAAACCTCTTAGGATTATGCAGCTTTTAATGGTTGTGTTCCCACCTGCTGATAGCTTTGCTGAAATTTTGGCTTAAATAGTGTTGAAATTAACCCATTTCTTGTTTATTAACACTGTTAAAAAATTTTTTTTTGGTTGATTATACATTCCATTTTCATTTTTACTTATCAGAATTAAAATTTAAAAATTTAGCTTTTTGTATATAAATTTAATGCTGCTTTATGCGCCTATTTTATGCAAATTCAATTTGTCATTTTTTTTTTTTTTGTCGTGTCCATGACGTAGTCGAATTAGATAAAACCGTGGGTCTTTATAACTGCTTCTGCGATTTGTTGGATGTTGTCGTCATATAGGTCTATCAGTGACGGCAATACACCAATTTCTCTCAAGTTCGCACTTATTGCCGGACACTCAAAGATATGGCAAGGTGTAAGCTGTGTATCTGGGCAATTGTTACAGTTTCTGTACACCCTTCCACCCTCTTTATTAATTTTCATGCCTCTGTGATGACCGGTTCTTAGCCTTATTATAGTTTTTGTTATTAATCGATCTGCATTTATTTCACAAATTGTCTTTTGTCAAATTATATATATATATATATACAGGGTGTTCCAAAAGACCCATACCCAATTCCTAACTCGAAAACGAGTCGGAATTGCGAAAAATGACAAAACACGTGTTTAATGCATTCGAGAGGGACCTCTTTTAGTGAAAAAATTTGGGTCCGGGGAGACTAGGGGCCGCTAGTCAAGACAACTTTAAAATTTCAAATGGGAAGGTGTGTCTTGTGATACATCCTTGGAAACGTCCCTTCAAAACAATTAATTTTATATAAACAGTTTCGATTTGATTATTAAACGATATACGCGACTTTTTAAACTTTTGAAATGTGGATTTATACTTATGTATCCCTATTAATAATCATTGCAGGTCAAAACTGTTTATATTTGATTCATTGTCTTGAAGAGATGTTCCCAGAGATGTATCACAAGACATACTTTGCCCAAAAATGTTTGGGACCGGCCAAGGAGGTGGTAGGTGTGCCGCTAGGGACGGCAACTTTAAAATTTTAAACAGAAAAGTATGTCTTGTAATATATCCCTGGAAACGTCCCTTCAAGACAATGAATTTTATATAAATAGTTTTATCCTGCAATGATTAATTAATGGGATACTTAATCCACAATTCGAAAGTCAAAAACTCATGTATCTCCTTTAATAGCCATTGTAGAGCGAAACTATATATATCAAATTCAATGTTTTGAAGAATCTTTTCCAGGGATGTATCACAAAACATACCTTCCCATTTAAAAATTAAAGTTTCCCTCCCGAGCATACCCCCCCTCCCCCGGAACCCCCTCTCCTCCCGGAACCAAAATATTTTCACCAAAAGAGGCCCCTCTCGAATTCATTAACCACATGTTTCGCCATTTTCTACAATTCCGCCATTTTCGAGTTAGGAGGGGTGTGTGACACGTTTGGAATACCCTATATACATATATATATATGTATATATATATATATATATATATATATATATATTAGAGATTTGAAATCTTTAAATTGCGTTTACTCAGTTTGTATTTTTTCATGGATTTTATGATCTTTAAAATGCTAAACTTTTTACAGATTTTTAAGGAAAAATTTAATATTATTTTCAATGTTTAGTAGAACCAACTTAAAAGATGAATTTTGATGTTTAATGATTTGTTTTTTAGAAAAACATTATAAAAACTTCATGTTTGTGTAAAAATTTAATAATAATAATAATAATAATAATAATAATAAGACGGAAAAAAATAACATTTTTTGTTATTCTTTTTTTAGATAATGCAAAAACCATCCCTGAATCTTTAAAGAAGGGTCTCCAAAACATTAAAAAATATATATTAACACTTTTCTTAAATATCTGTAGCGGTTTTTGCAATTTAAAGATCATGACTTCATGAAAAAAGCGCAATCAGTTGAAATGCTTTTTAAAAATTTCAAATCTGAAAAAAAAAAAAAAAAAAAAAAAAAAAAAAATGAAGACCCATAAAAATTGTTGCCTGAATGTAATATTGCATTGAAGAAACCTAATAGAGTTTGATTTATAAATATTTAAATAGAAATATAAGCTTTTAAATGCAGTAATTAGTGATTCCCAGTCAAGAGAGTCAAGTTCCCTTAATATAACACATTTTCATTTGTAATTCTATGAAGAATTAAATTAATGCATACAAACTATACATATTTTTCGAAACGTTCTGATCTCAGAGATTCGAATTAAAAGAAAAAAAAACGTGCTTATATGAAAAAAAAAATGACGTTGATGCTAGTATGTATATATAGACGACTCTAAGCAAAAAATAACTGCAATTTATATATAATATATATGTTTACTTTATAGTTTATAGCATACTTCATTTAGAAGCCAAAATTTTATGTTACATATAGGAGTTCGAGTGTGTATGTGTGTATATAAGAAAGTATGCATATAAATATACAAGGTGTCCCTAAATTCATGGACCAAAGTTTAATTGGAGATAGAGCCCTTCATAAGGATTTAGAATTGCATAGGAACTCATGGTCACAAATGCCATCTTAACCCTTTAAAAACGGTTTTTTTTTTTAAGATATGGGCGTGGCTTTTGAACGTTAATTTTTTAACGAACTTTTTTTTTTTTTTTTTTTTGTGCAAATGATTACATAAAGATATGCATAGTAATAATGCTGTTTCTAATCGATGTATTTAAAGTATGGTTGTATGAATGCGAATATTGTACACATTTGATCACTTTCTGTAGTATTATGTTGGTTAAGAGCTATCATTCTTTTCATCAGCATTTCTTGTTTTTCCTCCTACACTCTTCATTTCCCCTATTGCTATTCAAAAAATGCATCTTTATATGAATTCAGAGACACCCTGTATATGCATAAAAATATGTGAAACTAGATATATAAATATTTAGTTGGTATTTATGTAAAATTAAATATTCCATTTAAATTTATATTTATAGGACCAAAAGCATGAATATTTCAAAGAAATTTTTTTAATATCTAAGTGTTATTTCGAAAGTGAAATTTATTTATTTTTCTCATATTTAATTTACTTTTATGTATTTATGACTTCAAAAGTTTATGCGAAAGAAAACGCAGTGAAAAAAATAATAAAAAACCTTTCAGTAGTTTTCGTCGTGAAAAACAGTTATATATGATGCAATATATTTAAAATCTAAAAAACATTAATAAAGGAAAGTATTTCCAAGCATTTTAATTAAATTCCTTTGTTTGCTGAGGCTTGTTGCGTTTAAAAATAGGATTTATTCTAAAAACCAACATCAAAGTATTAATATGATGAAAGTTTACAAAGTGTTGCAACAAATTCAATGATTTTTAACAGAAAACATAATTTATAGATATATATCAAAAATAGAAAGCGGCGAATTCTTTTATCTAAAAATCTCTAATTTCTTCCGCAAAGAAAAATTTTATTAATAAAATTTTGGCCGGTATTTCAAAAGAAAGTCTTAAGCAATGAATGTATACACATTTTTTTCTATCAAGGGATTAATCTGTTTATTTTGTTGAACATTTTAGAATAATACTTGCCTTAGTGTAGTGTATATTTATACATACTATAAACATTATGTTGGATGCATTAACATCTTTATTGTTACTTGATTTTATGTTTAAATTTTTTAATCGACGTTAAAAACTTTGTACAATTGATTTTGTCTGAAAAAATGACATGACAAAATAATTTAAATAATATATCTTAAAATAGCAGATATACTGCATGGAAAAATGTATTCAGAAGCATATAAACATTTCACCCAATTTATATACATGTGGTTTTTATATACCCAATTTATATACGAAGCTTTCGATACTTACGCAACTGACACCTTTATTGTCTTAGGGACCGACAACACGAAAGTATTAGGCATATCTTCCCAAACAAAAGATGATTTTTTAACCTTAGATGTTAACGAAATTTTTGAATTGGTTGCCGCAGAAGAAAATACTAAAAGAACCATTTTGCAAACCATCGGGAAAATCTTTGACCCGATGGGTTTGCTTACACCATTTACTGGTCGAATGAAATGTCTTATGCAGGAACTTTGGAATAGAAAGTTCATGTGGGATGAAAATTTGCCTCCGGATGTATTAGAAAAGTGGATTGCTTGGTGTAAGGAGTTACCACTGCTTAGAGAACTTAAAATCCCAAGACGTGTTCTAGATTCTTCAAGTTAAGATGAAATACACGAACTGAAGAAAAATCTCGGTGACTTTACTAATGAAAAATGACGCTACCATTCTTAACTATTTGATAATTCGTAGTAATATATTTTAATCTTCATTATGCATATTTAGTTTTCTTTTCAGGTTTCTGTACAATCAAAGAAACCCCTAAGGTAGGAAGGTAGACCCATTAATATCTGAAGAGCTGACAAAGGCAGAAAACTTTCTGTTAGGCGAACTACAAAAAGAAGAATTTTCCAGTAAAGTAGAAGCATTGAAAAATAAAGGCAATGTATCACATAAAAGTAAGATCTTTAATTTATCCCCATTTCTGGACAACATTAGTACAAAAAAAGTAAGGAGAGACTGCAAAATTTGCAGTTACCTTATTCAATAAAACATCCTTATTTACTACCTTCAAAAAGTACTTTAACTGAATTAATCGTAAAATACTATCATGAAAAATATTTTCATATTGGTTCCCAACATCTCCTGTTTCAGGTTAGACAAAAATATCGGTCCATTCCTGGGAGAAATATTTGTAAAAAAATGTACACAGATGTTTATTCTGTTTTAAAGCGAATTCTAAAAAAATGTCTACAAAAATGGGAAATTTGCCAAAACAAAGAATAACTCCAGATAAAATATTTAATTTAGATGGATTGGATATGCGGGCCATTTTTGATCAAAAATAAAAATCAAAGAATAGTTCCAAAATTTAAAACTTATGTTTGTATTTTCATTTGTCTAGTAACAAAAGCTATACACCTTGAGCTCATTTGTGATTTATTTTCACAAGCTCTGATAGCTGTGTTAAAAAGGTTTATTTCGAGAAGTGGTAATTGCCATAAAATATTTTCTGACAATGAAACAAATATGGTGGTAGACAACATAGAACTAAACGCTTTGTATAAATTAGTAAAAAATAAAGAGGAATCCTTATTCAATTTTTTTGCAGAGGAAAACATAGAATGACTTTTTATTCCTCCAACAAGTCCAAATTGGGGTGGTTAATGGGAAGCAAATATAAAAGCATTTAAATATCGTTTTTAATGCGTAGCGGGCAATTCCAAATTTACATTTGAGGAATTGCTTACTCTTGTTCCTCAAGTGAAGGTATTTTGAACTCGAGTGCACTGACCACACTTACATCAGATATTGAAGATTTATTGGTTTTAACGCCAGCCCATTTTATTATCAGAAGGTTAATAACGGCTGTTGTTAAACCCTCCTTAATCAATGTGGCGAAAAATCACCTAAATGCTTGGCAAAATCAGTTCAGGCAATTTAAAAAAGATGGAGTGTTTTCTTATTTAAATAACTTACAACAGCGTAGAAAACGGATAATTGATAAGGAAAATTTAAAAATCGGATACATGGTTTGAGTCAGGGTAGAAAATCTTCCAACATGTAAGTGGTTGTTAGCACACGTGATAAAGCTATATCCTAGTCAGGATAATAAGGTTAGGTTAGTAGATGTAAAAACTACCACAGAATTTACAAAAGATCTATCTGCAGATTGTGTGTGATGCCTATCGAGAAGTAAAAATGAATAAAGATCATTTTATCACATTACTATACTACATCACTATATTATTCATATTACTCTAAAATTGTTGCTTAATTATGAAAATTTCTGTTCATTAAAATTCGTTACTTTGTTTATTAATTGGAAAAAAAAAATTCTATGTGTTTTGTACGAAATGTTGATATTATGTTACATTAATTTATTTGCTATTATTTTACCTACATATATTATGTGAAACTGTAAATTTAAAGAAAAAAAAAGTAAGTCCTTGCATGCTGAACATAGCAAAGCTGGGCGAGATGTTGGCGCAAGCGCGCCACCCGTCGTTGATCACATGTCACAAGAGAAGAAAAAATATGTTCTCTTCTAACAAAACAGTACGAGTGCGGATAGCAAAATGATTAGACTCAGATGAGTTGTATAATAACTACATCATTATGAAGAACTGGAAATATAACCATCTGAAATGTAAATAATAACTGATGTTATAAAGAAATCCACAATATATAAAAAAATATTGGTTAATTACTGAAAATCATGTTGAAATCCAAAACTTAATATAAGTATTTTATATTTGTATATATGAAATATTTTTATTTAGTTTACATTAAATAATATTTTAAACGTCCGTCAAGATAATGTTATTTTGTTGTAAAGTTTCTACACTATATTAAAATATCATATACGTATATATATATATATATATATATATATATATATATAAGAAAACTTTTTTTTTTTTATGATAATCAATTTTTTTTTTTAAATACATCTCAAAATAAATAAAAATAATAATAATAATAATAATTTACGTGTAAAACTTTTTCCTACATAGGGAAAAAAGTGTATTTCTTTCTACGTTTATATCTCTTCCTGAAGTTGAAAAAAAAACTACTTTTTTATTTATTTATTTATTTTTTCAATAATATTTTTTTAGAGTTCGAAGCACAGAAAAAACTGTTGTCTTTCGACAATATAATTAATTTAATTAATTATTTTATTAAAAAGGTTAAAGTGTTTTATTATAAAAAAAATAACGTTGCATGCAAAGATTTGTTAAAAAAAAGAAGAAAAAAATCATTGATTTTTTATATTATTATTATTTCTACACAAAACTAATTAATTTGATTATTTTATACTTAAAAAATATTAGTTTTTTTTTTTTTTTTTTTTTTTTTTTTTACAATAAAAACGTAACCGATCTAATAAAATAAATAAACTTTAGTTTACAAGTTCTATTATTTTCTTTTGTCACTTTTAAATTTAAAAACAATACATCCCACAGAATAGATGTGTTTTCCAATAAGATAAAAACTATTTTTACAAAGTAAAAATTTGTGCAGAAAAAAAAGAAAAAAAAATCGTGGTTTTTCTTTTGAAAAAGAAATGCTAAGAAAACTCGTATCTAAAACAGATTTCGTATTTTAAAAGATAATATGTTATATACAGCATTTATCCTTAATTTCTTGTAAGTAAGTAGGAAAAAGATAACGCAAAGTTTAAAAACGGGCAGACTTATTGCATTTAATTTTGATCGACACGTATGTAAGTCAAACGTATCATGCATCCTAATGACCAACTGAAAATCCTAACAATGAGGAATAATTTTGTTTTTAATTAGACATCTATGTACATCTTAAACCCAAAAATTGTATATTTAAAATAAATATTTTTACTATAGGGGAAGCCGGGGTAATAAGAGACAGTTTATAAGAGATGCAGTCGAAAAACAACCCAAAAAAAACTACATAGACAACTTTTAAAATATGTAATATTAAGTATCATGTGTATTCTTTTCTACAATACACTTATTGAGAAGTTTATAAGACATTTTGAATTATTTTTATGCGACGAAAAAAAAAAAAAAAAAACCTTTACTTTGAATTTACCCAAAAAGTTCGTGACTTTTTCTAAATTTTATTTAATTTTTTTTGTAGGGAAGATGTTTGGGGTTTATTAATGTGTAACTTTTTGAGCAAGACCTTGAGTTTTTATGTACATTTTTTTTAAACCGTGTGAAAGCATTTTTTATTTACATGTTCTAGGCATGTTTCTTATTACACCATTTTTATTTTTTGTTGGGGTAATAAGAGACATGAGTCTCTTATTACCCACACTGTTAATTCCTGTGCATTGTATTTCTTTTTAATTCTGCCTGATTCTGCATGACTAGTTTACAAAGAGTTTACCTAGTGTTAGGCCTGCTCTAAGTTTACCACGTGATTTTTTTTTTCACTTTAAATCAACAAGCAGTTTTACTCATTAGACTAGACCATGTTTAGTTGTTATGATTATGTAAATTTATGTTTAGAATGTGTATAAGTTAGTATTTAGTCATCACTACTACATTACATAATAAATAAGTTCATTTATAATTACTAGAAAAATCTTTTATAACATTTTGTCCGCTTGTATACACTTCAAATATACTTTTTTTTTTTTTTTGCCTATTTTCGGCTACACTTTAGAAAATGCGTAAAATATTTTCTGCCCATTTTAAAAATTATATTGATGTTTTTGGTTAATCCCAAGGTTATGTTGATTATGTAGAACTATCATTAAGTACAATATTATATTTTTTAGGACCTAATACTAAAAGAAATGAATTTCACAAACACATTTATGACAGCTAATTTTCGAGAAAATATATTTTTTGAATGGATGTAAATAATGAAAATTAAAAACTATTGGCTGATTCAGAATTGTTTCAAGATGTATTTTAATACCCCACATGATTTTACATTTCTACATATGGACAGTCACAAGCCTGATCTCTTATTACCCCGCGTGGGGTTATCAGAGACAAGGATTTTATGAAAATTTAAACAAAAAAATTAACAAAAATTTAAGTTCAAAAATATCCTAAAAAATCAAAAGGAGTCCATTTAATAAAATTAATACGATACATTTATTTCAAGTTATTTAGATTAATAGTATAGATTTTATAATATTTTTTGTCTCTTATTACCCTGGCTTCCCTTACTTATGAATCTTCAAAATAGAATCAAAATTCAAATTGCCTGTCTTCTAATCTACTGTTAATGAACTTTCAATTGTTAAAAGTGAAACAGCATTAAATTTTATGTAGATTTGTTAGGATTTAATATAAAACAAGAAATAGTAATAGTAACATATTTTTCAGATTAAACACATACGCTTATTCACAGAGTAAAACCTTTACATTTTTATTAACATGAAATATACTGTGCATATATATATATATATATATATATATATATATTACAAATATTTACAATATAAAGGCCCAACTTTTTATCAGCGAAAATCCAGGATTTACAACTGAGCTATAACAGTAAATATTTGACCAATAACCTGCATGATACGGATGACATTTATTTATTTTATTAACATTTTTGGTGATGTATGAGTTCAGTATAATATATTTTCATTCATTCAAAGTAAATTAACATTAACTACGAATGTTAATAAAGTTTTCTAATACTGCGTATCGGAAATTTAAAAAAAGTATTTTTTTTTTTTAGATTACAGTTATATAGTTACGGTAATAAAATTTCACATTTACTCGCGAATATATCGATAAAAAAAGAAAAAAGGTAAAGGGAAGAAAAGAATGTGCCACGTTCGAGTAACAACTATATCTTTAAAAGCAAAAAATTATCAAACTTCCAAATACTATACACATGAAGTTACGTAGTATAAACTAAACTGCAAAAGTGTAAAATCTTAAAAGAAAAAAAAATGTCGTAAAGATAAATTGTAAACGTAAATTATAGCTGCATTTCTAGTCACAGAGGATTCACTAGAATTTAATTCAACATATCAAAATTGATAATTTCAAATGTAGAAGTGGATAATACAAATCGTGTGTCTGTTACGCAACGTAAATTCTTATCTTTAATGATACTATGTATTCTATTATTTTACTACAATTGTTATGAAATAAACTGTTATTTTTAATCTAACTTTCACTGTTTACTCCTTATTGAAAAGAAAATCAGCTGAAGAAAGTAAGAAGCAATCAAAAATAATTTCAGCAATTTGCAGTTCAAGCTTTCTTTTACACATTTTATTATTCGAATGTATACTTATAAGTGAGCGTTTATTCATATATTTTTAAGAACAATTTTCTCTGGATGTCGGGAGCCGATTTGCATGTGAGTTTATCCTCAAAATATTCAATATTTTACGCGAAGTTGATTTATATGCATGTTTCTACGTTAAATTTAAATTGTAAATTTGAGTTTTATTTAAAAAACAGATGAAAAATTCCTACTTTCATGTAAGCAATTCCTCGCGGACATGTCAGTAGCAGGATACCTTAGAGCTTGGTTTAAGATTTACATAATATTAAAAAATAAATAAATAAAAAGATAAATCATTCAAGGATTTTATCTTAAAAAAAGAAAAAAAAAATCACTATGACTATTACTTTCCGAGCAAAAATATATAAGGAAAATATGGTAATTAAGTCAAAAATCTGAATTTGAGATTTTGGTGTTTCTACACGTTTTGAGATCCCCTGATCCATATTTGATATTTTTACGGTGGTTATGTATTTTTGTGTGTATGCAAGCAAGTGAACACGATAGCGTCAAATTGCTTTTTTCAAATGAGCTGAAAATTGATATGCATGTTATAGGTCACAGTAGGACGAACCCTATTGATTTTCTTGAATCTAGCACATGTAGCATTTTTATCGAAAATAACAAATCTTTATCATTAAGGCACATTGGCTCAAACATTTAAAGTGCGACAGCGTCTAAACGTTTTGTCCGATTGAGCTAAAAATGTATATACATATTATTATAGATCACAGTTACACGAACTGTAGGAAAATTTTGGGTTTTACAGGGACATAAAGAAAAAATTATTTATCATTATGGCTTATGAGCTCAAATTATTTAAAGTACAATTTCCGGTCAAATGCCTTGTTCGACTGAGCAGTAAATTTATATACAAATTTATATCACCCTCATACGAACTGTATGAATTTTGGAGAATGCGCCACTAATAGAATTTCCAGGTATACAAAGAATTTTATTTTCATTGTGGTCAACGTGCTCTAGCGTCTAAATGCTAATGGTGACAGATAATTATACTGACTATGAAGAAGGCGAAGCTTTAATTCAACCCATGTAAACAGAAAGAATCGCATTCTCATAGAAACTTTGCACCAACATTGGAATACCATCTGTTTTATACGCCATTTTTATGTTCATTAACAATATCCTAGAGCTCTAGATGCTCTGTCATCTGCAGCGTGTATCTATTTACTTCAATACTCAGTTGTAAATTATGCTCATACGCATTTCTGTCTCATTAGATTAACTACACCAAGATGAGACTTTTTATTATACTAGAGAGTGTAGATATTTTGAATACAAAATTACAAATATATTTGTCACACTTCTGTAGGATATTATTTTATTGAATTTTTTCATAATTATTGAGCTCAATATTATTTTCAGCAGTCTGAGTACTGTAAAAAACAGTTAATGAAAAATGTATCATGATTATTATTTATAAGAATACATAACGAGGTTACAGCAGTAAGAACTATAATTATGATGATCTGATATTACTAATTACTTTATACATCGTAAAATAAATATTCATTTTTAATGTTTATAGACACGATATATATATATATATATATATATATATATATACATATATATATTTGTATGTGTGTGTGTTTCTATCATTTTATTTTCTTTTATGCAATGAAAAAGGATTTATCAAAATTCAAGAATTTTTTTGAAATAGAATTAATTAACATTATGTAAACCAACAAAGTCTTACATATTCTAACTGAAAGTTGTAAGAATGCATACTGAAGATTATAAATACTTGAGTTGTGCTATGTAAACAAAATAAACACATTCTTCTGACAAAATTTTTTCCAACAACGGCATGTAATCATTCTCAAACAAACTACTCATTTTCTGCGTTTTCTTTTCTTTTACTTTTTTGTTTATTTTTCTTCTTCTACCCAAGGACATGTTTAACAAACCTTTGTCAATGCCGCAGAGTTTATGTGCCATCCATTTTCAATATTTTTGTACCGATTTAATTATAGTGAAAAAGGTATCTCCATTTTTTTTTTCTTTTTAATCCACGGTTTTATGTCGCAGAGTTTATGTGTCACCCATTTTTAATATTTTTGTACCGATTTTATTATACTGAAAAAGGTTTCTTCATTTTTTTTTAAAATCCATAGCTTTATATTTTACATAATGTGTGAATTTTTCTGTTTCTGTTTTTTGTTTTCTGCTTCGAGGATGTTTTGATCTGATTAAGTTTATCCAATTAAGATAAGAGAATTATGTTTATGTTTGTACATAATTGTTTTTAATCATGAAGAATGCATGAAGTTACAGTAAGATTAAAAAATAAAATAAAAAAATAAATAAAATAAATAAATAAAGCATGTTGTGGCCACCACAAGACTTTCTTCTATATTTTCCTATGCAAAATCACTCAGTAACAATATTTTTTTTTTTTAAGTTTTTTTTTCCTTTAAAAGTAAAAAAAGATTCCCCATATACACAATTTTTCCCCTAATTAACTACTACTATTATCAATAATTCATATTAATTTTACAATCACAGGTTAAGAATAACTCTCATTATGTACATTTATACTAAATTTTGTCCTATACTGCCATGCTAAAAATTTTGAAAAATACAATCACAGCCCCACATGTTAAGCGATTGATTCCCAAATCTAATCAGCACCATTTTATGTCAGGGGCCAACTAAATACATCAACTTCATTCTTACAACAACATTCGTTTAATTTCCCTTATCCTTTTTTTTTTTTTTTTTTTTTTTTTTTTTGCCAGAATGTAAAATTACAATGTAAAATACATTTAATTTTCCTTAAATAAATAACCATTTTCTATGGCAAATTCTTTATTAATAGAAGTTTCAAGTACAGAAAAAAAAACAAAAAAAAGCCCTTTTCCTTCATATTTCTTTTTCGAAAAAATCGTTGCGAACATTATACCTAGTTAACAACTAAAAAATTATATTAATCTTCAAATGTATAATTTTAATACTGTTTTAACGAGATTTCTTCTTCTAAGTAAGTGCAAATCATAAATCAACTGAAAACAATTCTCTTTCTTCATAATATGGGGTTAATTAGGTACAAAAATTTATTGATCAAGACCAATTTCGTAATGCAAATTATCTTCAATATAATGTTTTCTAATCGCACTGACGCAAAATAAATCATGATTATATTTATATAAAAAAAACTTAATTAAGAATATTTTTTGTATCTTTATATAATAGGGTTTGTCTACATTTTTACTTAGCTAAAACGAATTTTTTTTACAATATAAACCTTACATTGGAAATCAGAAGATTTTCTAATTAGTAATTATAATAATTTGAGTTTTTGTTGAAATATTGCAAGATATTCAGAATATTAAGATGAGAGAATGCAGTTGTTGCTTAATAACAACAATTTTTTTTTTCTTCATACACATAAGGTGTAATTATAAGTATTTTTTTGCAATATCTCAGGAAAGTAAAAATAAATATGACACTTTAAGAAAATAAGCTATAATAAACCATTCAAATTTCTTATACATACAAATAATTAGCAATAAGTTGAATGATATACTTCTTAAAAGGTTTTGAATTAAATATACTACTTTAAAATTTTAAAATTTTAAAGTTTTTTTTTTTTTTCTTTTATATCTCTTAAATTCAATTATGTTTCAAAATATCTTCGTAATATTAATGTACTGTAATATGCTGTAATGTACTGTAATGTAATGTACACGCTGTATAATGTATTGTTCTGAAAATTATTTATTATTAAAATATTTTCTTAATCAATTACTTCATTTCAATTCAAAAAAAATTATATTGAAAAAAAAAAAAAAAAAAAAACAGAAAAATAAATGATTTTTTTTTCAATATATTCTTAATTACGAGTAAATAAATTTATTTTTATTTATTTATTTATTTATTTTCAAGTTTACATACATAAATAACTTTAAATTAATATCATACAAAAAAGATATGAATGAAAACTATAACTTTATGCAACAGAAAGCAGAACAGAATTGGGATTTTTTATTCTATCTGAAATATTGCACTGAAAAATTAAATTTAAGTCCGTTCTTTATTTACTATCTGGGTTTCAGAAATTAATTATCATTCCAAATCTGTTTTAATAGACTTGATAAAATTACATAAAGCACTTCCGTATACACTCAATAGCGAAGAACATATTCACACGCTTTTGTGTTACCTTATATATTATCTATAAAATGTATGCACAGCACATAATATATTTAAAATAAGACCATTGTGATAAGTACATAACAAAATATGAAAAAGCATTTTTATCGAACTCCTTGTATGATTCTAATGTATCTGAATTCTTTTTATGTAATTTTGTAAACGAATGCTGAATGATATTCATATCCTATACGAACTTATTGTTATGAATATATATATTAAAAAAAAAAAAAATCCTTTTATTTTATTTATTGAAGTCTAAAGGGTCTACACTGTACTTAACAGATATTTTGTGGCTAGATATAATACATTTTAAAATTCTGAAATGTCCCTATACAAGAACAAATTAAATATTTCAAGACACCATCTTACACAAATTTAGAATACCATGTTTTGATTTCATGTCAATATTTCTTATTGATTGATACTGGTGAAAGTCTATTATGAGCAAAGACATGGAGATCAACTGCTGGAACACTAATATTCCGATTTAAGATAATCTCAAAATGTTTAAATACAGAAAAACAGACAATTTTGAAAAAATGTAACAAAATAGCCATTTTCTGCCGTTATTTGGATAAAAATTAGTAAAATACACTTGGACGGGGTGATTGATTGTTATTTTTGAAAAATGTCATACCTTTTGCAAGCACGAACTCCAGCGCTTTTTTCACCATTCTTTTTTGTTCATTGAAATTACTATGAACTCAACAGCTTTGCTCCATAATATGCCATGTAAAATAAATAAATAAATAACTGTTCAAAAAGAGGAGTATCAACAATCATCAATTGAATAACGAATATCGTATTAGAGGTGTGTAATTGAAATGGCTAATTACATTTTTAATGACTAATTGTTGTGCTGATTTATATTAATATTGTCTACAAACATGTAATCGTTTGAGCGAATTATTCATCATCTTCTAGTCCAACCGCTGCGTATAGAGTCATGAAATTTGATAGAAACATTCTTTTCATGACATGAACATTTAACTAAGTCGCTGTACCAGGTGTGAAAGAGGAGCGGACAGAACCTAACTTTACATAATCCTTCATTTATATCTACAATAATAAAATTAGATCTACACACACTCCGAGAGATTAAACACGGCCGTGGATATTGTATGGAAGATTGGGGTCACAGTTTTAGGTGCGAAGATTGGTTTAGTAGCCGTAATTGTAACTAAGATGGTGTTTTGCGAAATTTCTCCAATATCCTCCTGGTTGGAATAGTCAGCAAATATACCTTAAGGAACATAATTCGTCTCCAAACTATGTCACGGGGAAGAAATTGCACATGGTAAGACTAGACTCGAATACAAAAATACTCATTTCGACGATTTTCGAGGTTTTTTTATTTTTATTTTAAGGAGATGGAAAGTGAAAATTGAATTTATTTTAGGGGAGATTCAATTTCAAAAAATCAAGATATTCGTATAGTACTCAATTAAAATTTTCATATATTGGTTGAAAATGGCTAGGTGCATCTTCTGGAGCATATATTCAAAAACTTGTTTCGGGTGTTTAATAATAATAATAATAATAATAATAATAATAATTATATATATATATATATATATATATATATATATATATATATATATTGGATAGGGAGTTGCACGGGGGAATATTCCAGAACATCTTTTTTTAACTAAATTTTTCCTTTTTAATCTATGTAAGCTGCAGTAACTTCTTTTGGTGTGTGCGATGGCTATGTGCATCCAAAAAACATTGTGATAGTATTTTGTTAAATGTATACCCCTATGTACACCTTTGGTGTTGGAATGGGGTAAAAAAAAAAAAAAAAAAAACATTTGCAAACATTAATCTGTTTCGTGTATCCAAAACATACACTATGAAATGGTTTTGAAGAAATTCCTCCATAATCATTTAGGGGCGTGGTTGGGGGATGGGAAGAACTCTTTTACAAGCATAGTCATGTTCAATTATATAAAAATGAAGGCAAATGTTTAATATGTGGGTTGATAATGAGTACCTAAGCACTATAAATTGACTTTCAGAAATTCCATCTTCCCATTCTCTTTGAGGACGGGGCAGCAAAAGACACGATTCCAAATGTAACATTTTTCAAAATTGTCTCGGAAACACTATTTCTTCGTCTTCTGGTTTATGGGTACATAATAAGCACTGAAAATTGATTTCTCTAAATATCCCTCACTCTCCCATTTGTGTTCGAGGACAAAAACTTTTAAAAGTATTACGTTGCTCCTAATTAACTTGGTGCGCAAGTTGATTTTGCCTCCAAAACAAACACTTTGAAGGGATATTTTGAAATTCATCTTCTTCCTCCCTTAAGGATGATATGGGGAAAATGCACGCTTCCAAGCGCAAGTATATTCTGAATTATCTCAGGAAGGGGGTGTCTTGGTATGTGGGTCAGTTATGTGCACCCGATACATAAAATTGAAAAATAAAATTGATTTGAAATAAAATTGATTTGAAAAATTCCCCTTTTTACTTTAGAGATGGAAGAAATTTTAATTTTAAATCTGCTCTGAATTCCCTGAGGATGACGAGTATTTTTTATGGGTGTTCGTTAATTGTAATAAACATGCACTTTGACCGGTTTATTTGAACTTTCCCACATTAACGGGTTGCCGCACAATTTAAGAACTTCAATGCAATTAGTTTCCGGATTTCGGTTTTATTATTTTCTAATTATTATTCTAATAATAACATAAATTCAGAGTTCAATATAGAGAGTCTGCAGGATAATAAATTATCTATTTTCCGTCCTTATTATGTTATTCAAAATGAAAATGTCTAAAGTAGTATATCAACGATATAATAAAAGAAATCCCCCCCCTTTTTTTTTTTCACAAACTGCGCTCAATTATTTGAATTCTTTCAGTTTTTAAGAATATTTAAAATGTCTACAGACTTATATATATTTATATATAAATACTCTAGACCATCTACGATACTACACATTTTGTGGCCTAAACACAAAGCTGAGCTATTTTACGGATTATTTTATATATAGTATATATATATATATATATATATATATATATATATATATGATATCCCTTTCATCCATATTACATCCTAAGTATGTCTATTTCATCCTCAAGATATCCTATAAATGACCTGGAAAGAAGATGTGTTTGTAGGTATATATACTATGCATATTGAAATATCCATTTGAATAGGGAAACAAAATCCAATCCGTTTCAAATTAACATTACAGATAATTAAAATAAAATGGTAATTCGAGAAAAATATGCATATTAAATGTATATTTATTGTTTTGTTCTGAAATTAGTTACAATTACGCTGCGTTATAAAAAAAAAAAAAAAAAAAAAAAAAAAAAAAGAAAGAAATCGTAAAACTTCCAAATGTAATCGATTATTGCCAAATACATTTCCATGATAAATTTTCTCTTCGTTTATTTTGGACAGTGATGTATTCTCTTTCTTCTTATTCGAGTCAAAAGAAAAGTTAAGCAATTGTCAACAATTTTGTTTGAAGGGATTTTTTATACGAATTTTTTCTAGCTAACAAAAGAAAGAAAAAACCAGGATTTGTTTCGCTGCAAATATATTTTTTAGTTTATCTCGGATTTTGTCACTGTATATTCCATCTCCATTAATCAGTTTTGTTTTTCTTAAAGGAAATTAGCTAATATGATTTTTTTTTGTTGTTGTTGTTGTTTCTCCCATAATGTATTATTGAGTATTAAAAAAAAAAAAAAAAAAAAAAAAAATGGTTAGAATATATCTTTATCGATATAGTTATCGATTAATATATAGTTATCGACACCTTAGTAATGGTTGAAAAACATAATAGAAATAATATTATTAATATATATATATATTTTAATATTAGCTTAGAAAACTGAAAGTTTAATGATAAAATCTTTTTTTCCTTTCTCTTATCTATATATGCTAGAGAAAATATTGTTTTGGGATCAAAATTTCGAAATTGCGTGTATGCTATATTTACACTTTTGGCGGTCCCATGAACCCGAAAACCATTTTTTTATCGTGTGGTCAGTGTGTTTGTGTGCGTGTGTGCCTGTTATAAGTGAATCGCAAGAACAAATAAAAAAAGGGAAACTAAACTCAGCATTTTAATACTGTATTACGTATGGATGCTACACTAATCCTTTTGTTGAAGTCAATAACTGGATTGTGTACCGATACACCAAGCGAATTGAATTCTATGTCTATAGACGAAAGTTTTGGCAGTTTTAGTTGTAGTATATAGGCTGCAGTAAACAAAGTGAAATGGACATATATTTTTTATATGCAAAAATGTTGTTTCTTGTAGAATTTGGTAAAAAAATCATTCATTGTTTGTTTATATGGATACAAAAAAAGCTATCAAATAGTTGGACAAAACTTAGAAATTGCTAGGAGAGCATTTTAGGTTGTTCTGTGTGTTATTAGCATATGATTATATTTCAGTACATATTGTGCTATGCGCATAGTTATCCAGGAATAATAATGATAAGAAGATAAGAAGTTATACAGAGTTATCGGTACCTACAAGTCTTAATTACATTCTTTTTATTGTACGTAGATGGTAGAAGTGCTTTACTATATTTTGTCATGTCCTACAAAACTGTTCATTAATAAAATTACATACCATACGGAATTTTCTTTTTTTTTTTTCTTTTTTTTTTTTTTAAGTATAATTACGCGTTTTGACGTTTCTTAGATACCAAATTCAACTTTTTAACGATTGATCTTTTCAGAGTAATTTAAAAACAAATTAATTGCAGTCAATTTTAATGTTGTACTTGAAGTTTATATGAAGTTGTTTGTTGAAAGTTTTTATCGAGTTTGATTACACAGGTTTACAAAAATTGTTCGCAAAATTTGATTTGATAAATAAAATGATACATATGTCTTTTACTGTTCGGAAATCAAAAATTAAACCAATTTTTCTCTACCACATATAACCTTTTGTCAATACATGGTATCTACGGACGCAATTTCTTCATTTTCCGTAGTTTCTAACATGGTTTTAATAAATTAATTGCTATCTTACCTTTAAATCCGCAAAATACCTTTACAGAATTCAAAGGCAGGATAAGAGAAAATCGTCTGAATGCCACGCCAGATTATTTTAATGAAAAACAAATTATTGGTTATTTTATTTTTATTACTTACAAGTTAACATAAATTCAGTAATAATAATAAAAAAAAATGACTATAAAGACGAACAGTTGCTTTTAAATTTGGTTTGACAATGTTCTTATTGCAACAAGAATCGCTTATAAGAAACCTTGCATTTTTAAAACGTTTAAACACATTATAACAAAATAATTTGTAACGCAGGATATTTTCTAAAGTGTGAGGCTTTTCAATATATAATATTGAAATTATGGTTTTATTAGCGTGTGAGAGACCTTTTACTTATTTACTTATTTCTTTAATTATTTTATTTGATGGCTGTTTAAAAATTAAAATTTTTATCGCACTTCAAATTCACTAAAATTTTATTATTATCACTGTTATTATTATAATCATTATTATTACTACTTCTTTTTGTGAACATTCCATGTTTTGTTATAGATCAATTTCATATCACATAAGCCTAGAACAAGATGTATATTTTACTGTGCCCTGTAAAATGGACATTCTATATCAATCATTGTTTAAATTGGTGAAAAATATATTTTAATGTTATAAATTTCTTACAAATAACGTAGCATAATTTAATTTTTATAACACTGAAAAAAATAATTGTTTGACATATTAACACATATACAAATCATAACATTGAAGATTATTTTTTAATTAAAACTTCACACTCCGGTTTGTAACGATTTTATTTTTTTAAATGCTTTAAAATACGTTATTTGATTATAATTTTACTATGTTATATAGTTTGCACATTTTCCGAAAACGGAAATTAATAGACATTCTTCTAATATATATATGTATATATTCTTTTGTTTTTTACTCGAACAAAAAAGTATTGTTTCCATTTTACAGCAGGAACTGTATAACAAACAAAAACAAACAAACAACAAAAAAAAAAGGTGAAAAGATAAAACAATGTAACTGCAAAAGAAAGCATAAATTAACACATAAGTAAGAATGAATGCACACTTTGGTCCGTTCTAAAAAGTTTGACAAGCGTTGTCTTAATTCACTACTATAAAGTGTCCGTCTGTCTTATCTGTCTTATAGACTGTTCAGAAGAATTTTATGTTATTTTTTAGTTGAAAATAGTAGAAATTATAAAACGCAAATATAATTTGTACATAGACTGTGCATTTTTTTTTCTTTAATGAAATTGAATCTTAACCTAATAGTTTTATAAAGTTTTAAAAAGCGGGTTAAAGTTTTAAAAGCGGGTTTTTTAACTATTTATGAAAGAACTATTAACTTAGGAAGCACGCATTTACAATTTCATTTTATATTTCGAAAAAGAAGGAAAAGGAGTGGAAATAATATAAACTATTCTCAAAACATGGAAATTTTGAAAGTTCTTAATCATTTGAAATTTATAATTCGAATGAATGAAAAACAAATTACCACTCAATACTAATATCCCCTAAAGAACCAAACAAATAATCAGATTTTTGTAGAACGCCCATTACACAACAACATTTTCAAATTAACAGTATGATACGCGACCCTAAAAATAGACAAGCCGACAACATCTATTCTCTACATTTAATAAGAAAGGTGGTTAGCACAATCAGTGTTATACAAGAATGATTAATGAGAGGTTCTGTACAGTCGGTAACAAAAGTCTCTGAACACTAGCAAAAATTCCTATGTAAAAAAAAAAAGTACACTTAATACAGTTTTGTTAAATAAAACCTTGTCGAATCCTGGTTTTTAGACTGACAAAGAACAGGATTTGACAAGGATTTATTTATCAAAACTGTATTATGTGTACTTTTTTTACATAGGAATTTTTGCTAGTGTTCGGAGACTTTTGTTACCGACTGGACATGTGCTTCATTGTAGCTAGTTATTGGAGGAAAAATATATTTCGAAATTTTGATTAAAGGTTTATTAATTTGCATTTTAAAGAAGTGTTTATAACTATTTGTTTAGTCTGTGTGTTGAGTTTTAAAGCGCATGTTTATTTTTTTGTATAAATCATTCTGTTTTTTTTTATAAATAAACAAAATGTCCAAAATCATACAATGGGGCAAGTTGAAACAAAATTTTGGGGCAAGTTGTAACATGTTAGAAATTGACCTTTGTTAAAGATTCATGCAATTTGACATTCTACTTTAAACGTTAACAAGCAAATTATTTATTTATGCATATTTTTAACATGAGGAACTATAAAAGAAATCTGAAAGAGCTTCCGAGTGTCAATATATGTACGATTTGGCTGCAGCTGAAATTTTCGTGAAAGGTATAAATATTAGACACTCACCACCCCAAAAAATATATTTGAAAAGTAATTTAAAGAGATAATTAAAAATTGACACAAACATAAAAAGAAAAGAAAAGGTTATAGGAAAAGAAACAAACAAATAAATAAACGAAATGATAAAAATATAAATAAAATGTCTTTAATTCCATATACAGATTCTGAATTAGAGGAGTGGCATGATGAGATGCTTACAGACAGAGCTGGAAGTCTCCCCTCATTTTCAGGAAACTTTAAGAAATGAAAAATTTTTGGCTTCTTTGCCACTACTATATTTATACAGAAATATTATCTGTGTTTTTATATTATAGTGCCTTGATCATTTAATCACGAATTAGAATCACGATTTAATCATGAATTAGAGATATTGTATAAAAATAGGGGTAGAAGAAAAAGCAGAAATTTCTCGTGAATGAATATGTCCTGAGGCGGAAAATTCGAGCTCTGGTACACTCTCTCTGAGGCAGAAGAATAGGTATAATGCTTAATTTGCAAAATCTGAGCACAGATTAAATGTATGAGAGGGAATCATATACCATTTGTTTGAATTAACTTCAACTCTGACTAAGATTGACTTCTATGATGATTTTATATTTAATTTTCTCTTTATTTTACGATATTCCATTTGAAATAAATCATTGTTATTGTACCAAGAAGGTTATAATTTAATATTAGATATTAATTGTCTTTTTTATTAAATTAATAAATGATTGATAGCAAAAAACATTTTGAAATATTGTCGTTTTTATTGTTAGTGATCCTTTCGTATTTGTTACAATTTACCCCAAATCCGGGACAAATTATAACAGGCAAATAATTAAAAAAAAATATTTTTTATGCTAAAATTAAGCAAATTTAATGAAAGTTTTTATGAATATGATAGATGAATATGTATGCTACTGAAAACAGCAGTTATAAACAGGAAAACGTAAATACATTTCAAAATATATTTAATTTTCCAAAACTGTTGCAACCAGCCCCGCGCTATACTATATATATAATTGTTATAAAGGTGTATATATTTACTCAAAAAATTTATCACGTAGACGAAAAGAATTAAACCGATAGTTTATGCAAACAATTAGATTTATTTAGACTATGGGAATTAACAACGGAACAAGCTAGAAAACTTGCCCTGAATTGGTGGGGCAGCTTTTCTATACGAACAGAATGTTTGAGAGACGTTCAAACGTTAGAATCATCCAAAATTTAGACAAATAATAAATATTTTTTTTAATTAAATTTTCTATCTTTGGATAAAACTACCGGAGCTGGCATTAAAACCGAGTATGGAGAGATCTGCAGTCCATTGTTCTTCCAATAGAGCCACAATGATTGCTTACTGTTCTTTGTGTGGCAAAATGTGATATATACGTGTATATATGATTTATACCAGTGTAAATATTCTGTATAAATATGACCTGCCTAATGCCATCTAAAACTAGTCTTCTCCGATCGCAGTCTGTCACGGCTTGAGAAGCTTTTAAAATGTCCCATTTAAGGACAGTGTGATGACAACAATATTGCAAAACGGTAATCCAAACGGCAGCTCTCTGTTATTTATAATGACACACAAAATATTTTTTTTTCTATAGGCCGCACAAGACTTCCATTATAGATTAACACCATAACGCTCTTGCCATCAGAATACATACATTTCTTTAAAAGTTATATGGGATGACAGAAAATCAAGCATCAGAATACATTAGAAGACTGAATGTCTATTATGGGGAGTTTCCGGTTTGATTGCAGCACTCGTGCCTACTTTGTTCGCCTGATGTAGGGTCGTGTCATCTTTCGACCGGAAACAATTGTTGTGAGTTTTTTGCACGTTTTGGAAATCGGCCTCTAGTTGGAATAGTCTTAGAGCAGCAAATGCAGTCTGGTCGGCGAAATTCTTCATCAGCGTCGGCTTTATCGAAGTTTCATCGGCCGGCTCTATAACTGGGAAAACCAGCTTTCGTGTCTACAATATCGCACAATATATCCAGAACGTCCACAATAGAAACTGACTGACCTGTTGTCGGCTGTTCAAGAAAGATTGGGTTTTCTAGTCTGCGTTGGACAACTCTGATCAGATTCTCTGGATTACGATGCTACATCAGCGTATGTTAGTCGTCATCGGGATACTGCAGAAAGCTGAAATTGGCGCCAAAGCCCTTTCCATTTCATCTTGTGCAATTTCTTATAGGAATCGAGAACAGGGAGTTGAAGGTTCATCAGTGCGGTTGACCAATCGATGGACTTTACTTACATGAATCTATGAAAGAGGGAAAACAAATCTAGATCATCGGTCTCTGTCGCTGTGACAGCTGCGACATTTGGAAGTCTCTCAAATCTTCTTTCGTACACCCTCTTCGTCTTCATATCCACGATGTATTTCCACGATTTAGGGAAATCAGCTCTTGTTTTATTTCTTTCATCAACAGGGTATGATAAGTATTCTCCACAATTCCATTCATTATGTGTGTCGGTTTTTTGTTGTCGGACATCAAAGGAATAATTTCTTGACAAAGTCTGTATATTGGACTGCGTACTCTCAACTAAATTTGTGCTCCGTACTTATGTTGATTCTGTGCTTTCCTTAAATTCTTTTGACGATCGACACCTATTCTTTTTCAATTTTTTCCCCAGGAATTCAGAGTATTTTCGTTTTTTACTTTAAAGGTCGATGGGCCCCTTAGTTGTTATTATCCAGGGTTAACCATCACACTATTTTTTTTAAGCATTTTTGGCTTGTTTTTTTTTTTTAAGATTTTTGTTCTCTTACTATTTTCTGGAATTTAAAAGCCAAATTCGGGAGGTACTCCTTTTAACACGTTAGTAGTCGCATATCGGTCTTTTTATCGCCCATCGCTTATAAATACCTCCTGCAGATCACCCCTTAAAAATAAAGTAGGGAAAGTAGGGAAGATTTTTATATATCAGCAACTTTGACTTCACTACAGACTGCAGTGTCTTGGAGTCACGCATTGGTTTTGCAACATCGTTAGACTTTAAATTTTTTCTCTATGTTAAAATTTTATTTTAATTCTTAGCTTTGCCGATAAAATATGTTAAACTCTATATTGTCTATCTTGTTTATTTAGTGTAATTTCTACATCTTTACTTCAGGTTCTATATTAAAATTTTGCCACCACCTACAAAAAAAAAAAAAAAAAAAAAAAATATATATATATATATATATATATATATATATATATAGAAACGCGGTTTTTTTATATTTCATTATTACATTAAAAGGGTATTTTTAGTTATAAAGTTATTATGTCAAAACATGAATATGAATAGGCTCCTAAACCGCACCAGTACATGTTAAGAGTCCCCACAATGTGCTGTTTTGGCAACTGTGTAATCTTTTAAACAAGACTTCATTTCAAGTTTGAAGCAGTAGTTACCTGCAAAGAAACAAACATTAAACAAGAGAATAAAGCAGATTATTAATTATATGATGCATTTGGTGACCTGTAAATGCCTTTAGTCCTGACATATTCTTATACAAGGTGTTAAAAAACTAGATAGCACACTTCTAAAAACCATTACCATAGATGATTGGTTAACGGACGTGCACAGCGACTTAACTCTTATTCACAGGTCTTTAATTAAAAGTAGCTTCCTTGCACATCTGCTTGAATATTACCAATTCTTTTCCTTAAAAAAATTTTCTTTAAAAATGAGAGGCGTTGCGATTTGGACAAAGTATTGTATAGAAAACTTTGTTTTAATGATATTTTTTAATACAAATTTTGATTTTTTTATTTTGTTAAAAAGTATAAGAATAAAAAAAAATATATAGAATGAAGATTTCGAGTCTTGATTAAGTATTTTTGAATACAAACTGATGTAAATTTACAGATACCCCTTAAATTATTACATTTTATTAACTTTAAAATATCATTTATTTTTTTGTTTTTGTTTTTGTTTCTATTTATTAATTTTCAGCATTTGTGTATAATTTGAATTGAGGAATAAAAAAAAAATAAAAAAAAAGAAACAAAGAGGTTTTTCTCAACAACTCTTCATTTATACCTCATTCTTTATCTTAACATTCTTGAAATACTTTTGTAAATAATATTCTTTGAACAAGAAATTTCGTATCTTGATAAACATTTTAGTATAACTACATAAATGTGTTTAGTCTATTAAGTATTTTGTGCATGGTTTAATATTAAAATATATTTTTAAATTAAATTAAATTACTTTATTTTGCACGTAAGTATACAATCTGCAACTGATATGGGAAGAAAATAATAAAAAAAGAAACGAACAGGTTCTTTCGACAACTCTTAACTTGTTCCTCATTATTTATCTACACGTTCATGGAATACTCTTGAATATCTTATATTTGCCGTAAGAAATTATGTATGACACATACTGGAATTATAAAAGAATAGTTGGAAGAAACTATGTATGAAGAAATAAGTACTACATTCTTAGCTAACAAGACATTCAGTTTGATCTTTATTTTAATACTTTTATCGAATATGATATAATGATAATAATTTTAATGAATATTATGTGTAGATTTTTTCACTATTTAAGACTACATATTTGTTCATTATTATTACTTCTTTATATCACTTGATGATATTTAATTTTGAATAATTAATTTTAAGGATTTTCTCAACGTTACATCTTTAGTTTTGAAAATATAATATATTTATTTTATATAATTATGACAATTAATATAATTGAATTACACTAAATGAAAAATCTGCAACTTAGCAATTAAAAAAAAAAAAAAAAAATCTTTGATATCTCAAATTTATGCGGATATTAATACTCTACAATTTATTCATTGCTAAACAACTGAAACGCTCTGATATCACTAAATAGGGGAGGATATATGCATCGTACCCTGTAAAAAAAAAAAAAAAAAAAAAAAAAAAAAAAAAATTGTAAATTCACGGTATTTGAGAGTATAATTTTAGGGGAAATGACCGTTTTGCTACCCAAACGGTCATAATCCGTAAATTAATGCTTTGGTAGCATAATTTAGGAAATAACCGTATAATTTTACGGGAAATGACCGTTTTGCTAGCTAAACGGTCGTAGCCCGTAAATTGATGTTTCGAAAGTATAATTTTTTTAAATTTTTACGAGAAAAAGCCGTTAATCTACGCAAATTGCTCTTATCTTTTACCAAACCATTTTCTTATGAGAAAATCTCTTCAAATGTTATCATTTCAGTAATATCAAGAGAGAATTCCATTTTCTTCCATTTTCAAATTGAAACTATGATTGTTATTTATACTAATTGAATGTATTTAATTATGCACGCATGACGCATTGAAACATTCATTGGTTTTAATAAGCTATTGTTTTCTTAATTTAATTTAAAAAAAAATCCATCTGACTGAAACTGAGTAATTGATATTGATGAAATAGATTTTCTTTGTCTATTAACACGAAAATATTAAAAAGAAAAGTTAAAATGGTTTCTTGATTTGAAGCCAGATTTCTAAAACACAAACTAGAACCTAATAATTTTTTTATCCACTAAACGCATTTTTTTAATTTTTTTTTTAATTTTTTTTTAAGCATACAGCATTCTAATTTCTCTTAACCCTTTAGTTAAGCCTTACAAAAAGGAAATTTTAATGTTGTTTCCACAATGCATTTTTTACAATATGCTAAAATAAAGTTTATTTCAATATGAAATGAAAATGTAATTAACCATTTGAAGGTAAGTCTTATGATTATTATGTATGGTCTTAAAAAACAAAACTGTTTTATCTGAATATGACCATCAGATATGTGCATTACATCATATATAGCAGGTTCTGCTCTCGAAATACTTCATTCCTTTCTTCATTCAACGGATTTGGATTTTGGGAATAAGGCCGATTTACTGCTATAGGTCCTAGGCCAGAGAGGGAGTGCCCTCCGTGGGGGTCTTTATAAAGGGTCCTACCCCGTACTTATTCACGTTTCGAAGAAAACAACGGAAAACTCCGAACGGTTAGGCCGACGACCGCGACTTGGGATCGAACCCGGCACCTTATGTCTATCAGCTTTGAGCGCAGAATCGCTCGGCCGCTGGTGGGCTCCCTTCAATGGAATACAGCTTAAAGAAAAAGAAAAAAACTCTTCTGCTATTCTAAAAAGTACAAAAACGCCTAACACTTATCGGCCTTATAATGAAAACCTGTCTGGATGAATAAGAAATGGGCTCTAGTTATTTCTTCTTTGCACCTACTACTGAAACCATAAAGGTCGAAAACCATGAAAAAAAAATCCCTTTTCGGCAAGCTTAAAGGCAAAGGTAGATTCCTTTACGTTAATGTTACAATTGTAAAGAAATTTTACATATGCATTAATACCTAGCCATTGGCTTTTTTCCCACACATTGCATTATTTACGTCGCTATTCTGTTTTCAAGAAATTTAATTTTCAACTACAAAAGGGTTTTATTCATTCTACTTAAAATTTTAGGCTAAATTTATTGGTTTGTAAATGTTTCAATTTTTTAAAATTCAAGCTCATAATCATTCAACAAATAAAAGCCTTAAAGATATACAATCCCAGCAATGGTGAATCCCGGAGGGGCTATTGGGCTACACCCCCCTCCCCACCTAAGTTTAATCAAAATTATATTTTTTATTTAACCTTTTGATGGGGGCTCTTACGAAATTCTATGGTGAAGTGTGAGAGATGCTGTCACAGCCCTTTTCAAAAGGTTAAAATCCATATAATTGTTGTTCAATATCTTTCTTTTAAAAGAAAAAGTAATAGAAACGTGAAAATGCACTTGTGATCTTACTAGTTCTGGTCAACGAGATATATATAGCAGAGTGATAAATAGTAACCCTTGAGAAGGTCCAAGATGAGTCATGTGACATGCTCTTCTTGAACCTGCGTATTCGGCGGTTTCCTTGGTAACAGCTTATTTTCAGTAAATTTCTATGGCAACGGTTTGGAGATTGTTCTTCGCATAAGTCAAACCGCCAATGTTTTGTTTAGTTACGTAGTTTAATATTCTTTTGTTCTAAATCATTTTGATTTTGATTTTACTTCTTTTTTATTTCGTGTAGTTGAACTTTAACCGACAAAATGCTTAAAAATAATTGAAAAATTATTATTTGTTGTTAAATTTAGCTCTTTAAAAGTTTAAATTTTCTTTTATAAACACTTTTAAACTTTGATGGAAAACGATGAAAAAAAGGTATTTTATTATTTATTAAAATGTGAAATATGTGTAAAATTATTTTAAAAAGAATTTATTTCGGTCATAGCACTGTCATGTTACCTAATAATAATGATAATTTGTCTAATTGATATTCTAAATGCCAAAATAGCGATAAAGGGCCAAACACAGCAACCTATCGGAGCATGGCACGTGATTCATCTTGAACCACGGTAAGCTAATCCTTCATCCATTGAATCAGCACTCTAATTTATATATCTCGTTGGTTCTGGTAAGCCAAGCGTTGCTATGGTCAAGTCAAACACAGATAAGTGGTAGCGGTTTTTGGATAATTATTTCATTGTAATTTTTGTTGAATTATTGAAAGTTTTGTATTGTGTTTTTGTGATTCTTATTGTCAGATGAGTAAAAATTGTAAAGTGAAACAGTTTTGGTTCACATAAGCTGGAACATTAACATTAACATTAGCTAACATTTGACCATTTGGCACCGCTAAATTTCAATGTTAATTGTTATGAATTTAGTAAATTCTATGATTTGGCGAGATTTTGGTGACAAAACGTCCGACTTAGCAATGAAATTTGTGATTTGGCGGCAAAAGTTGATAGTTGACGACGAAATTTTTGACTTAGCGACAAAATTTGGCGAGCTTGGAGATGGAGAAAGGCAGCTTTGGCGTTATTATATTTTCTATCCCCGCGAAAACCTCATATCTCTTCACAGACCAATATCTTGTTTCGACAAGATAAAAAGTCAAAGGAAGCTGTAACGTATTTTAAATTATCGTAAATTTTAAATTATTGCCTAAACTGACATTCTAAACTATTCACCACAAACGATATTTGTATTAAGATTGACGTATTATTTTAATTTTATATATTTAAATGATTAATTAAAGCGTTTAACAAGGTTTTTAATTAGCACACTTTTATTAACTTGATATGATGCAACTATTAATGTATGTAACGGAATTTTGCAATTCAATTTTCGGCAACTTCTTGTCGTCCAAAGGACCTGAAATTTTGCACACGACTTCATAACCAATGACAATACTAGATACAAGCGTTTTAGGCACTTTTCCCATCAGGGGCAGGTTCCAAGGGCAAACAAAAAATCTATACTTATACAAAACTATCGTATATGACACAGTATTTGGATGTATTTGTATAATGTCGAATGGCAACAATTAATTTTTTTAAAAAAAGAGATTTAAAAGTATGTAATAGTTTTCTAAAACCTTTATTAGTTCATTTTTCAATAAAAGAGTGTTCTTTTTTTTTTTTTTTTTTTTTTTTTTTTTCTATTGTATAATTTTATTTATCAAAATAATGGAATTCTATGTAATGAAATACTTTAATTTAAATTTAAATTTTCATGAAAACAAACTTTAACGGAAAATTCATTAAAATCGTCCCTAGTTCATTTGTTAAAGGGATACCTAAATGTCCTCAAATTTATTACCTTTTATACCATGCCAGTTTAATTCGTTTAGCATCGATTTACAAGATTTTTTTTTTTTTTTTTTTTTTTTTAACGATGACATTTGTCTTTTACATTATAGCAACTATGTCATAAAGCTAAGTCTAAATCTGCTTAGCCATGTTGATTTTATTTACTTATTTTTTTTTATTAACTTTTATTTTATTTGTTTAAAATCACGGATAAAATTTCATTTCATTTTTCTCAGTATATTGTTGTAATTGTGACGTCATATTTTCTGTTAAATTAAACTTTTTCTTTTTTTTTTTTTAATCAGATTATTATATTGTTTAAAAAATTGATTAAAATGTTATTATATTTTCAGTGATCTTTTTTATTATCATTTGCACGTGACATAAGCATGAGATTATAAATTTTTGCAATGAAAGCTATAGAAAATGTCAGCTTCATCACAAGAAAAATCACTTTTTAAGTTGTAACTTTTAAGCAATTGAAGTTATCGAAAAAGTTTAAATACAAAAGTTGTTCTTTAGGGTAAGGCGGTAATTCGCCTGATTTGAAGTATTTTCCTATTTTCAATATTAAAGAATTATGGGCAAATGAAAATTTCCACCCCCCACCATTTCCACCCCCTTTGAGCAGGATACCCCATCTACGAACTCGACCGAGATTTTTACTGTCCTGACAACATATCCCGAGTTGGTTAAATTTAAATAAAAATTACTCCAGTTATCGTGTTCACAACTTAACATGGGAAAAAGCGTTATACATATATATATATATATATATATATATATATATATAATAAATTTAATTGAAGATAAAAGATGAGATGAAGATGAAAAGTAACAAACAACAAGAAAAATTTATAAAACTATGTTAATAAACAAGAAAATTGGTTAGATTTAAACACTATTCAAGCTAGAAATTCAAATTACGCTGTGTCAATCTCTTCAGCAGGTGGGAACACAGCAATTAAAATTTTTTTAAAAAACTATGTAGTACTAGCAGGTTTCAAAAGACATGCAGGCTAGCATACTCCAAATGTAATTCAAACTGAATAGTAATGGAAAACAATATATAAAGTTTTACATTTATTGAAATTTTAAATTTAAGTTTTGATAAAAATCAAAACTTATTACTGATTTTATCAAAACTTAAATTTAAAATTTCGTATATAAAAAAAATCTTTTTCTTGTATATTCAATAGTTTTTTGCTGGCTATAATATGATTTTTAATAAATTGAAATTCAGTTTTTATCAAAACTTAAATTTAAAATTTCAATAAATGTAAAACTTTATATATTGTTTTCCATTACTATTCAGTTTGAATTACATTTGGAGTATGCTAGCCTGCATGTCTTTTGAAACCTGCTAGTACTACATAGTTTTTTAAAAAAATTTTAATTGCTGTGTTCCCACCTGCTGAAGAGATTGACACAGCGTAATTTGAATTTCTAGCTTGAATAGTGTTTAAATCTAACCAATTTTCTTGTTTATTAACATAGTTTTATAAATTTTTCGTGTTGTTTGTTACTTTTCATCTTCATCTCATCTTTTATCTTCAATTAAATTTATTATTGGTCTTGTATAATATTTTGTGCTGCTTTAAGCGCCTTTTTTATACAAATTTATTTTTGTCATTGATATTGAATTTAATAATATATATATATATATATATATATATATATACCTATATATATATATCTATATATATATATATATATATATATATACCTATATATATATATATATATATATATATATGTATATATATATAAACTTTTGAACGGAGGGTAGTTTTGGGTTCTAGGGGTCATGATCGGTGAAGATATGAAGAAATTTTCCAGAAGTCGTGTCATGAGAACCATTGCAATAGGTAGATCTCCTATAAGGAATCTACCTAATATCGTATTCATTGGAGATACATATTCTCTGTATTTATGTAAAATATTTATTATTTTATTATTATTCAAATTTTATTCTGCGTTAATTTTCAGAGATCTCACATGGTTTTCAAATGTTTCATTTTGTTTTCGAAAAAGGGGGAGAAATTCTCACCCTTTATTTACCTCTAATGAGAGCCTTGAAATAAGACAACCTCTTTAGTGCTAGTGTTTACGAATAAAAAAAATGCCCACTAGCGGCCGAGCGGTTCTGCGCTCAAAGCTGGTAGACGTGAGGTGCCGGGATCGATCTCAGGTCGCGCTCGTCGGCCTAGCCGTTCGGAGTTTTCCGTGGTTTTCTCCGAAACGTGTGTAAATACGGGCTAGGACCCCTCGGACGGCACTCCCCTTCAGGCCTAGGACCTACAGCAGTCAATCAGGCTTATTCCCAAATCCAATCCAGTCCGTTTACAAATAAAAATGATTTCGAAAAATAGTTAGATTTTCTTTCACAAAATTCAGTATCGTAGTCTTTATAATGGAAAAAAAAAAGGTTTTGTTTTTTCAATATGAGAATTGACTGACTTCTTAATTTTGCCAAAAATAGCAAATTTAGATTTTAAAATAGTCTTAAAATAAAATAATTTTAATGCATAGTTTGAACGTTAACAATTTAATCTCTGTAAAAAATTTCTGTAACAAAAAAGGACTTTTTTTAACATAAATACAGCATAGGTTCCTGTAAATTTGTATAGCTAGTTCTGTAAAAATAATTGAAGATTTGTTACTTCACATTGTGCTGTAAATCGGTTTAAAAAAAATTCCAAAAGTCTTTTGGTGCGTATGACAAGATATAGCAACTAGTCAGTTCTGATGTTGACTTTATCTGTTTTTGTAAAGAAAGGTCTCTGTGAACCCAACGGCGCGGTTGGGAAAACGCTGGCCTCTGACACAGGTGATTGTGAGTTCTAATCCCTGGTTACCCAAGAAGACGGTTTCCTTCGTATGAAAATTTATAAATTAGCTTTATCGTGTAAAAAAATAAATAAGTTTTTTAGTGTTGTGGATTTCTCTCTGCACGCATGTGAAATAATTGCAAGAAACTTTTTTAAAGCATTCGAGAAACTTAAACTTTAACTTTTAATTTTACGGTCAATGCTACTTTTTTTGCAGGTTGGCTGTATGTTTCATCACAACGTAAAATTACTGGAGATGCATCATTCATCGTCTAAATATATTTTTACAGGCTTTGACTGGAATATCTGCTGCTGGGCTTTGCCCGTAATTTTACTGCAGCATTTTTTACAGTGTAATCAGCTATCAAAAATTCGAATTATTTACTTCTTGGAACAAACCAGTCACATAAACCATATTAATCTCACTGTAACAATTAAAAAACGCATAATATTTTTTCTTCTAGAAAAGTGTACACTAGAAATTCAAAATCATTTCGTTTCTCCAGGTTGTATGATTACTTTCTACGCACAATCTGCAACATGCATCTGCTGCAATTGTTTTATCTTTTTTATTTTTTTTAACAGAAAAAAATGAAATAAATAAAATAAAAATAATAAATCTTCACCAACGCCTACGTCTTCCTTGCTCTAATAGACTAATATTTTAGATGGACATGCAGCTAGATGTAAATTTTTTTGTAAGCTTAAGCTGTTTGTTTACTAACTTCAATTTATTCATATTGCGTTTCATATTGCTGGCAAGAAATACCAGTAATTAGGATTTTACGTTCGAAATAGTTTTAAAAAATTAATTGAAATAGAAATATAATTTTCTCTCTCATAAATCGATTGAGACGTATATAAATAGTTTTGAAGTCACACCTTTTTTCTGATTTTTTTCCACTGCTTCTAACCACAAGAAAATTCTATGAAATGAACATTACAAATAAGGCGAGAGATTTCCTTGCATGCTGAAATTGCAGTATTTTAGTCATAAAAAATTGTTTTCTAAAATATAACAATAAATTTGTGTAGATGCGCGCATAGGGTTTCAATAATATGCTTTATCAAGCATTTAAACAAAAAAAAAAAACTTTAATATTTCATAACATACTTCTTAAAATACAAAAGAGAAAAAATAAATAAAAATTTTAAAATTACGCCCCGTAGTAGTATGGCAAAGAAGTTACAGTATTATAAAGCTACATTTTATTGCAGATTTATATAAAGGTGAAAATAACAAATACTTATATTATCTTCTCCGTAATCGCAATTGCCTTCGGATAGTTATTGGTTATTCGTAAGTACAATGTATTTGTTAATAATGTGGATTTCATGTCTTATTAAACGTGAAACCTTTCTAAAATAACAGAAGAATCAGCTAAAATATGCCTTTAACTATTAAATTATTATCAATATTGCTCACTTATAACAAAACGAATTTGCATACGTACCTTTATAAAAATATGTTCCTGTGAATGATTTAATTAATAAAGCAGATGTCTTATTTGAATTTATATTAACTCATAACAAATGAGAAATGTAAAGCAAACAATATGAAATATTTTGCACTAAAAATACAGTCATTATACAAAAAAAAAAAATAAAAAAAATCACCACCTCTTACTAATTTTGCCACAAATTAGTGTAGAAATGCTTGGCTAGTGTCGATCGATTACTAATAAGGCCTAGTTTATAGCGGTGCAGTTCGATTTTGCATAAAGGTTCGTCTACATATAAAAACTGGCATAGACTTAATTTTTTTCAGTGGCAACTATCATTTTTTACATCTTTTGTTTTGGTTATTTAGGTCAAATCAGCCCGTAAAATGGTTTACTTTTTATATTTCTCTCAATTTTTCACAGAGTGGTAATTTGTCAAACTATGAGGATACTAATATTAGTCGAATGTGACAGACATTAATTAATATCTCCCCGAAAAATTAATATATTCAAATTTTATTTGTTTATTTTTCATACGTTAAAATGAAGAGACTCAAACATTTTCCATGCATATTTTTGCTTACAAAACATTTTTTGAAATATGCAAGTTACTAATAAATTCATATTTGAATAATGACCTGTACTAATTAGTGCACAAATAAAACGATCTTCATCAAAAATATAGTTTAAAAAATTTACAACTATTTCGTGTCACTATTTTTAAAGTTACAGTGATATTTCAAATTTTATTGCTCTTAAGAGGCTGTCCTAGTTTTGATTTGTGTTATCTATAACTTTGCATAGATATGATTTAAAATAGTTTTTCAAGTATATATACACTTCATTTCTTGATTAGAATTACATGAGTTTGTTTTTTATTTAAAATTGTCATCTTTCTTTTCCAGTTCTTATCTGAATGGATATAATAGTTTTCTGTGTGATATCTTAATTTATTTATTATTTTTTTATTATATAGTCGGCAACAAAATTATTGACGAACTAGCAATAATTCGTATTCAAAAGATGGGAACCTTATATTGTTTTGTTTAAGCAAATATTTGTGGAGTCATGATCTTAATCTTATACTGTTTATAAAAATGTAAGTTGATGATAAAAATTAGCCATCAAACTAAATATATATTTATATAAGGAAATCATGTAGATGTGTGCTTCAATGAGTTTGCTGCCGAATGCAGGTATTTAACCCCTAACACATTTTCGCTTGTAGCTCTATCAAGAATTAATTTAAAGTATAAAAACTGGTTTTTTTTCGAACCGCGTTGATCACAGGAATTTGAATATTTAGTCAAAGAAGTGTGCTACTATTCGAAAAAATAAAGTTGATGCAAGTTTTAATATGCAGACGACCCTAAGCAAATGTTTATTATTGCATTAATAATTAGATGCTATTAAGTTATGTTATTAAGCTACATATTTCTTCGCTAATTAATTGGGAAATTAATCGAAAGGTGGTAATGTTTTTCACGACTCTACATATGTTTATGTTGGGGCATGGAAATGTAGTGTCAGCCGCACGCAGGCACACTTATGAATTCACCCATATTTTGTATCAGTAACCACTAGCTTATTTATCATAAAAATGTGCTGTAAATGTACGATTAAACTTATCTGCGAAATAGGCTTTTTTTTTTTTATCCTTTTTTTTTTTTTTTTTTTTTTTTTTTTTTAATGCTTTGGGTGTTTCAAACATTTTTCATACATTGAATTCAGAAATGCTTGTCTTTCTTTTCTATCACATAAGGAATTTTCAAAAAGTAAGGATATTACCTATCGATCGGCACCAGCCGTATGTTTTTACGCTAATTTATGACGGAATTAGTAGAAATGTTTTTTTTTTAATGCTTTTGGTGTTTCAAACACTTTTCATACACTGAATTCAGAAATGCTTGTCTTTCTTTTCTACCACATAAGGAATTTTCACGAAGTAAGGATATTACCTATCGATCGGCACCAGCTGTACGTTTTTACGCTAATTTATGGCAAAATTAGTAGAAAGTTTTTTTTTTTACTGTATACACACACACATACATATATATATATATATATATATATATTGTGTGTGTGGGTGCATGCAAATGTTGTGTAAAATGTACACAGGCATATTTCTGATTTCTGAATACACCAAATTTCCTATCAGTAACTACTATCTTATTCAATCACAAAAATGTTCTGTAGATGTATGATTACACTTATCTGTGAAATAGTCTTTTTCTTTCTCTCTCTGTCTCTCTCTCTTTTTTTTTTCTTTTTTTTTTATCACTTATTAACATTTTTCTAGTATTTTTTATACGCTGAATTCAGAAACGCTTGTGTTTTTATCCTATCACATAAGGATTTTTTACAAAGTAATGAGGAAAATCTGGAGCGCTCACAAAGAGGCTATGACTCAATTGAATATTTTTATGCCTAAAATATATAAAAACAGACTATTATATTTCTATTATTTTATCTTTCATATGTGTCTGTTTCTGTACATCGAGTCTCCGTTTAGAGTTTTTATTTGTGCATGGATTGCGGGCACAGTAACAAACAACAATCTGCTGACATGTTAATATTCCATGGGTCCTTATACCAATTTTCCATTTCTTTGATGTCTCGACAAAATAGTTTTCCATGTTCATCACTAACATTGCCTAGATTTTTCGAGAAATTGATAGGAGCTGAGAAAGTGGAAATCTAACTCATTTCTGTCCAAAAATTCCATAGTCTGTCAAAACTATAAGTGATAGAAATTTGTGAATATTTTTTCACAAATTAAAAAAAAAAAAAAATCTCACAGCCCCGTGTAAGGATTTTTGTGTAGTAAAAGTAGTGAGAAAACTCATCTTTATATGTGACTGACACTAACTTCCGACATCGAATCACTCATATGTAATTGCGAAAAAAGTTTTACGATCTTTGATACAATGTTGAAGACTGCATTTATTGCATATCTGTACCCCGTAGGTAAATGACACCATGTCCTAGTCCACTTTGTGAAAAATGTTAGTATTATACTTTTGATGTACATATTTTGATTTATATACAAGCCTTAATCACAATGTCTACTTGCTATAAATGAGATAGAACAGTGGAAAAAAAAACCATGTCAATTTTTTTTATTCACGACAAATGTATGTCATTATAACATCATTAATATCATTCCTTAAAAACTACAATTTTGTGACATGGGGCTGTGTACCTCCAGGGTATACAGACATATAATAACCCTACATCTAACAGATACAAGGAATTACCACCAAGCACAATACTTCAAACTCTTTGTATCAACGTCAAAAAAAAAAAAAAAAAAAAAAAAGAGTACATATACTACATTTATATAGAATTCTTTGCTTTGATTTTAATTTTATAATATATTTAAGCAATACATCGGAAATGAGTTATTTTCATTAGAAGTTACAAATACTTTATTTTATATTTGTACCAAGCAAGACTATTTTAAATATAACTAGTTGGCATAGGTGGACTCTGCTCAGTTCCCCATCATATTTATGTTCTCAGAAATTTCTAGTGCGAGACATATTATAATCATGTTAAAAGAAATGAATTTGACCAAAGCTTGATATAGTGACAGAATGAAATCCCCGCCTAATAGGCTATCCACCGTTCACTTCGATATAACTATCTTATTCTAATTTATTAATTTATTTTATCAGGGTCATTTCTGTTGTTTAGTTTTCATGCTACTATTTCCAATGCAATAAACCGCAAAATTCATATTTATATGAAATATTTACAATTTCGCTATGTTAATAAAATCGTAAATTACGAATAATTTACGAAAATTTCCTAGTAGAATATTTGTATTTAATCATGTTCAAACAAATATCATAAACTTAATTTTGAAGTTGTCTAATGTATTTAGGATCCTCAAAATGGAAATTTATGCTCAATTTTGCCTTATTCTGACATGTTAAGTAAATCGTAAATTCCAAATAACTTACTAATTTTTTTAAATTGGAAAAATCATAGTCTATGATATTCATGCCAGTATCCTAAATAATATTTCGAAAGTGGTTTGACATCTTTACGATGAAAATATCCCTCAAGATTGACGTTTATGTGAAATTTTGCTCTATTCTGACATGTTAAGAAATTCGTAAATTTCCAATAACTTACGAAATCTTTATATTGGAGAATTAATAGTCATTAATATTCATGCCAGTGTCCTAAATAATATTTCAAAAGTAATCTGACATCTTTACGATGAAAATATCTCTAAAAATTGACGTTTATGTGAAATTTTGCCCTATACTGCCATGTTAAGAAATTCGTAAATTTCCAATAACTTGCGAAATTTTCAAAGTAGCCTATTTATAGTTACTGATGTTCATTCCGGCATCCAAACTGATATTTTAAAACTGGTCTGATATTTTTACAGTAAAACGTTTCCATTTAATGCACGTTTAAGTGAATTTTTGTCCTATTCTCCCATGTTAAGAAAATCGTAAATTTCTAATAACTTACGAAGTTTTTAAATTCGAATGTTGCAAATCAATAGGGTTCTTGCCGGTGTCGAAAGTAATATTTTAAAACTGATCTGACCTCTCTGCGACAATTTGTTCTTGAGATATCGTGTACACAGACTAACAAACTAACGGACTGACCCACTAACAGACTAACACACTAACCCACTAACACACTAACAGACACCCTACAGACAGACACCGTAGAAATTTTGTCATTTTCGGATTCCTCACACCTGAAAACGTGTAGAAAAGTAAAAAAACCGAGGTCGAAAATTTTCACGATTACCTAAGTTCCCCATACCTATAGTATGATGGGGAACTAAAAATTCAATCAACATGTAATAAGAATTTATTTTATTTGAAATTATTATATTTGTAATTAAATAATTGTATTTTAAAATAAAAACTTACATTTTTATTACAGTATCTATCTACAAAAAAAAAAAAAAAAAAAAAAAAAAAAAAAAAAATCATCATTGCTATTTTACATATAGTTTTTGAGGGATTTACACGTTTTTAGAGATTCAGAACACGATTGTTTTATATCTATGTATCGTCTGTGCGCCTGTGTATGCGTGCAAAATTGTTGCGTTGTTTCTAGATCAGGTCATAGACTAAAACACAAAATTTCATATAAAATTATACATATCTGCAACCTGTCATAAATTACAGCCTATACACTTTTATTTCAAATAGCCCAGCAAGTGGCATTTTCATGCCGTTTTTAGGTATTTTTATGTAATAGTATAAGACAAATTTTCATATAAATCAACACAATATATATTTTTAACAATCCTTGCAAAATTGAAAATGTATATTCCATATATTTATAGTCAACCATGTAAAAAGTATTATACAGGGTAGTTATAATTAAAATTCCTTTATAAACAGCATACTACAGCACAAACGGATGAACGGGATGCAACGAAGTTTGTTATATAGATAATACACGACATGCGCTCACGGTATTTCGAAAAAATAATTTGGGAAAAACATTGAATTTAACACAATAAACGACCAAGCACGTTTATTTCAACTGTTACTTTTCTCGTGCGCTTCCTCCAAACACAGCTATATAAAGCACTATATCAATTAAAGTATGTCCATTCGAAATGGAAAGCTACTAAATTTATTTCTCAATTTTATTTATAAGTACAATATTTTCGAAAATAGAAAGAGTTTTTCTGAAAACTTTTCTGAAATTTTCACTGAAAAACATTTTTTGTAACATTACACAATAATATTGAGACAATTTACCATGTAGAGAAATATCAAAACCATGTATAAAAATGTTATCAGCTATACCTGTGTAACCGTAGAATAACTGTGTAATGTGTTACGGTTACACAGTTACCGTTGGTAACATTTTACGACGTAGTTGTGGAAAGTAAGCTGCCTCAATATTGTTGCGCAAAATAGAAATTTTTTTTTACAGTGCTGTATTTAAAATAATGTGTGTAGAAAAGCCATGAAATGTCAAAAAAAAAAAAAAAAAGGAAACATTATTTTGCGATTTATTTGCATTATAATTATAATTTTTTTTTTTTTTTCTGATTTTGTTTATGATCATCAAAATAAATAAATAAATAAATAAATAGAATCAAAAATATATTTATTTTATTCAACTAATAACATTATTCAAATAAATTTATTTCGAAATCTCTATATTTAATTCCAAATTCAGAAACTACTTACCCCTAACTTTAATTCCACAATGAATTCCAAAAATTTAAACTAATTTATATTCTCCTTAACTGACCCTAGGTTTAGTTATTCATTACCGCTTCTGATGTTCTTGCCATTAAATTTACCACATCAGTTTTGTGGATGGCTCTGCGAAATGAATTCAAATTTGATAATATTGTTTGAATAATTCATAGTGTGTTACAATTTCAAAAAGGTTCAACGTAACGAATAATATGAATATTGATTGTATTATATTTTGTAATTTTTAGCTTAATTTAATAAAACCCATTAATTTTCAAGATTACTTAAAGGAATTTTTTTATGAAATTAATGCATTTTATTCCATGTGATGCGTTCTTTTATTAAATCTTTATTTGTATTGTTATACATTTTCAGACCTCCAACATTATAATAAAAATTATACTAAAATGTTTTATACTATACGTAGTAAAATAAAAAATAAATAAAAATTAATTAAATCGAAATCGAAAATAACCAATAAGAATTAATTACTATCTAAATTAAATTTCATGAAAATGCAATATTACTTTAAAGAAATTAGTTAATACAATGAACATTATTAATTATGTAAAAATGAATTTATTCACAACAAACTTGTCATAACATTATTCCACATTTAATTTCTTCAAATTCTTATTGCATTTATGTTTAATACTGTAAAGTCTCTCGTGCAGTCAATTAGCCACAATCCCAAAACATAAACACAGTTAAATAGACAATAAGACTTCTTCACACACCATAAAGCCAGCACAACCGGTTTCGAAAGGACGTACTCTTCCTTCATCAGGTGCAAAAAAACACGTGCTACTGCCTTGGAGGCAAAAGCAAGACTGAAAACAGGGCAAAATCCAGAGGGGGAGGAGCAACACAAACAACCAATAGGAAGCATCATGCAGGACCAATCAGAGAGGAACACACATGCACACACATAAACAAAAGGAGGAAGGGAAGGACTAAACAATTAATTATATTTTATTTTTTATTTATTTATTTTATTTATTTTTTTAATTAATATTATACTAATAAGTAAATTTAATAATATTTATTATTATTATTATTATTTTATTTATTTAATTAGAATTATTTAATTATAACTATTATTATGTTATAAACATAATGAAGAAAATTATTTAATTGAATTAAACAAGTTTTTTCAGTTTGTAGACAGCAAAGTGGAATCAGATTTTTCATTGACAATTTTATCACAATTAAGGTAAATAGCTAAATTTTCCAAAAAATCCAGTTCGGAAACGCGTTTGGCATGAAAGATAATTTTGGCACTCTTAAAATTAAAATTATGATCAAATTTCCAACTGTGCTTCGCAATAGAAGATTTAGAAATTTCTTGATTAACAACATACCGAGAATGTTCACGTAAACGGCATTCAAAATTTCTTTTTGTTTGACCAATATAAGATCAATCACAATTATTACAAGGGACATTATAGATACCCCACTTATGATGGTGTGTGAAAAAGTCTTATTGTCTATTTATCGTTTGTACACCAGTTTTGCATTTAGTTTTGGTGACAAACACAGTTATTTAATTTTTGTAATGGTAAGAGAGAATCATTTTACTATTATTATTATTATTTATTTATTTATTTATTTATTTACTTTAAATTGAATGGAAAATTTTATATCACCATTTTTATCATAGCATTTTTGAATCGAATGAAATGACAGTAATTTTGTTCACTAATGTGCTATGTTGCTTTATTATGTTTTAATTAATGCAGTAATATTCACTTAAACAAGTTCTCACGCGTATCATGTAGCTTCATGTAGCTTCACTGGACTTAAACAAAAATTTCTGTGCCAAAACCTAATTCACGGGATCCTCAATCTAATTTACCAAACTTTATGTTTTTGCTCATATGGTATGACCTGTGCCAAATAGTTTATTAGATTTGTTTTATTTTGGTTTCATTCACATCTGTTTTTTACACATTTTCTGTTATGTATACATTTTTTTTTAATGTTTTTAATTTATAGACTATGTATATCACACAAACATTTCAATTTAACGAGTAACGTTTTATTTATCAGAAAATACATATTTAGATAATTTCATTGATACTTAATTCATTTATAATATTTTATTTTTATATTTATAATAATACAGGCAATTAATATACTTAACTACTGTCATAATATATATATATATATATATATATATATATATATATATATATATATATATATATATATAATAAAATAATAAGATTTGTAATAATAATAATAATGAAATAATAATGAAATAATAGAATAGTATTTGTAATCTAGTTACATAACATTTTTAGTTTTAAAATAGAACATTAAAATTATATATATTCAGCAAATGTTTAACATATTAATATTTCACTCTTATCGTCCTTAAAACATAGTGACGGAGTTTAAATATATAACTCATTATATGCTTTTATACTACTCGCAATATATGACACTATCTAATATAGCATTGCATGATGAGAATAAATGTTCACGCGAAAATGCATATCTATTGAATAAACGTCGAAAATATCCCTCATATTTAGGACAAATATAGCTGTATATCCGTTTTCAGATGTTATTTAAGATTTTCGGTTAATAGAGCTAGAATAAATTTTCATATTTTTGCGAATTTAATTTTTATAAGCTTTCTATTTGAATGTTGGACTTTTTAATGCATCATTTTATATGGAATTTTATTTATATTATTTTATTGTTTGACATCATAAAAAGGGAAATCTTATCGTTAAATAAAATATTAATAATAATAATAATAAATAAAAATTTCCCTGCTGAAATATCAATTAAAATTATTAACGACTAAAAATATTTTATGCTTATATATAATGTAAAATTTTATGTGCATATACAGCACATAGACTAGGAACCATGAAATAAACGTAACTGGGGGAGTGTAAGGAGGGATGGGGCAGTTTTGACAAAAATATTTTTAATATATTTACTTTTACCGGTACAACAATGTAACTTTCAGGGGGGGAAATGAGGAATTTTAACATTATTTAAAAATATAAATTTTATGGTAATTATTAAAATATTAATTTTAAAAGCCAAATAACGTAGTCATAAAAATGTCCCATCCCTCCCTTTTATGAAGAAGGGATGGGACATGTTTATAAAGTTAAAATAAGTGCATAATATACAGATATAGTATGAAAAATGACAAAAAAAAAAAAGGGTCACTATGTATGTAAGGTAATTAATTGCATTATATTGCAACATATTTCACCATAATGATCATACTTTATAACAAAACAATACAATATATATGCAATTCCTCTTTTAAATAATTTAACCAGAGACAGCTTCATGTAATTGAAATCCATATGAAAAAGGGTTAAAAAAAAAGCCCGCATTTTTCAAAGACAATTTCTGAAATATATAATAACACTTTTTTTTTTCAAGAAATTTTATATTATTTCATTGTTAGTAGCAATCTTATTTGTTAACCTATTAGAATTTTAAAAAGTGCATTTTGTTTTTTACAAAATTGTATTCATAATAATTTAATTAATAATAAAAAAAAAAAAAAAAAAAAAAAATTAAATGTACTGTTTTTTTTTCTTCATCTATATATGATACAAAGATCAGTATTATTTCGAAAAGTTTAAATAATGCGATTTTTTAAATGTAGATTTCTAAGTGCTTTTAAATAGAGAGCATTATACTTTTTATACTGTTGTAGAAAAAACATTCCTTAATATTTAACATAGTTTATAAATCGGCTCATGCTTCACACGCTCTGCTGTCATTGTTCGTTACCCAAAGAAACTTACGTTGTCACATTTTCTGCTGACTGTATTTCAGAGAATTGCAACACGTGGAATGCGTTTTACCCGACAGAAGTAGAAGGTATTCAGTGGTGATCAGGAAGAGGTGTCTGTTTGTTTTCGAGCAGAATTATGTTATACGAAGTTAATATTACAATTTCATTCTGAGTTATATGATAATAACTATTCCTTTTCATCTGAGTCCTCCTTTATAAAACTAGCCCCTTTTATCATTAAATAATTAATAGTTATTTAGGTATGTCTTTTCCTCTTTACATATATTTTCTTGTTAAAATATATTAAGACCTTATTAAAAAAAAAAAAAAAAAAGAAAAGAAAAGAAAATCGCCCATTTCAATTACAGTGTCGTTTAATAAATATTCGTGAAAAATTTTAATTAAGAGAGAATGCTTGGATCGAACCACAGACTAAGGAAACACTTAGACCCGGCCAGGCGGTTCTAGAAGTGAAGTCTCAACTGTAACCGAGCCGCCATATTGGTACAAGCAAAACCACAGACCACTGAGCTGAACACAGACTAAGGAATCACTAGACTAGGCAAGACGGTTCTAAAAGTGAAGTCTCAACTGTAACCGAGCAGCCATATTAGGAAGAGCAAAAACAGGAATAAACTACACCCGCAAGAGGACTATCTGGTATGGGGAGAAAAAGAAGTACAGTAGGTAGCAAAATTATTCGAACGCTAGGAATAATTCCTCTATGAAAAAAGTACACTTAATACTGTTTTGTTAAATAAATCCTCGTCGAATCATGTTCTTAGACTAAGAACTATCTGCTTCAAAAGGGGGGCTGGCCCCTTTCACACAAAAATATATGTCAAATAAAACTGCTTCTGAAACTATTTTGAACTGCCGAGCTCGTAATTGGAAGATTGCGGGTTCGATACTCGAGCCAGCAGAAGATCGCCGTGTACACTAATGGTGACTGTTGCACGTAAAATCCGTCGTGGCCACAATGTCCTCCATGTTCCCATCAAAATTATACCTCTGGGTGTCACCGAAGTGGGGGAGCCAACCCCTCCATGGAGGATCAAAATTGTGATGGCATGTCTCTGGACCATTCCTAGCGGTGCGTCCCAGACCATCGTCAATTACCCATAACGCAGTACTAGTGCGACATTAAACCCAACCTACCTACCTACCTAAGTTTAAAAAAATCGTAGAAAGTAAATTATTAATCAATAATAATTTATTTTTAGTCCTTATTTATTAAGAATGAAAAAATGTATCCGTAATTGGATAATTGTAGCATTTTTTAATGCTTCTCTATTATGATCTGGTCAGCCTAAACTAGACCCGGCAAGACGGTTCTAAAAGGGAAGTCTCAACTGTAACTGAGCTGCCATATTAGTACAAGCACCTCAGTTACTTCACTTTTCCCCCATACCAGATAGTCGTCTTGCCAGGTCTAGGTAATTCCTTAGTCTGTGGATCGAACTACACGATGAATAAAGCATTAAGATATAAATTAACGAAAATATAACAAAATACCTTTTAAATATAAAAATTATCTTTTTCTTATGTTTAAGTTTCAAATTGTATATTTGAACTTTGTTTTTCATTAAATATTAAAGAATCTAAATTTAATATTTCAAATACTAATCAACTGTAACAAAATAAGAATTGAAGAAATTTCAATCTATTATTATTTTTTTTTCTTTTCAGTTTTTATTTATAATGTGGTATAGAAAAATAGTAATTCAATTCTTTTTAAAATGCATTTCAATATACTGACCAGTGAAGCGGGCGTAGCCTCCTGGTACTTAATATAAATGTAAACACTTAGCATACGGATAATATACCAAAATTAAAATTGAAAGTCATAATGTAAAAAAAAAATCATGGTGGTATTTAAATTTGATCTATTATTTCTTGTTGCTTATGGTAGATGTGGAAACCAGTCACATACTTTCAATCGTATTTTAGATAGTTACAACTTTTATTTGTTATATATATCTATATGTAACTATATCTATCTATCTATCTATCTATCTATCTATCTATATATATATATATATATATATATATATATAATTACAAATATATGAAATTATGTAATTCATTTTGAAATTTACCATAATTGTGTAGGACGATGCTTCAACAAAATATTTTTTTCGGATTTTTCTTTTTCATTTAACAGCACCTTAGCCTTTTAAAATATTCTTGATAAAATATTTAAAAAAAATCGCGTGGGGATTAAAACTACATTAAAATGTTGATTTGAAAGAAAAAATCATTTTCACCTATTTATTTATTTTTATTTAAGAAAAACTCTGTAATCGAAATAGATTTTCCTTACAAATTATTTACATTGTTATCCAATTTAAAGCATTTGGGAGTTCTCTTTAAAACATATTTTATGAAATAGCGACCTATCTAATTGCATAAGTTTTATAATTTTTGGTTTCGACGTTGAGATGACATAAAATGAAATCAAGAGTAGCAGTTTTTATCCTAAAATAGGATTCTAAAATAATAACTTTATCGCAAGTATAAGATTAAAAGCTATTCTTTCGAAAATACAATAATAAAAAATAAACAATAAAATATAATTAGTTTATATATATATATATACATAAAATGCTTCTTGAGAAAATAATTAATTATCTTAAAGAAGATTTACAAATGCAAACGTAATAAAACTTGCCTAAAATTCAATTATTATCCAACATGTGACATTTGGGAAAAAAAAAAAAACCTTAGATATAGTAGAAGTACAAATATTAATAAATGTAATATTATGAGATTTTATTCTCATAGAATTACTAATTAAATAATGGAGAAAAAAATCTAAACAGAAAACAGAATGTTGAGTTAATGCCGATCTTAAATTTTCGGCGGACAGTTAAAATTGAATTAAATCATAAACATTACAATTAATAAAAAAGCATTTTATTTGTATACTTAAAAGTAGGAAAAATAATTACTTAATCAACAAAGTAATCAACAAACTTATATATTTTTTCTTCCAAACTTAATGTTTAAAACTATTTTATGAAAATTAATTGTCTTTTAAAATATGTTTCCCAATGAAAACAATATTATATATTTAAATTTGTAAGCATAGGTCTGTTAGGAAATCGTCGAAATTATCGGTGTTTACTATTAAAAAAATATAAGAATAAACTTAATTAAGTTTATATTAAATTTTTTAATAATTATTAAAGATTTTATTCATTAAATTTATATCTAAAAACATAACACTTTCTATGCTATCTCTTTCTAGGGGCTTTTAAGAGTATTCGTAAGAACAGAATGAAAGCTCGGCTACAGTGGCACGAAAGTAAGAAACATACGGATATTCTTTTTTTCGGATGAGCTTCACTGTATAGAAAAAATGTGTATGGAAATCTTCACTGTATAGAAAAAATTCAACAAGCAAAATTACAGGTTATAATATCGCAATTCCAAAGACGTTGTAGAGTTGAAATAGGTCACCACTTTGCTTCAGTAATGGTTTGATGGCGGGGGGGGGGCGTAAGAAGGTGTAACCAGGCAACATTTTGTGGGAAAAAAAGACGTAAAAACGTCAGCTAAAATCTACCAAAGCGATATCTTGGAACAAGTTGTGGAGCACTTAAGTGATACTTTGTTCGCTGGAAAGCATTAGATAATCCAGCAGGATTAAGCCCCAGCGCACAGGGCGAGAACGAATCACCGATGTTGTGAGAACAACTTACCATAATTCATTCTGCGCTAAGCCTCATCGAATAATTGAGAGTTTAAAAGCAGATTTAGTGAAGACATCAGCAGAAATTTCAATTGAAGTCGTGCGCGCAGCGTTATATGAGTGACCGGGGCGTTTAAACATATGTGTCAAGACAAACAGGGGTCATTTTGAGCAGTTTTTTTTTTTTTGTTATATAAATAATAAATAAAATGTATATAGAATTCTGTTTCATTTTCCATAACAACTAGACATTTCTTATTGGTGGACAGCACTTATGTCAGGACTATGTATATGAAATTTGTATTTTAATGTTTGTTTCAATGAATATATATAGTAGGTATGAATGCATTTATCAGTTTTGGGACCATTAAATATGAATAAGAATTTTTCTCTCATTTAATTGCAGAAAATTATTATTAAAGCTTACTACACAAAAATATTTGTAATTAATCTGTGCCATATTTTCAAACATGATATATATGTATAACTAAATAAGGAGATATATGTACATACTAATGAATATATTTTATTTAGAATTTAAAATTTCATTGAATTTAATTCAGATAATGTTAAATATAAATATTTAGAGGAATATTTAATATTTATTATCTTTGATTACTTAAAATCAGAGATATTTCTTTTCCCTCTATATAATTTAATTAATCCTATGTATTTATGATTTGAAAATTTTATGTTAAAGAAAACAAAAATCACAAAAATATAAATAAGATGTGATGTAATCAAAATTAAATTCTGAAAGAAACATCAATTATTAAAAATAAAAATTCTCTTCAAGAATTTTAATTAAATTTCTTGATTTTTGATAAATTGTTGCATAAAATTGGGTTTTATTTCAGAAGCTAAAATAATGCAGTATAAAGAAATATTTGAAAGTGTTGAAACATATTTAATTAATTTTAATGGAAACAATAATTTATGTACCTATCCATCAAAAATTAGAAGTGTTGAAACCTTTACTTAAAAAAAAATAAATAAATAAAATTCCTTACTTTTTTTTGAAAAAAAAAACTGTAAATAGTTACATCAAATGTATTGCGCATAAACAGCAAATGTTTATTTAACCATTGCATTAAGTTGTATTAAAAAAAAAAAAAAAAAAAAAAAAAAACTTGTATTTTTAAATAAGTGTGTTCTTGTGAATATATTAAAATTTTAACTATAAAATTTAAAATTTATTTTTTATCACAGATTTTAAACGTACACATTTGTAACTGTATTTACGAAATTTTCAAAAATGTGACACAGGGATAAAAGAAAATTTAAGAATAATGTATTTTTTCCAAAACTTTAAAATAGTTTGCTAAATATTTCAAAAGCATGCAATTTATGTCACAAAAATTATAATTTTCATAACCATGACAAAATTTGTACTGTTGTAGTACCATTTTACAGTTATTGGAAGTATTTTGTTTTACATCTTTAAAACAATTCAATTAGACTTCGCAAGCCAAGAGACAATTAATGAAATAAAAATAGATTGTCCATTAGCTTAAAAAAAAAAAAAAAAAAAAAAAACTTTTTAAGCACGGCAATTTGGATTGATATATAAGGACAAACTAAACACTACATAGTATAAAGTTATATTTACTAATGCCCATTGTATAACTATGGGCTTATATATATAATGGGCTTATAAATATAAGGCCTTAAAAAAATAGAAATACAGAATATTCGAATATATATATATACATATATATATATATATATACATATATATATATATATACATATATATATATATATATATATATATATATATATATATACATATATATATATATATATATATATATATATATATATATATATATATATATATATACATATACATATATATATATACATATACATATATATATATACATATATATATATATATACATATACATATATATATATATATATATATATATATATATATATATATATATATATATATATATATATATATATATATATATATATATATATATATAATAAATAGTTAAAACTGATTTAATTTACTGTTTTTATTTTATGCCTTTTAATCTGAGTTAAATTTTAAATAAAGTTTGAATAAAAGAAAATAATACACATTTTAATAGCTTAAAAAATATTGACATTTTAAATAATGTTATTTAAGAACATTTTTCCCCCTAAATGTAACACACAGACACGATATGCTCTTCCATTTAGTTATTGTTATACATAAATATTGTTATACATAAATATATGTAATTGATTACCATACAGATATTCCTAAAATTAAGATATTTTATATAATAAGCAATCAAGTTGTCATTTTAAAAGCAAAAAAAAATATTATCATATATACATTTTTTTTAAACATAAAAAAATATTATTTTATGACCCTCTTCTATGAAATAACATTTCACCACTAAATGATAAAACTTCGTAACGAACACTGACAACAACAACAATAAAAATAACTTGTAGATAATTAAATACTTTTTATTTTGTTCTACTTATATACCAATAAAAGTAACATGTTTCGTACAATGATGTTTAAATTGCTTTTATACCTCCCTATTCAGCTCATTGTTGAAATTATAATAAATATTGTCTTGGCGAAGGGTGAAATTATGCATGTTTTATAAAATAAATATACACTTTTTTAGGCAAGTTATTCATAAACGCTTTAATTTAATTTAATATAAATATCTACTTACTAACCAATGCATGTCTTATGACATTTTGTCTAGAAAAAATGCTCTTGTGTGATAAATAGCATAATTGTGTGAAAGAAATATTTCAGTTATTAAAAGTATCTATTTTTTTAAATAATAATTAAAGCCGGAGTTTTCCGAAATAAACTCTAAAAATGATATCCTAAAATAATAATAATAATAATAATAATAATGAAGTAAAATAAATAAAAATATATTGAATTTATTTACGCACGCACGCACACACACAAACACATATACATATATATATATATATATATACTTGAATTTCGACTGAATAAAATAATTTAAAGAAATTTAATTGAAAACACTTACATAAATAATTATCCATCGCTTGCATGTTTTTGGAAGATCCGTGCTTTGACGATATTAATAACTAATCGTAAAAAATGCTTTGGACAGTTTACATTCATTTATTTTGAAAATTTATTTTCAAATAGTGTATACTTGTTATTGTTATTGTCGTAGATAAGAAAACTTGGTTAATTAGAACTTATTGATTCATTAAAAAAATAAAATAAATAAATATAAAATAAAGAATAAATAACAAAAACTATTTTCTATTTTAAAAATAAATTCATTTCTTTGCTATGCGGAATTTGAATAACTCAGGGAAATATAATAATAATAAAAGAAATACTTAAAATTAAACTACGTTACGAAGAATTAGTAATATAAATAAATAGTAGCACGTGATTATTGAGTTTGGATTAAAGGACTGCAATATCATTTTATGTTCCTTGATGACTTTTGAATTCCAAAACATATAAATATCATGTTGTAAAATCTGAAGTCATTTATCTTAAATATCATATGAAACAATTTCTAGCAATCAGAATTAACAAAAAGATATAAATTTTGAATTAAAGTTGTAAAAATCGAGAGCAACCCGAAAGTATGCGAAATAAAAATATTTCTTCTCTTAGATCAGCATGACAAATAAGATAATTCTGTAAAAGGTATATATATATATATATATATATATACATATACATAAATGTAAAGTTATATAATAATGTAATAAATGTAAAGTTATAAATGACAATAAATGTAAAGTTATTCCAAAACACATGGGGGGCCTTCTGCAGCCCCCCCCCCTCCCCATTTAAGGAATGAGAAATGTGAAGTTTCTGCGAAAACGTGTGCTTTTTAGCCAAAAATTACATTTCTAGCCCCCGACTTCTCGTAGACGAATGCAAAAATATATAGAAAGCGATTTTAATATTAGAATTGAACCAATACAAAGCATTAAAAAAGCAATTAAATTCATAAATAAAGTACAATACTAAATATATCAATATAAAAATATAAATATATATAAGGACAAATTTATATGACAAGTAGATTACACAACATTGAAACCCCCCCTCCCACTCCCACGATAAAGAGTGAACCCTCTTCGGCTGGTAGGATCACTTACCTGTTCTTAAATGTCACCCGAACTGAAGATAAATCCTTATGCTAGATTATATTCAAGAAGATTGAAATGCTTCTTTAGTAGAAAAACAGGATAGCGGTTGACAGTTAAAATGTTTTTTGAGATTTTCAAGAGCTAAATTCAGGTCACAAACATTTTAAAAGATCAGAAATGTTTTATTTTCGGACTTTTATATTGATATATTTACTATTGTAGTTTATTTATGAATTTAATGGCTTTATAAATGCTTTGTAATCATTCAATTCTAATCTCGAATTCGTTTGCTACATATTTTTGATTTTATCCTTGGGCAGTCGGGGGCTAGAAACTTAATTTTTGGCTAAAAAGTACACGTTTCTCCAGAATTCTCCAGAACACGTTTCTTCTCATTTTCCATTCCCTACATGGGGGGTGAGGGTGGCTCCCCTAAAGAATGCCTCCATGTGTTTTGGGATTACTTTTCATTTTTTTTCGGTTATTTGTTTATTTATTTTGGTTTTATATTTCCTTTTGCTGCACTTGCGCATTGGTTTATAATTACTCTGTTTCAAGTTTTCTATAGAGAATCCAGTTTTATTTCTACTAATTTTCAAGATTTATATATATATATATATATATATATATATATACATTTATATATATGTAGTACATTTTATAATAAAACACTATACATTAAAAAAAAATAGTAATAATAAAAAAAAAAAAATGTCGTTTTTTTTATATAATATAATTAAACAATCATCAAAACAAATGGACTACATTATAATAGAAAACACACGAACTGCTCTTAAGCATACTTTTCCCGCTTAATAACAATATTTAATTATCTCCATCCGAAACAATTGTTACGCTCGTCTAAAATGTATGTAATTTACATACACAGCTTTCAATCTTATTTATTTAACGCATGTTTTTCTGAGCAATTTATATCAATAAAGAAAAATGAGGCAACGTAATAGAGAAAATATTTAAAAGCTAAAAAAAAAAAAAAAAAAAAAAAAAAAAAACTGTTTATGATTTTTTTAAACAATAATTAACTCCAACAGTTACAGTTGTAGCAGTTTTAATTATTAGTTACATTTATAAACTATAAGATGCTAATGAATTTTGAACTTTTTAAATACCTTAATTTAGAA